>CAHIKZ030000951.1:412500-497500 GCA_903632075.3 Acanthosepion pharaonis
TTTTTTGCTTTTTTCATGTTAGTTTTCTTTGCATTGCTTTTCTTTTACTTCACATTCCCATCATTAAAATAAATCGGCTATGTAATGTTTTCTCTTCATAGTATTTTTCTTATTAATCGAAATTTTTATTTCCGATGGTTAAAATTTTCTTTCTTTTTTTTTTAATTGTGGGTAGTTAGAGAACACATTTTTTTTATCTTTAGTTTTTCTTTCCTTCGAAAGAAAACATCCATAATTGTTAAAAATTGAACGATTATTTTTAAAATAATCTTCTTTTTTTTAACAGAATCAAAAAAACAACAAAAAAACATCGAATTACAATCTAACATTCTAAATAAAATTATTCAATTTTTTTGTTTTTTACCAGCTGTCATTTTGCTTATTGTTAGTAAAAAAAATAATAAATAAATAAACCAATATTTATTTTATGACCATAAAAATTAAGGTGAAAACAAAGTCAACGAAAAACTGATTCGACTTACTTAAAGTCACAACAAATCAGAAGCCATCGAACTGAAGGTGGGACAGAATTTTTTTACCTATGGATCGATATCCACTTTGGTGATGATCGGGAAGAGCTCGTATCGTAACTGCATATTGAGCTGCTCAACATTTGATACTATTTTAAATGCTACTACCATGATTTAGATTCATTGAGAAAAATTCCTGATTTCTCAAACTAATTAACTAAATACTTTTTAGTTTTTAATTTGATTTTTAGAACGTTGATATTTTTTTAAATGTGAGGGCAGTTACAGTACCTCCACAAAATAGTTGAAAAATGAAAAAAAAATGTACTTACTTCCGGATAAAGTACTAAATATGGCATTTTTTTGCATTTCTTGTTTGTTTAAAAATGAAATGTTTATTTTTTTTTTTATCCTTATCCATTATCGTCAATTTATTAGTAGCATGAATACTTGGATTTCCGTTTTTACTTTTTTATTTTAACATTTTTTTTTAACTTTAATTTAAAATTAAACAAAATATTCTTTATTTTAATTATTTTTGCAAGTAAAATTCCGTTGTTAATGAATGTATTGTAAATGCATTTTATTTTCATGGGCCTTTAATATTCCGAGGCCAAACTCAACCACGAATATTTGCAATAAAACTGAGTTTTACTACATTTTGAATCCACCCCCACTGTTTTCACTGTATGCATGTGTACTGATCTCTGATTTTGTTAATGACTAGCAAACAGTGAGATTTCATAACGTAAATGAAATAGTAAACTGAAAGTATATTTCATGTGATCATGTTTTTCTTTTTTCCATGATTCTTTTTTTTTCAAAATCAAAGGTTACTTTTTTTTCCTCGTTTTACGAACATCGAAAAACTTGTTCTAGCCCTCTATGGCTGCCGGCCAATATTCAATAGCTATTAAAACATGCCCTTGTCATTCATTCATTACAATTTACATGGTTCTTTTTTGTGAAAAAAACTTTTTATTCGCTTTCTATGTTTCATTTATATGTAAGTAAAATTGTTGCGTGTTGATCTTCGGTGTAGTAGAACAAGAAACAAAAAAAGGGTTTACGACGTTAAAATTTAATTGTTAAGTACAACCTTGGATGTGAAGTATCCGGCTTACACACCTAAAAAATGTATTTGCAGTCATTGTCTGTTTAATTAATAATATTCTCCTTTTTCCATTGTAAATTCATAAAACAAATTTAATTAAAAAACCTAATTTATTACACACTGTATTTACCTATAATTTTTATTTTTTGGTAATGATTTTAAAAATTAATACAAAAAACAAATGATAAATCAATTTCTCGAACAACTTGTTCTGTATTGTTAGGTTGTAGTAATTGTCTACACGAAAATAATTATTAACTGGCGTGATTATTATGTGACGGTGAATCGATAAGTAATCGAATTTTGTATTCAAGAAAAAAATTCCTTTAACAGTTTAACTTTTTGCTTAAAAACGCCTTTATTTTTTTATTGTTTATCATAAGTTTTTTTTCAAAATAATAAATAAAATAAAAGCATTTAAAAATTAAGGAAAAAAAAAGATCGGGACTTGGGTTTCTTAAATTAATTTAAATAACTTGATTAGTGTGATTGTCTATTATTATTGTAATCATTACAATGTCATCATGTAATCTGCTCGAAGAAAAATAAAGGTATGTGAATGGTAAAAAAGGAAAAAAGTTTTTAATTTTTGTAATTCATTCATTTCCTTAGAAAAATAACCCTGATACGACACTAAAAGCCAAAGTATCATCACACCCTCCCTCTCAATCATTTTTTTTTTTTTTTAGGGGGTGATTTTTATCGGGTATTTTTTTTAAATTTTATTTAGCGTTTTTTATATTAATTTTTAATCATTAAAGAAATATAATTTAAATTTCGTATTAATTTCCTTATATGCCAGAATTTCCATTGGGATCCCAATTAGAATCATTTTTCAGTTCGGTGGCAACAAAAGGACAGTTATGTTCATTAGTAGTGAAATGTCAGGAAATTGAATGCTCTGGCATGAGTATCTGTATTTAACGGACCCTATGAGAATTGTAACACATTTCTCTGAGTAACAATTCAGAGACATTATCCATTACACCACTTGCACATCCAAACTTACAGCACCTGATATTTCAAGTGGTCACCCATCTAGGTTCTAACCAGGCTCGACGTTGTTTAACTAACATCAGTGATTGTACTGGAACCAGTGTTTCAACGTTATGTGGCTGTAAACCAAAAATAATGAGAACTGATGTAAAATTTTTATGTTACAACATAATCATTCTATAGAAAACTGCACCATACAACCCTTTTGTTTATTTATTCAGTGTGTGTGTATTTATATACTAAACAAGCAAGCAAATGTCAAATATATTATCTTCAGGAAAAGGCCCAAATTATAACCAATTTACAATTGAATGTGTGGGATATTGTGCATGTGGCAAACAAGTTAATCACTTTTTCACTTACAAATGGAAAAGAAATCAAACTGATTTTGTCTCCTACATTTGTTAGTGTGGTTAGTCAATTTCTGTATCTGTTTCAACATTAATATTTTTAATTTTTCTACAATCTTTCAGTTGCAATCAAAAGAATTAAGTACTAATTTTAGGTACCAACCTCAGAATTTCAAAACTGGACTTTGTCCGAACTCTAAGTGTTTGTCAAATTAAACCATTTTGATCATTTGAAGTTAAAACTTCCATGTTTATGGTCAGCTTCCTGTACCGCTCCAGTAAGTATCTATCACCACGTGCTATCCTCTACCTTTCCAAGAGCCAGATTAGGTCAAAAATGAAGTACTGTTGTCATATGTGGGTGGGAGCTGCCAAGACTGTACTCTCCAGCCTCGATGGAGTCCAAAGACATCTCTAAGTCCTTATGGGGGACAAATGATTTTCCACCCTCCAACCTCTCTCTCTCTCTCACAGGCAGGATGTGACAAGCCAATCACTGCTCTATAGCTACCTTCATGGCAAAGACCTGCCATGCTTCTTACATTGTAATAAACTACCCACATTCCTATCATATTCCATTGGTGAGAAGTAAGTTTGTTATACTGGAATACACCTATTCTATTGTTAATAGACTCTCCCACCTATAATAAGTAGGAGTAGTAGCAGTCGCTAAGTCGCTCAGTAAGTTGGTCAGTCAGTCGATGTCGGACAACTGTTAGTCGGATATTAAAGTATCAGCCACCACAACTAGATTGCTGCGTCATTACCTATCATATCAAGTTCCTAACGTTTTGTACGTCGAACCTATTTAGGACCAACTTAGTGAAATACAAGCCTCCACTGTGAAACTACTCTACAACAAAGTTCCACTCAGGCAGCTTCTTACTGCAAACCACTAATCTGTGGAACTGACTCCCAAGAGAATGCTTCCCTGATTGTTACAATCTTAATCTATACAAGTCTAGAGTTAACCATTATCTTCCTCTCCTATCCATACAAACAAACTGCCTCCTAACGTAACCCTCTACCTCTAGTGGCTCCTGGGCCTTGGACAGTGAACCTTGCTGTAAAAAAAAAAAAAAAAAAAAAAATTCTTTTTAGATGATCAGTTCTGGATAGTTGCATTTTCTGTGTCTTTTTGCTAGGAAAGTCATTGGAATCTTGTTCAGTGTTATAAATAATAGACAAGTTTAACATGACACTATTTTTAAAAAATAACCCTTATCAAATGGATATTGGGGCCTGATAACAAAAAATTCAGTGAAATTAACAAAACTTTGTGATATTTTGCTTACTTCTTTGTCTCTCACCTCCACCCCTACTTTGAATAATGCTAACAAAAAATGTCCGAAACAAAATATTTTCTCCTTTTTAGTATAAATTCTTAATATTAAAACAACTTAAATCTGCAAATGTAAGAAAATTGTAATTGAGAAGATACTTAAAACATACTCAGTTTCTTTCATATGTTAAACTGATCATTACCAGTATTTGGTACTATATTCTGAGCATCAAATATCAAATTTTAACATATTTTCCATTATATTTGTCAAAAAATCATGATCTAGAACTATATTGCTATGTCATTTTTGGGTATTGAATCCATTTCTGGCCCTGAAAATCCCTACCAAATGAATTCTAAATATGTTAAAAGCAAAATTTAAGCTCTTTTCAGGAATTTTGGCTCTTCACTTAAAAGCAGGGTTTCTAAACCTAAACTCCTATCTAAAAAAAAAAAAAAAAAAAAAATGTTTTACTCTTCTTAAATACAATTAAAGGTTCTATAATTGAAAATAATTCCAGGAGCTCAAAAACCGCTAATGTCTATCTATCTATCTACCTATCTAATGTATGAGGTGTGTTCAAAAAATACCTTGGTTAAAAAATGCAGGCTCTTTTCAGGAATTTTGGCTCTTCACTGAAAGCAATAGTTTCTAGACCTAAACTCCTATTCTTTAATTAGAAATGCAAAAGTTTTGTTTTAATTTTTCTCTTAAGTAGAAATAACATTAATACAGTTTCAGAATTGAACTGAAAATCATTGAGTGGGCTCAAAAAACACAAATGCCTTTTTTGGCTCTATTTTGCAAGCCTACTATGATGTGGTTGCAGTGCTAATCTCCATAAGGAGTCTGCCAGAATAAACAAGTACAAACTGGGAAGTCACTATCTTTGGCCCTTTGATTACATCTACCACATTATGCAGTATAATTTTCAGAAAATCCGGTTTGATCTTGTTAAGTGCCAAGTGGAAAATGAGTACTGGGATGGTTATATAAAATTTATTTAATTGATGGCTTAGAGAAATGCTTCTTTCTTTGCTACTAGTTTGACAAAAATAAAATATTCTGATCTTGGTTAGCTTGTCTATTTAGCAATATACAAAATGCATATTGGGCATGAGGCAATTGAGGTATTTAAATGCTCTTGAAATATTTCAGTTTTGATTTTTATGGGTATTTAATGTTGCATTTTTTTTTGCTCCTTGAAAAGTTGTTAAAAATTCTTGGTTATATTTCATAGAATGAAGATGGGTAGTTTACATTTGTCTCGGAAAAAAAAAATACAACCGTAATTGTTGAAAACATTTTAGATGACTTTAAATCTGATGTTTAAAAATTAGCATAAGTTTCTTAAGCTTTTGCATAATATCAAGAATTTATTGGGGCATGAAGTACTTACTAAATACACTATTTATGAGCTTTAATTGTCTGTAGCTGGCCATTGTTCTGACTGTGTCAGGAGTTGTGAAGAATAGATTTGCATAGCAAACTATGCATGAATTTTGTTAAAGTGGGAGGATTGTTGTATTGGGACAATACTGCTCTCTCTGCTTTCAAGCATTTTCTTTTCTAGTGGCATTGAAATCAATGTTTTTTTTTTGTTTTTTTTCTTCTTCTGCAGGAGTTGCCAATAAAGAAGTAGATAGTCCAGTCTGCTTTGCTATTTACCTATAGCTAGTGTGTATGTGGGGGTAGGGAGTGGATTCATGCCTCTCTCAAGGGCATGAGTGTAAAGTAAATGCAAACAACCTTGGCTGGAACTATTCTATTTTCTGTGCCAGTATCTGATGCACCACTCCGTATCTCTGCTTCTTTGAAAAAAATAACATCAATCATTAACTCAGCTTGTGTGTGTGTGGTGGTGGGGGGTATTAGTATTTAACTTATTTTGGCAAGAGCATCTGCTCTATCTGGCTTCTTCAGGTTAGAATGAAAGAAAAACAAAACTGTTCCAAAATTTTTCTTCATACAGTTTTGTCTTTCATTCATTCTAACCCAAGGAAGCCAGAGAAAGCAGATGCTCTTAGTGAAATGGATCATTTATAAATTTTTGACTTGGTTTCATCCTATATAATGTGTGTGAGCAATTATGTACACATACAGGTGAACAATAAAAACCAGCCATATTCGTAACTTTTTGTACTTGTTTGGGAAAACCATGTAACTCTGAGTTGTACTGTAAATGTAAGTATATGTGTAATTATGTATATAAATAAAAAGAAAGAACAGTAAGATATATAATCCGGTGTTCTTACAGATATTTTTATTTTTACAAAATAGTGCTCAATGTAAATTTACAGAGCATTAATATTATAAATTGATTTAAAATGTTTTTTTTCACTACACAGTTCTAACCATGTTTCAAAAATGGAAGCTAAATGCCCCGAATTTAATTTTGTAATTAAATTAAAGACATTAGTTCCATTTCATTATGATCTATCTATATCTCAATCAATTCACCCCAATCAAAGCAATAATCCCATTAAGATGTGCGGGGCTACTTTAGAAGGAACTGGAAAGTCAATCCTTAGCAAGAAACAAGGGATATATTTCTACTTCTGTTCAAAAGACCAGGGAGGAGTGTGAACCAGGTGACAGGCAAATCTATTTACTTCTATTCAGAAAAAATAAGTAAATAGTAAATAAAATTTTAGAGTTTAGGCAGAGATGTTAGAAGTATGGGAGGATATGATGTATAATTTTCTATATATCAGAACAATATTAGGCATGACAAAGTGGAAAAATTTTGTGCAATGCATTTCATCCACTAAAAGGACTTCATTGGGCAAAAGTAATGTTCTTATTAATGGAATTATTTATATGTAAGAGGTCAGTGAGGAGATATAAATGTAAAGGTCGGTTATAATTATACACTAGAGGGAAACACTGAATATGTTGGAATGCTAAATTTTAAATTTTGAGTTTAACATTTTTTGTTAATGTGTCTAGAAACTTACACTTTTGTTTTTACTTTTATTGTTGTTGTTTTAAAATATCCCCATTTCACACAACAGACACAACACATACATACATACATACATACATACATACATACATACATATATTATATATGATATTTATGATATATATATATATATATATATATATATATGATTAATACAGTATAAAATTTGTCACTTACCTGATTGATGTTATATACAACACCCGCTATATGTTTTTATTTTTCCATTTATAACACTGTTTCACGAAAAATGTTTAGTGTGAAACAGAGTGGTAAATGGGGGAACAAATAAAATATTTTTGTTGCATTAAAAACCTCTTTTAAAGGAATGTTAAAATAGATCAATCTAATATATCTGTAAAAGTGAAATATACAAATAATATAAGCAGTATGGACATAAACATCAGCACTAGATGGTGAGTCTGTTTCATGCTTAATGCAGTTGTCAGGCCACACCATCATAACCTGACAATTAAGCATAAAATATACTGCAGCCATGCGGAGTTGATACCTATATCCATATGGCTTATATCCACATATGCTCTATCATCGATGCTGAACACTTTTCTCCTATAAATGTAGAATATTTAAAAATGTATTTTATCATATTTTTTTTTATATTGACTGTATATGAAAATTGTTATTCTTAAGGTGCGATGGATAATTAGTCATCTAAATTACACAAAAATATCTTGAAATACTAAAGAGTAAATTTATTTAATAAAATCTCCATTGCCTTGAACCACGGCCTCCAGATTTAAGTTGGTGAATGCTGCCATAATACTTACCTTCAGTTCATCATTGGTCTGCCAAAGAATTTTGTTGGTTTCTCACTCAAATGCATCCCACACATAATAATCAAGTGGGGGTTGCAGTCTGGTGAGTTAGGTGGCCAAATGTAAGGGGTGATGTGGTCACAGAAATTTTCTGACAGCCATGACTGCTTGTGTGGCATGGTGCAGAGTCCTGTTGCCAGACATAGGGTCTTCCAGCAGCCACCCTCTTAACCCGGGGAAGCACTACCTACTCAAGGCACTTAATGTAGGCTTCTGTGTTGAGTCTGAGGGCCTCACCAACAGATTCAGGAGTTCTTTTCTTATTTGGATGATCAGAGTGAGTTTGCTGAGCTATCGTACCTTCGTAATCACCATTAGACTCTTCCAATTCTTTTCAAATCCTCTGCACTGTCCTCGGATTGATGCCCAAACACTCTGAAATGTTTGTATTGGAGCTTCTGGTGCTAATGCCAAGCACTACTGAATGCAGTTTCTAAATTTCTTGTGGAGGGAATTGCATCACGCTGCTCTTTTTTTCATAGTGCCTAACTGACCCTACTATACTGTGAAGTTGACAAAATTAAAAACAGTGTGCATGCATGAAATTAAAAATATAAAATGGCGACAATTTACTCATCGCACCCTGTACTTGTACCTAACCTGACTCTATAATTCTGTAATTTTAACACTGAATGGTATCTTCATATACTATCAAATTTGGGGTATGATTATATGTAGTTTTTGTAGCCTTGTTTTGAGCAGTTTTCTTTGTATGATATTTTATTTAACTGTTCTTTTATATTCTTTGTTTAACTATTAGTTGTATATTTGTTATTCCATATATTTTCCCAGCTGTTGTCTTCACCATTTTGCTCTTACAACACTATATTTCAGATGCTACAGTCTATATATGAGTCTAAAGAAGGCCAAAGAATGCTTCAACTAAAATGTGTTAAAAAGAATAAAGGTGAAGACAATGGTTCAAAAAAAAATTATTTGAAATAGCAACTCTTTTCTGTTTGGCTGATTTTCATTCTCTTTTGCAATTGTACATTTTAGAAAACATCTGCCTTTGAGATATTATTCATTATATTTATAGTTATTTTAAAATTTATAATCATTTTTATAATGAAGCTGTTTGAGATTTGGACGAAAATGTCCCTTTCATTTACGTATTTGTAAGAGAACAAAAGGACATTCTTATTTGTTGTCTATAATTTTAAAATAGGTCATGATGTCAAGAATTGTTCAACCTATTGAACTTCTTTGTGTTGTTTTTATTGTTCCTATATTTAAGCCAGTTCTATGGATTTCTTTATATGTTTACTATATATTTATGTAAAAAAAGAGACTTCTGTCTTTGCTTGAGTGTTGTACACCGGATGAAAGCTGTACAAAATATGGCAGAACTTTTTTTTTTTTTTAAAATTCACCCAAGCAAGGTGATAATGCCACTAAGAAGACTCAAGGGGCTACTGGGAATGAAAGAAAATGAAAAGACTTTATAAGGAACTAGAAATCCAATCTTAAACAAGGGATAAACCTCTACAAAGAACTAGTTCAGTAGCCTGAATAACTTTGAATAAATTCTAATACATTTTAAATTATGCTTTATCCAGTTATGATAGAGAAGAAAGAAAAAAAATGCACTGTTATAGGCTGTGAAATTGCACTTACCTGAGATTAATATGTACAACAGCATGATTATTATATCAAACATCTTAACTCACAACTTGGAGAAAATACACCTGCACAGAGATGCCTTGATGCCATGAAAAAAGATGACTACATTTCTTGTCTTTGAGAGAATGAAAAATTAGTATTTAAAAACCTGTTGCATAGGACACTATCTTCCAATATAGTAACAGTTTGTTTATTTTGCCTACCATTTAAGACTTCCCTCCAACACCATTATGATCGGTATACTAGTCAAAAGTATTTGTTAGGTAAAGAAATAAATCTAAAATCACTTTTCTGGTGTGTAATGAAATCAAAAAATTAAAAATAGGAGGTATATACAAGAAAAACCGTGAGTTATGATGACTTGGTTTGTGAAACCAAGAATCGAGGACAGAAAGAAGAATTCTATGTAATACTGAAATCTACCAAATTGAGTTTTCTCATGGCACCACCTGGATACCTGAGATGTTTTTAGGTATTTTATTTATTTTAATCATTTCACCCCAAACAAGGCAATAAAGCTGTTAAGACAAGGGATTACTAAATGTGAGAAAATATGAAAAAAAAAAAAAAAAAACATTGAAGAAAAAAGAAATAAAAAAAAAAGGAATTAAGATAGAAGATAACAGTTGACAATGCATTTAAATTTTTGAAGATCAAACTTGAAAAAAAAAAAGGAGCTGCAAGACTATTCCATAGGCAAAAGTGTAAGACAAAAAAACTGTTAGCATAGAACTTATGGTTACATCTAGCTATTTCAACTATAAAATGATAAGACCTTGTTGCCAATTTAGTACTGCACTTAAATTCATTAAGTCTAGGTACCATAATGGAAAGTTCATTGTAACAATTACTATAAAAGTATTTATAGAAAAGGCACAAGGAAGCTATGTTATGGTGTTTGGAAAGTGACTGAAGCTGAGATACCAGGTCAGGACCAATAACATTACAGATTCTTCTTTATATCTTATTTAATACAAATAATAAATTTACCTAATAAAATGAAATAACCTGGTTTGGTTGTAAAAATGAATAAGTTATATGATAATTTGTAGTTATTTCTAGAGATATTGCAATTGTCTACTATAATAAATGGTAGTGCTTGTATGTTTTTGTCCATGTGATAGAAGGTTGAGATTCTAAATATGTAGGTGGTTACAGACATTACCAAAATTTAAAAGGACAAATTCTTTTATTTATTAACCAAACAAATTTAAAGCATTTTTTATGTTAGGTTTTTGTGTATAAAGCTTTCTTGCTTTCATTGTAATTCCTGACTGCTGGTTGAAAATTGTGTGTCTATAGAATTTAAATATATTTAGTTGAATTTAACTTCTTTTTTTTTTTTTTTTTTTTTTTTTTTTTTTTTTTTGTTACATTTTTCTCCTTTGCATATAAGTAAACATCCAGATCAAGTTTATAAGAAACTGTCCAAAGTTCATAATGTTTTTGTTTGAGAACTTTTGACCCTCAAAACTTTTTCTATTATAATAGATAATGACAAATAATAATCAAAGCTACACAAACAAAAATAATATTTATTTTGGACTGTTTTTTTAATAAATTAAATTCAGATTTACAAGAGCTTTTGTGCAAATTGAAAAATATTTAATAAAAATTATCAAAGTTAACGTGTGTGGGCGTGTGCATACACACATATATGTGTGTGTGTATATGGTGGGGGGCACCTCAAGGAGGTATAATGGTTAGCAAGCTTGTCTTGCTAGAACAGTTACTACTGAGTAGTGAGTTTGATCCTCACTGGGTGCCCACTACTTTCGGCCTTGTGCCACATCTAAGCTACACTTGGAAAATTATATATATATATATATGTGTGTGTGTGTATGTAGACTTTTTTCTCCAACAAGTTCTAATATAATTGACTGATAAGGTCTGTGTCTTAATTTTTTTTCATTATATTTTTCCAGTTTGCATAAAAGTTGTTGGCTGTAATATGTTTATTTTTCTATGTCTTGAGGAAGCCAATGGTGTCTTTTTTTTATCATTTTATTTTCAAGAATAGTTTAGTTTTGTAGTGTAATTCTATAAATATTTATATTTATCACCTTTCCAAATTGCAATGTTTTTGTTATTTCTGAGATGTTAATGCTTTTGTTTAGAGTGGAGTTCATTTCCTGAATCTGTTTGCTTTTTATGCTTTTGGCTTTAAATAAAGTTTTGTAATTCAAGGTGAATAGTGAAATGTTTATTGGCCTGTAGCTGTATAATTTTTGTATAGAATTTATTAAAACCGTGTTGTTAATGAATTCTAGTGCCCTTTGTGACATTGCATCATCAACACTAATAATTAAAAAACAGTATTAGATTTTTCAATTAGTCACACAACTACTACATTTTATTGTGGGTTAACTTGCCACTTATTGAAAATCTTTGCAATTTGTGCATTTATTGATCATCATAAACAACCAAAATATGACAACATAAGGCAAATATTAGTAAATAAATACTAAAATACTATACAACACTTAGTATAAAAAAAGAAAAAATATTGAAAGCTATTATTATATGAAAAAAGAAAAATGCTATACACAATCTTTCATCGCTGGGGATGGCATTTTAAAAGGTGTGTTAAAAAAATTAATATCTTTATCTTCATTGATTAGAGATCGTTGAAAGTACAGTGTGCGATGGGTAAATTATTGCCATTTTATATTTTTAATTTTGCGCATGCACATTGTTTTTGATTTTGTCAACTTCACAGTATAGTAGAGTCAGTTGGGCTCCATCTAAGTAAAAGAGCAGCATGACTCAATTCACTCTGCAAAAAATCTGTACTGCTTGGCACTTGTACCGGAAACTCTAGTATGAACATTTCAATGTTTGGGTGTCAATCTGAAGACAATGCAGAGGATTCAGAAAGAGTTGGATGAATTTAATGATGATTATGAAAGTGTGGCAGCTCTGAAAACTCACTCTGTCATTCTGATAAAAAAGGAACTCCCAAATTTATTGGTGCAGGCAGACTCAACACGGAGGCCTACATCAAGTGCCTTGAGGAGGTAGTGTTGCCTGGAATCAAGAGGGTGGCTGCTGGAATACCTTATGTCTGGCAACAGGACTCTGTGCCATGCCACACAAGCAGAAGAACCCAATCATTGCTATCAGACAATTTCTGTGACCACATCACCCCTTAAATCTGTCCACTTAACTCCCCAGACTGCAACTCCCTTGATTATTATGTGGGAGCATAGATGAGTTAGAAACCAACAAAACTCCTTGTTACACCAAATATAAACTGAAGGCAAGGATTATGACGGCATTCACCAACTTAAACAAGGAGACCATCCAGAAGAGTTGCAGGAGATTCTGAAGTCATCTAGAGGTTGTGGTTGAAGCCAATGGGAATTTAATTGAATAAATTTACTTCTTAGTATTTCAAGATATTTTTGTGTAATTTTGGTAAATATATCAATTAAAATGAGATGTTGGTGTTATTTACATTTTTGTGTAATTTAGATAACTTATTCATCACAACTTGTACTCTGACAATATGATTTATGGACAAATTTATATGCAAATTTGATTTGGATATGCAACAATTTAGATACAAACTAGAAAATTATAATAAAAAATTAGACAAAAAGACTTAGGTTAATTTTAATAAAACTTAATTGAAGGAATTCTTACTAAGTATACTTTTAGTTATTTCTGAGTTTTACTCTTGCTAGTCACAATGTGTAAAAAAAAATACAAGGCCCAAGAGCCACTTGAGTTAGAGGATTACTGAATAAGAGGCATAGTTTTTGTGGATATGCATGTAAGATAATAGTTTACCCTACACTTGAATAGGTCAAAATTGTAGTGATTGGGGAATCATCCTCTTGGAAGTTGATTCCATAAAACAGTGTTTTGTGGGAAGAAGCTGCTGGAACTTACATCTAACCAATGGAATATGATGGGAAAGAGGCTGATTCACTACAATGTGCATAGCATAGTGGGTCTTAGCCATAAATCTTAAAACTAGTGGAACTAAGGAATGTTGTTCATCTGAACACTTTCTATGGAAATAGCTATAGAACAGCAAGATGCTTGCAACATTTCATTTGTTGGAAAGGGGATGTAGGATGGAAAATTCTTTCTTACCCACAAGTACATGTAGATGCTTTTGGACTCTATTGAGACTGGAAAGTGAATACTGGTCAGCCCTTGCCCATATATGGCAGAAGTTCTCCCTTTTTGGCTTGATCTGGCTCTTGTAAAGGTAGAGGATAACTGAAGGAGTCATGTACTTAACTGACCATTTTTCCAACATCTTTCACAAAAGATCATATGTATGAGTTCTACTTGAGGTTTAGGTTGAGTTTAAGTCTCAATAGGCGCTATGAGTCTTATTTTGTTCTGTGTAGTTTACATGGCATACCATTCTTATTTTACTTGTATCGTTAGGTACATTGATGCCATGAAATTGATCTTTAGCCAACATTGGACTGTTTTTGTTTTTAAATAATTAACTGAGAATCATTTATTATTTAGCTTTATTTTTGTTATCTTTCCTAAGCAGCAGAAAGGCTGATTTATTAATAGTTCTTGAACCTCTAAACCAAAACTAAATTTTCTGATAAATATCTTTTTTTTTTTTTAAATTAAGGTATACTTCTGACTAGAAAGTTCCTTTTCATTTATTTCTTATTGACTATTTGTAGCTTAGATTCTCTGCTTTCATTTTTATATACATGATTGTTTACCATCCTGCACATTTGAGAAATCTTATTAAAGAAAATTAGCCCTCCAGTAGGATTCAAACCTGTCTTTCCTTTTGCAGGAGAAACTGTTGTTTGATCCAACATGCTTTACCACTCTGCTACAAAAAGCTTCATAATCAAGCAATGTTCTGCTCTTTGTGGTCTAAGCACATGAGATCTCATTCAAAGGGGCGCTTAATTTTGACTACTGCTGAATTTTCTTTAATGAGATTATTAAATGTTCAGGCCGGTAAACAAAATAAAATGCTGTTTAAAATAAACTGAGCATCTACTCAAATATGGCTGTATTTCTGAGATGAGGTATTTAACTATTGACACTATTTACATTGTTTGGACTATTGTTCTGATTTTTATTGCCATATTCACAACTTTTTGGTCCTTGTATACTCTGGACTTCTTCAGGTGATATACGTTGTAATTTCAAACCATACCCTTTATTTTGTTCACAGTGGTAGATTGTTCTAATTTCATGTGCTATGCCTTTTTATTATATATATCAGTTTCAGTTAATTCCCTTTAGTAACTCAACACTCAAAGTTTTTGTTCCCTCTGCTGTGGCCAGATATTGAACTCACAACTCTTTGGGTCAAGTCACTTTTTGGATTACTCAACCAACACTTTTATCCACTTGGTCATGTGTGCATGGGGAATCAACTGAAACTGAGATATCCAAAAAAGGTTTGGCATGTAGAATTAGAACAATATATCCCTGTGGACTGAATAAAGTGTTAATTTTGAAATTCCAACATATATATCACCTGAAGAAGGCTGAAATGTTGTGAATATGGCAATAAAGAGGAGGACAACTGTCTGAGCAGTGTAAATAGTGTAAATACTCAAATATGAGTATCCACTAAAAATAGCATTTAAGTAATAAAAATATGTTTGATTAATAAATAAAAAGTCCATTAATTCTTTAGAAATACTTTATTATCTCAAAGCAATTGTAACTGTGGTCTTCTCTTTTTGGACCTTTCACTTTCTATATTTGTTGTATGCGCTTTGAAGTTAATCAGTCTTCAGTGTAGACAATTTTTTTTTTTTTTTTCATGTACTTTGCTTGAAATTAGATTCAGCTTGTTAGAATTTCAATTGTTAAATTATCTGCTATTAAAAAACAGTTACATAAAATCAGAACAAGTGTGCTATGGACATTTGAATGTGTAAAATGCTTATTCCATTTTAAAATGGTAACTATTTTAAAGTTATTCAGTTAAAATTAAATACCTGTGACCAAAAATGCATGATTTTTAACCTCTTCAAAAACATTACCTGTGTAATCTGGAACCCCCTAATTTTTGCATAAAAAACTAAATTGATCATAAAAACCTGCACTATCCTTGAGTATATATAGTATTCTTGTCTTGTGCAGGATTGTTTTTTTTTTTTTTTTTTTTTTTTGTTTTTTTTTTTTAATGTTTTTCACCCCAAGATGACTCTCTGCATATTCTGGCTTTTATCAAAGCTAAATTTTTTTTTTTAAGTGGAAAAGTCACTAGGACAAATGTATGAGGTCCCAAAGGGAGTAAGGTATTGCGATAGTGCATTTATGGAAGAGGGTTTGTAGGTTAGAAAATTAATTCATCACCTACAATATCTGAGATATCAATTTTTATATAACATATTATTTTTCTGGAGTTAATTATGAATCGTTTTATCAGTGTGAGCATATTACAAAAAAAGTTGAACTCTGCTTTTGTTTATCTATCCTTGTTATTTTCCTTGGCTTTTAAGATACACCAAATAACTTTATAATAAAGAACATTGATCTGCATCTGTTCTGTTTCTTGGCCTCAAATTCTTTTATAAACCTGAGATTACTAACATTACTTCTCTGAGTTGAATTTATTGTAGCAAAGCTTGAAATGGAAAATCTTAACATGCAGTGTTCCTTTATATTTTGAACAGTCTTATGAAAAGTATTGAAGTCTGTGTAAATGTTGACTTTCTGTTGTATGTGATTTTTCTTTTGAACCCCAAAGAATCTGAGTGTATCCAAATTCAAACTTCTGTTCCAAAACCTCTCTGCAGATTTGAAATTCTTAAATGGATGTTTCAAAAGAAAATCTATACCTGCCAGCTTTAATACAGATGCCTCCTGAAATTGCTAACATTGCTTCCTGGTTTATGTATTGGATGAGTTTGTTGCTTTTAATCCTACATATGCATTATGATAATTCACTGAAAACCATTTTAGAGAAAAACATCTTTGACTTGAGCAAGAGAATTTGTAAGCACTTAATGTTGTGTAGGTATTTATATCCTGTGGATCTTGCAGACATTACCAGAATTAGTGACCTTTTATCAATATTTTGATTTTTGCACTTTAGTTTCTTCTTTTTTCTTTTCTTTTTTTTTCTACTTCAGTAATGCAACCACCCATTTATTTAAAATGAAACTTCAGACCTGTCAGCATCTACTTCTCTCATCTTTCACAAGAACAAAACCTCTTTGTGCTCTGCCTGTTTTAAAGTAATAATAGACAATTGTAGATTGTTAAAAAAATGCATCTAGATAATGTGCATATTGTTTGAAGCTGCAAACTCACATGATCAACAACCATAACTGTTGGAAGATCATTGGTAGTATCCCAATCAAAATTGAGTGGGATCCATGGGAGATGAAATGTGTGTGCTTAGTTTAATCTGATTGGCAGTATTCAAAATAGCAGTCAAGGTCAAGTATAAATGACTTACAACTTATCTCCAAATTCGGTAGAGAGAAAAATAGCAGACTTAAATAAATACACACTGCATTTAGATAGTACAACAAACAAGAGATTTTATATTGCTTTGTCAAATTCTAATTTGGATTTTTAAAAATTGTATCAATTATTCAGCATCCATATTATCATCTTTTTTTTTCATTTGCTGATGATAGAAAGCATTGAAATAGACCCAAATATTTAGATATTTGTTGTTTTGTTGTCTGTTCATTTATATATATATATATTATATATATATATATATATATATATATATATATGAGGATTTACATTAAATTCAACATAGAAATCTGGGAGAATATATAAATTACATTTGACATGAACTAAGAATTATAAAGAAAAGACAGAATAAATAGTAATAGCTGTTTTTAAAGTCCTTTTTAAAACTCCTTTTCATTCTTTTCTTTCATCACCAGAAACACCAGCTTAGTGCAAAAACTACTAATGAGTTATTATTTAAACACACAGACACATTTATTTTGTTTTTGGATTTGATGAAGCCTAGAATGGTGAAACACATAATCAAATCTAGTTTCAATGAAACAGTTTTCCATTTGTCATATTTCTTCAAAACTTTGTCAGGATTCTATATCCTATTTTATACACACATATTCCTAAGAAATTAATGGCTTTTTACTTTTTATTACTTCAAATTTTAATAGAAATTTGTGTTTTTGAAAAAGTGAATTGTATCTTTTGGATCATGTATTTGAGAATCTTAATAAGTAGAATGTGCCCCTGATGGGGTTCAAACATGCATCCACCTATCATCATCTGATCTGGCAGTTTAAAGTATACGAGATCATATGGTTTCTATTACAAAGTTGGATACTGGTTCAAACAATGTCAGAGGGTACATTTTCTTTAGGATTCTCAAATGCACAGGCTTGTAGATGTAATTCAGACTTAAAAAAAATACAAACCCAAAAACAGGACATTTATTTAAACACACATATCTAATCAAATATAACATTTGAAGTAATATTATATGTATGTGAGATAGACAGAGGGGTGTTGAAAAGTTCTTGGCTCAGCCTGTGTTTGTCTTGTTTGGTTTTCACACGTCCACATGTTGAGAGTGCTTTTCTCGACTGAGAAAAAAAGCTGGTGTTATATAGCTCTTCCAGTCCTAGACCCATGCTGACTATTGACTAATAGCTACCCAGTATTGTTTATATGCAAATAGTCAGCACCACCTACTCTAAGTAGAAGGTCTTCTCTCAACGTCCCATTGTGGACGAGGACACAATTCCTAGTGCTTACAGCATCACATACGACCAATTCGATATCTTTTATTGGGCTGACCTGATTCTCTGTTAAAAAGTGATTCCAAAAGAATTCTGATATCTGGTCATATTTTGGCAAATGAATTTGGCTGAGAATTTTTCACCACCACTCATATCCTCCCTGATCTTTTGAAAAGATGTAGAGTTTCTCTTGTTTTCTGTTTAGGATTGAGTTTTTGGTTCCTAAAGTTTTCTCATTCTCTTTTACACCCAGTAGTCTCGGGGTTGTTATATGTTGCTAGAGCTACATATAAGAACAGCTGTATGTTGTTAAATTGTAGAACTGAAATAATGTCCAGGTGTAGGCATATAAGTGAAAACATTCTTGGTCTGTATGACACAGGATGATGAATAAATTTTTTTTTTCTCTTACACCTCCTCCCATTGACTTCCAGTGCCATAACTGAATAATTGTAGTATAGTATGTGTTTGAGAATTCGTTGGAAGAAAAAAAATATATATATACAAGTCCAATAGGTTCAATAGGCAAATCAATTCCACAATTATCTCCGTTCCTCAATTTTGTGTAACTCCTCCTCAGAAATAAGACTCCTTAAATGAGCATACCGTGCTTTTATGCACCTGACCCAGCCATCACTCAGCCAATGAGTGTCCAGAACCAGACAATAGAAATGGCTACAAGAAACACCACCACTTCTATCCACACGAAGTGCTGCTTGATTTACCTTCCTTCCAAAGCTTGCGAATTTGCTGTCTCCACACTCCATTGCAAAACATACACATGACTTTGGCCCTTCTGGGTTGTCAGTACACCACCTCCTTTACTGAACATTACTTTCTAGCTGCGTTGGTCTTGATACTTCACTGACATATGTTTGACAATTCTATTTCCAGCCAGTGCATGGGTGCATCAGAATCTCAAGTGCACCCCCCCCCAACTACTTAAAAATTTCTTGAATTGCTTACAAATGAACGCAGTGTTGTTATCAGTCAATATTTCAGTTGGTGGAACCCGCTCATAGAAAATTGATTCCAGCTGATGAATGACACTAGTGGAGTCCTGTTGACACAGTGGCCGCCATATTGCGAACAATCAGTTCATATTAGAAAATGACTGTCACCATAGTAGGTAATATCCATTGCTAACCTACTCCAAGTTAACTTTACACCCAGTGTTTCTTTCTTCCAATGCAACAGTGCTGGACCAATTGACCAGCAGGCTTTGACAACAGATTTGACAAGCTTTCTAGACACTAATGGGTTAACAGACCTGGCAAAATATAAGGTCCTCTTCACATCCGGGTGGCCACTTTGGTGGTGGATGTTGGTCACCTGATTTTTGTGGCACTATCAACATGTTTTCCCAATGTCAGGTTGCAGAGGACGTTCGTGAGCAAAACCAGGAGCTATTTATGGTATTTGTGAACCTTACTAAGGCCCTTGATACTGTAAACAGAGAAGCACTCTGGAAAGTTCTGAAGAAATTTGGTATTCCTGAATATGTTGAATGTCACCATTTCATTTCATATTGGTATGCAAGCTAGTGTTATATCTGATGGTCAGTGTTCTGATCTATTTGATGTCATTAATGGAACTAAGCAAGGCTGTGTTATGATGCCTGTTTTTGTTTGCACTATGCCGAGGTATGCTTTTTGTGATACAAAAACTGGCATTAAATTTCATTTTCGAACTGATGGAGGACTGTTTAACGATCAGCAGTTTAAGTCCAAAACACTTGTACATACCATTATTATATGGGATCTACTTTTTGCAGATGCTGCTGCTCTTGTAGTTAACTCTTTTGAGGTAGCTCAAGATTTACTCAACTGGTTTTCTGTGGCATGTAAGACATTCGGACTTACCATCAGTGTCAAAAAAACTGAAGTTATTCATCAACCTTGCCCAACACTGAAGCAAATTTGAGGTGTAAAACAGAGAACCCTGTTCGTAAGTTTCCTGTGGTCCCTTTACAAGTTGATGGAAAGAATCTCAAGTATGTGTAATCTTTCAAATACCTCAGGAGCATGATAAATTCAAGTGCATTACTTGATGATGTGATTGTTAATCACATTGCAAAAGCCAGCACTTTATTTGGTTCGCTGCATCATAGGTTGTGGGACAAAAGGTAAATAAAGCTTTGCATTAAAATCTAAGTGTACAAAGCTGTCGTTTTGTCAACTCTTTTGTATGGCTCTGAAACTCTGACACCTTGTAGATGGCACATTAATCAATTTAATGTCTTCCATAAAGTACAATCTGTGGCCTGATGTTTGATTATCAAGTGTCAAATGCCAACCTTTTTGAGAAATGCTAGATTGGTACCATTGAGACCTTTGTAATGCAATCACAACTGCATTGGGCTGGCCAGATGGCAAGGATGAGTGATGATTGTATACTAAAAGTTCTTTACTTCAGTCAACTCCATAGTGGTCATAGAAATGTTGGTAGATCTTAGCTCTGGTATAAAGATAAACTGAAGAGCAACCTTTCTTGCATCAACATTTCATTCAAGAACTTTGAAGAAGTAGATATGAAGAGATCTGACTAATGTTCCAGTTACCATGCAGTAATAAAGCACCATCAAGCAGTAAGCATCTTTCAACTGTGTGAAACACGAAAGTGAAATAAAACAACTAACAGTGTTCCTGCTGCACTTGCATGCAATACTTTCTTGTGTAAAATCAATTCTTGAGTTTTTTATGCCTGTCATAGGCATGCAGTTAATCGAACTTGAGAGGAAAGTCCATCATATATGTCTGTTACGTCAGCTATCTGCTTGCCTCCTCTACATGTTATCTTCTCTTCCTATAAGTATGATATTACAATGTCTTATATATGTTCTTGTATCTGATTTCATCATTGTCTTGCACATTTCCAGATGTTTGTTGAAAGCTGAATGCCAGAGAGGCAGCAATAATGATACCATTGCCAGAAAATTGTTTGGTTTGTAGCATGAGACAGTTTTTCAAGATCTGACATAAGAGAAGCCTTCAGTTACCAAAAACCAAATTTTCAATGTCATAATCCTAAGGTTCTCAACCTGTAATTGACAAGAATCCTAAAAATGATTTTTCTTCGGTTGATCTTCAAGGTTTTCAATAAAAAATGTTGGTCATATTAATTTACCAAAAATGTAAATGTAAAATGATGTTTTATTATGGATTTGCTTGGTTGTTTTTTGTTTTTTTTTAATGGGGCCTTAGGTAAACAATATAGTGATTCTGTCTATTTGAGCAATGAACACTTTACTATCTCACTGCCTACTGTGTGCTTTCATAGCTTATTATTTTATTTTATACACACACCAGTGGCAACTCTGGTGGTCAGGCTTGTCGGGCTTAGCCTGAGTGAGTCAACATCCAAGTATATCTATTTGAAAACAACAAAAATCTTTTGTAGTGTGTCGCTTTTATTCTTGACTTCAGCTGGATTCAAAATTGTTTTATCTCTGTGCCTTAAAATATTGACCGAAATATATTTCGTTCATATGGTTCATAATAAAGAAGGAAAGAAAACAAAGACAGAAAGTAAAAAGAGTGAAATAAAATTAATTGGCTAGTTGGGATGCATACATCTGGGCCCTATCAAGCTGGTGACATAATAGGCAATGTATTTCTTGCTTTAATTTTATAAATAATCCTTTAAAAATCTCTAATTTCTTGTATGTCCTGTTTTTCAAAGAACACATTTTTATTTAAACTTTTTGTTTTCAAATAAACATTGTAAATAATTTATTCCATACAGTATAACGTTTTTTAGCTGAATGTATCAATTGAAAAAAGGCAAATTAAATTTAGCCCAACTTAAAAACAGCAAAAATCAAAGAAAGTGGCAGCCTTAAAATTGTGAATGGAGGGTTGGGGTGAGGAGTATTACTGGGATAGTGTTGAGGAAATATGATATTAGTCAACTATTCCTATCAGTGACTTGATAAGCAAGCTATAAAACTAATGGAAAGGGGGCAATAAACAGACAAACATATCAAAGACTTTGTCCTCGCTCTTTTTTTCTTACATATCTAGAAATTTTTTTAAAATAAATGTTTATTTTTATAGAATTATTACAATTAATATTAATTTTTTTGTTTCATACACAGAGATTTTTAAAAATTATATATTTTAGAGTAAAGGAATCCTTTTAGCATCTAAGTTATAGTAATTTTTGTCAAAGATTGATGACCTAGAGTCGTCACTGAGATATATATATATATCTGGATGTAAGTTTTATAAAATAATTTATAATAGACTTTTACTGGTACAGCTGTGTCATCATTGTAGATTGTATATCAAACATAAATTATGCCTTCTATCAAATGAGCCTTTATAACTTTGTATACAAATACTTTACAAACATTTTCAATGATCCTGTCAAAAAAAAAAATTAGCTTATCTTTTTAATGGTTTGCATTGAATATTTACAGTTGATTACAGAGAAGAAAAAAATGTTTTTTTTTTTTTTTTTTTTTTGTAACTAATATATATTGCTAGGGCAGCTGCTTGGAAAGTTGGTTCACTCTGTCATGCTAGACAATTTTCTTTGCCTGAATCTATTTTACACATAGGTTTACTATTTATCCATGCATTGAATATTGCTGCCACATCTGGTCTGGTACTTCTATGTATTTAGAGATTCTTGATAACACTCAAAGAGGTATCTGCAATATTATTGGTCCTGACCTATCATTTTGATTTCAATTGCTTTCGTAAAACCTTAACATAGCATCACTGTACCTTTTCTATATATTTTTCCATGGTTATTGTTCTGATGAGATTTCCTCTTTGATACCTAGACATTGAATTTAAGTATACTATTAGATTGGCGGTAAGGTCTCATCATTTTGCAATTTAAATGGCTAGATGTAACCATGTCATATGCTAACAATTTCTTTTCTTGCTCCTGGAAATATTTTCCAGCTTCTTGCTTTCCAGTCAAATTTGATCTTCAAAAATTTAAATGCAATATCATATGTTATTTTCTATTTTTTTAATTCCTTGCTTGTGGTGAAATGATAAAAAAATACTTCATTTTTATATCTGTTCAAATTGTATATCAAACATTGAAAATGTTGGTTTCTTTTTTTGTTATAAGAACAACAGATTCTTGTCTCCTGATATATTAAAATATATTTAAATGTTTAACTTTTTTTTTTTGTAAATTGACACTGACCCATCAAGCCATAATTTTCTGATTGCTCCAATTCTTGATAAAAATTTGGAAAATATTGAGACATAAAAGATAGAAAATGTATTAAATTCACATTCTTCAATGTTTTTATTTTATTCTTGTTTTTTGAATCAGCAGGTACTTTCTATCTGAATTTCTGGGATGAGGTGTTATCATTATTTATACTATTTTCATTCAGACTATTGCCTTTGTTGTTGTTATCACAGTGTTTTGGCCGTTGTGCTCTCCGGCCTTTGTCAGGTGCATATTGATCAAAATAACCTACTGGAAATTCCAATCTGAAATCTTTATTTAATCTACAGATGTAGACTGTTCTTGTTTTACTACTCTATGGATATATCGTTGAATTCTTATTTTTAGTACTGCTCAGTTATTCCTCACCCTGTTTCTACTGAGGATAAGTACACAGTGTCTAGTCCAGGGATTAAACTCAATTACTATGTCACCAAATCCATGAACCAGCACTTTCTACGGGACAATAGCCTAATGGATTATGGTTCATACAGTGGCAACTTAAATATACTTTTTCAGTGGAGAAGAAAATTTTTCACACAAGAACAAGGTTATTTCTAGTTCTGCATCGCTCCTATAAACACATGTATATTATATACTACATGTATTAATACTCAAAAAAAGAGAACTCACACTAACAATCTTTCTTGTATATATCAGAACTTGCCAGCATTTGAATCCTTTATCTTTCACACTACTTTTTCACCACTCATCAGTTTAACTAAAATCATTTTCTGTATTAATCAGCTTACCAGTAGAAGAAAAAATTACTTTTGACTCAAGATTTGGTTTAGCACTCCTCCTGTTATCCTCTACCTTTTACAAGAGCCAGATCAGAGGCAGAAAATGGAGTACTGCTGTCATATATGGGCAGGAGCTTCACTTTCCAGTCTCAATAGTCCAAAAGCATTTCTGTGTCCTTGTGAGTGAGAAATCATTTTCTACCCTACAGCCTCTTCTCTACAGATGATATGTTGTAAGCCTCTTGCTGCTTAATCACTTTTTCCATGGAAAGTATTCAGACAAATGACATTCCTTAGTTCCACTAGTTCTTTCATGGCTAAGACTTGCCATGCCACACCCATTGTAGTGAACCACCCTCATACCCTTTCGTATTCCACTCAAGCAGCTTCTTCCTACAAACTGTTGCTTTGTAAAACTGGCTTCCAATAGGATGCTTCCCTGATCATTACAGTCTTAACCTGTTCAAGTCTAGGGTCAACTGTTATCTTCCCTACATATCACCATAAACTCTGCCTCTTACTCTGTAAGCCTCAACCTTGAGGCTTATGGCCATATCACATTGAAACATTGGTTCACCCTATATTCACCAAAATTAAGGAACATTGAGCCTGGTCAGTACTTAGATGGGTGACCACTTGGGAATACCAGGTGCTGTAAGGTTGGATGTGTAGGTTGTGTAATGGATGATTCAGAATTGTTAATTATAGAGCTAAATTCCAATTGGGTTCATTATATTCATTTAGATGCAAATGCCCTTGGGAAAAGTATGAATCCACTTCTTCTCCTCCCAGATACGGGTTAATTTGTAAAACCTGTCTTGCTTAATCATTATTATTTCCAAAAAAAATTCTTACAATCTAAAAATACTTTCTGGCTTTAAATAACCTGCAAAGAATTGATGAGATGTGCATTAAAAATGAAGACAAAAAAGCACATGCTAGTGGTCAGGAATTTATACAAATGTTGCTGACAGAGCTATTATTGATATAATGTAAATGCATAGCTAATGATTTTAAAAGCATTGTTAATGCTTTTACAATAGAGATACATTGAAAATCAGAAAAAATAGATTGTCAGTGGTTAGAAAGTAATGTAAATGTTAGTGACAGAAGTCAATTAGTATTGTAATTCAAGTATTTATCAATATCAAATAAGATATTGTAAGACAACTCTTTTTTTTTTTTCTTTTTTTTTTTTAAAGCTTAAAGTTACTTTCTCAGTGTGTATAGAATAGATTCAACCAAATGAAACAATATTTAGTTTCAAAAATTTCTTAAAACTGAGACACACACACATATATATATATAGTAAGCTGCTAAAGATTTCCTGGATATGAAATATTTACATTTTAAAGGAAAAATTATACTTTTGTTTTTATTAACTCTTAGGTGAAAAGTCTCTTACCTTGTTTGTTATAGATTAAATTGTATATGCTGAGTCTGCTCGGCATTTTATTTTTGTTAATAATAAATTCACTCAATACAAGGCACAAGGGCCACTCAAGGTAGGGTTATTGTTAAAATGGTTATGATGAGTGAGGTGTGAAATGGGTGGTAGGAAGTAAAGATTATAAGAATAAGAATAGATAATGATTGACCCTTGACTTGAAGAGATTAATTTAGGAAGCATTCATACAGGAGTCTGTTCTATAATGTAACTGTTCTTAAGTGGGTCTTGTCTGAGCTGTAAAGTTATGAACTGATGTAGCTGTATGATCTAAACATTTACCATAGAAATAGTGATCACCATAATAGTATTTTGATGTCTGTAAGAAAGAGGCTGCAGAATGGAGAATAGGTCTTCCCCCACCAGATGTGTTAAGTCTTACATTTATGATATTTTGCATGAGAGAATTATATATAAATTTATATATATCAGAAAAATGTTAGGCAAATGAATGTCAAAGCAGGAAAAATTATGTATTATGTGTTTCGTCCTCTGAAAGGACTTCACTGAACTAAAGTAATGTTTTTGCTAATGGAATTGTGTGTAGGTGAAGATATGAAAACTATAATTGAAAAGAATTTAACTAAGCTTAACATAAAATTAGTTACAACTGCTTCTAAAACAATGAGATTTAATTTATACTAAGCAAAATAATAATAGCCTAAAGCAGTGATTCTCAACGTGGTCAAGGTTGACCACTGGTGGTCCACAGAATTTGTAGCCATAAAAAAATTGTAGCCATTTCACAAAAATGTATCTAAATTATTCATACGTGAAAGAATTAAAAAAAAATATATTTTGTTTAATTGCAAGCATGTCTATTATATTTGAAAATTTTGAAGTTACATAGGTATTATGCAATGCTATATTTATTTTAAAGTAGGAAGTAAAAGTAGGAGTGGTCCATTTGAATTTTTTGAAGAAAAAAAATGGTCCATGGCCTGAAAAAGGTTGCGAAGCACTGGTCTAAAGCATGAAGTAGGAATTACTCTATAATGATTGCCACAAAGAATACATATGAGAAATCTCAAGAAATTTAAATAAGATTATATGAAAACAAGAGATGTTTTACAAAACAACATGCTCAGTGCATTAGTTGTTCATTGTGATGAGTCTAACCATAATTTTGATTTTAAAAAAATGTTACTTTAATTAAAAGAAAAAGTTATTTAATAAAGCAAAAAATGTATAGCCATGCTTTCCTAGATCATCCACAGTAAATTTATGTCCAGGTTATTACATTTCACCTTTCTTAGCAGATCTGTTATCATAATGTGAAATACTTAATAACAAAAATGAAAACAAAACCATAGGAAATCTGAATAAGATCAGATAGACTGCATATCAGAAATATCTGAGAAAAAAAATCAGCATTTCCGCATCTTTAGTTGTATTTTGTATATGAAACTGTGCTGATGTATACACACACAGACAAATGTTGGCTTCTATTTATACAGATATATACACATAAATTGATATAAAAAAGATGTAGATTTTGAAAAATTAAAATAACCAAATCACTCAGTATATTTCAATTTTCAATTAGGTTTTTAAAATCCTTTCTTGTATGCACATTCTTTGTTTTTGTTTTTTTTCCCCTCTCTTATTCCAATTGTTATTGATTGAAGAAACCAAGTTGAAGTAGCATCATCTTTTAGAATGCTGACACAACAATCCAAGAAGCAAGGCAAAGTGATTGTTGTTGAAAATTTTATCCTAAAAGTAGGACTTGAGGGGATCTGTGGCTTAAATGCCTTTCATCTGCAATTAGATATGATTCATTCAAGTGATGGTGTAAGAGCAGTATTCTATTCTCCTTTTAGATAACTGATACTTAGATTGTCATACAATACGAAAGACTGCTGAAATCAGCTGAGAATTAACCATGAAAATCTGTGTGTATTTGATAATGTTGTGTTGGAACGTAGCAGTGCATTCAGAATTGCATACCAAATCTTTGATATTTTATCAATACCTTTATTACTCTGGGCAACAAAAAAATTCTTTTTACTCTGCTACCCGGACAAATTATGCTGTACTAGACTAAATTGAGTACACAGCTTCTGAATTGTTCTAGCACATCAGGATTCTAAAATATGCACATAGCATATATATGTTCATTGTAAATATATTAATGACATATTAGTATCTGCTTGAGCTAACAGCATGGGATTAATTCATGCTAATTGTACAGAATTTTTTCTATAATCCCTTTCTTACAGATGAATTGTTGCTAGCAATATTTTCATGCCAAATATTCAGGCAGCTACATTCCTTTGCTCCACCAGTCCAGATTTTCACGGATAGGACCCACCATGCCATGTACTCAAGGTCAACTTTTCCTCATTTCTTCATATTCCATTGTGTTGTAATGTGACTATTACTTAGTTAAGTTCGGTCAGTCTTAGAGTAAGTCCAGCTGTAGATTACTACTGTATTTTCTCAGACAGCTGCTAATTACAGCTTTTGTTGTCTTCCCTCATTCCACCTTCTGTTCTCACATTTATATACATGTGGGCAAGTCTATCTCATCGCTTAGGGTATAACACATTGCTAAAGGGAAAGTTCCTCCCAGACAACTTCTTCCCCAGAACTGTTAGTTGTGGAACAGACTCCAAGGTGGATGCTTCCTCGATCACTACAATTTTAACCTCTTCAATTCTAGGGTCAGCAATTATCTATCCTACATATTCTCATATGTACCTCTTACTCGCTCTTTATATGCCCTTAAAACAACTTCATTCAGTAATCCTCTACCTTGAGTGGCTCTTGGGCCTTGGCAAACAATAGTGTAAAAAAAAAAAAAATGCCTTAAAAACTTGACATGCTAGGATAGTTCCAAGTACAGATTTAATGTCAGTATATATGATTTAGTTCTGTACAGTATTATGTCTAGATAGAAGAGACATTTATTTATTATTCATCTATTCTACACCCCCTGCTTATTTTCAGTTATCATATGTTCATACCTCAATATCTTGCTTTCTTTCTCAATTTCTATTGCTCTCTCTATCTATCTATCTATCTATCTATCTATCTATATATATATATATATATATATATATATATATATATGTGTGTGTGTGTAATCATTACTTTATGTATTCTCTCCTTACCAAGTATTCCAAGAAATAGGATTCAAGAGAAACCTTTCCAAAGCAGAAATTATGATCTGGAATTGGAGTGAAAGCAGTGACGATACATATCTTGAATCCATCATAAAAATTCAGGATGTGGAATTAATAAATACTAAATACTTCATATACCTCAACGTATGGGTCAGTTATAATGCATTAAGTATAGGAGAAAAGGAAATTGAATATAGAATAGGATATGCCAGGGGTTGTTTTACTCAACACTGCAAATTGCTATAAAACCAAAACATTAACTTGAAAACTCAAGCCATGTGCTTAGTCTTGTCAGATCAACTTTCATATGGATGCCATGTATAGCACAAAACCTGTTCAGAAATATCTAAACTGTCAGGTGTGTACAACTACTTTCTTAGATCAATAGTTAAAAATGGCTTTGAATGAGTGAAGCCTGAGGATTTTGACAAAGATCATCCTTCTTTGAACATTTTGAACTGGCGCTACTGAATCACAAACAAAGAATTGTACCAAATAAAAGAAACCACATCACTTCAAGACTACCAACAGTAGCAACAACTAAAATGGATAGCACGTGTGACTTGAAGAAAAAAAATGACATAATCAAAATACTGAATGTTCAATATCTTCAATAAAAAGGTTAGGAAGGAAACTTCCATCAATATTGAAAAGAACGATAACAGCTACTGGACTTGAGGAACCTGTTTCCCTGAAAAATTATTTTAAGAGAAAGATTTTATAAATTTCAACCAAAAGCAGTACTGGTATCTTGTTCAGTCAATGCCAAATGTTTCCTTATAAGGAAACTGTAAATGTTACAATAATATCAGACAGATATTTACTGTATATATTATTTTTCTTTTTATATTCTTCATAATTATTCATTTTGTGTAAACTTGAAATATTTTTAAAAATGACTAAAAAAAAAATGTGTGAAATTAAAAAAAAAAATTTTTTTAATGAAATGTTTTTATACTTCACCTTTTAATTTACAGGAAATTGTTATTTTATATCCTGTGATCCTAATAATTTCTAATAAATTGCAATTATCTCATTAACCAATATATCAAGTAACAATTGTCCTTTCATCTGATTAAATGATAAAAATACTCTCTTTATAATACTTAGTCTTCAAGCTGTTCGGTATGAAGTGGAATTGCTTCTAATGACTTGTGATGAGATATTATTGAGGAGAAATTTCAAGTTCTGCAAATATCCAAAGTGTAGAGTTGTTGTTGTTAGTTTTTTTTTTTATATTATTATTATTATTGGGAGGGAGTAAAGAGAGTTTAATGTTTTGTACATATTATTTAATTTAAACATTTTTTGGAAGAAAAATATCTTTTGTTCAAAGAAACATTTTGAAAGATGTTTGATGATTGAAAGATTTAACATTGTGTGAAAATGGTGAAACATAGCCTTGTAAAATTGTCATTCATTCATTTAATAAGCACTAATCTCTCATTTGTAGTAGTTGTGTGTGTGTGTGTATAACTTAACATAAAAATAATGAAAATAAAAACAAAATGGTAGGCTGTTGCTGAAATATCCTGATGAGTAGTCCAAACGATTACAAAATTGATTTTCTGGAGTGCTGAATATAATATCAATCAGCTAAATGACAAATTTTATATTTGTATTAAGCATATATATAATGTCTGGAAAACTGGATGTCAAAATCGCTACAACTGAAAGAAAGTATAAAACTAATAAGGAGAGAGTATCAAGTGACAAGAGATATGATGAAAAGGAGAAATAACCACGAACCACAACATTGTACATGTATGCACATACACACAGTCTCTCTTAGAACTATGGCAAACAATTATAGAATTGGAAATGTAGTGAAACCAACCATATATAGGAATTAAACAAAGTTAATTATGTGAAGTTGTGATCATTTTACCGTGAATTGCATATAAAATGAAATGTGTTTGCATAAAGGCCAAATAGTGCAAGAGGAGGAATTTGATGAGGAAAGTTAATAAAGAAAAATATTGAAAATACAGACAATAGCCATTTTGTTCATGGAGTGAACATTTTCATTGCACTCTCCATAGCTATAAAAGACAATAAATGTCTTCTGTTAATGAGGAAGGAATCAAACATATGTGTTTCATTTGTCTCTATGCTCTTTCTTGCTTTTGTTAAATATTATGCCATTGTGATACTTCCAGTCAACATTTACTAACATAATGATGTGATTAATCATTTGATCCCTCTGTCAATTTGCAGTTTTTTTTTTATTATTACTAGAATAAGAAACTTTTGTGAATCTCAGAAAATTAAAAAGAAGTATTTTGACTTTAATCCAGTCATGCATCTAACAAATTTGTTTCAGCCATTGCTGATGGTCTTTGGCTTATATTTGACCAAAAGTTTAAACCTGACAATTTCCGCAATATTAACAAAAATTAATTCGAAAATATTTCCTATCTTAACAAATTTTGGAAATTATGATAATCTATTGAAAGAAAATAAATTAACATTCACTTTTCTGATATCTTTGAAAATCTTTCTTGTTTGATTGATCTAGAAAAAAAAGTAACATGGTATTGATTTCAATCCTTCTTTTGTGAATTAATTTTTTTCAAATAAAATATAATAGGTTTTTTTGTTTTTTTTTATACAGGATTTGAACACCACCCACAAATTTCATCTACACCAAAACTAATTATGAATTCTTGACATATTTGTTGAACATTTAATTCATTTTGTAATTACATATAATAATTTCTACATATAAGTACTTTTATAACAATTGGTTATGAAGCCATATTTTTTCTTTTTTTTTTTTTTTTTTTTTTTTTTTCTTTTTTTTTTCTTTTTTTTTTTTTTTTTTTCTTTTTTTTCTTTTTTTTTTTTCTTTTTTTTTTTTTTTTTTCTTTTTTCTTTTTTTCTTTTTCTTTTTTTTTTTCTTTTTTTTCTTTTTCTTTTTTTTTTCTTTTTCTTTTTTCTTTTTTTTTTTTTTTTTTTTTTTTTTTTTTTTTTTTTTTTTTTTTTTTTTCTTTTTTTTTTTTTCTTTTTTTCTCTTTTTTTTTTTCTTTTTCTTTTTTTTTTTTTCTTTTTCTTTCTACCAATATAATAAACTTGTTAACAATAATTTCTCTCTAGGAAATGCTTTTGTATATTTTATGTGCCATATCCCTTCATGATGTGGGCAGTCATGGCTCTCCACAACTTCCTGTTCTTTGGAGTTCTTAGCAATTTTTTTTTCTATCCTTCCTACTCCATTTTCCCATTCATTTATACAAGCTTGTTAACTAGGTTATTGTTTTTTTTTTGCCTTCAGCATGCCTTGTAAGTGTCAAATATTACAAACCTACCTTATTTTGTGTCCCAAAAATTTCAAATTTCTCTTTCTGATAAGTGTCCTTTTGTTTCTATTTTCCTTAAAACTTTCTTGTTGCTCCAATGCTTCATCCATGTTATTTTCATCATCCTTCTGTAGAACCATATCTCTGTTGCCTGAACTCATCTTATCTATGAGGAAATTGTCAAACAATCACTTTCATATAGGAGGATTGGACACCCTAACATAATGTAATGGTTAGCAAGCTTGTCCTGCTAGAACAATTATGACTAAATAGTGAGGTATGATCCTCACTGGGTGCTCCATACTTTCAGCCTTGTGCCAAATCTAAGTTGTGCTTAGAAAATTACTGTTAGGTAGGAGTTTAGTACTCTTTTTTTGTTTCAGATGAAGAAAAGTACTGTAAATATGAAAGATTATAATAGGCAGTATTTTGTCTAAAATATGGTAGGAATATTCAGGTAGAAAATACATGAATAAGTATGGAAGAAATTGTTTGGTTTTGTTCACATTTTATATATAAATGCCACTATAATGCTACTTGTTTTTTCTTTATGTATAACTAGTTCCAAATGAACATTCAGATGGTTGTTGAAATCATGATGTTGTCATTGGATAATCAGATATAATCATTATACTTTAACTTATAATAGCCTTAATCTGTTTGTAATACTTGCATTAATTCCAGGTCTTTGACAATACTTTTCCTAATTTTCTATATATTTCTATAGTAAAATTATTATCAATGCATTTACACACCCACACACATACGATTTGTATATTCCCTTTTCTTATGTATTGAAACACTTCCAATACTTCTTGACCACTCACAATGCTTCTCTTTTTTTCTTTTTTCTTTTACTCTACACTATACATATGTGTAGAATCTTGCTAAAACAAATTTTAAATTAAGAATTGTAAGACTTTGAGTTTAATCTATCAGTCAAAAGCAATATTAATAACTTGGTACAAAATGAGTTGTGAATAAATAATATTGAAAATCCTTCATGTAAAAATGTCAAAATCAATCAAGATTAGTATTTGAATTCATCTTTCTAGAAATTGTGGTGTCAATATATGTGCTATCATTAAAGTTAATGAAAATTTTGAGATTTGTGAAATAGATCCTACCTGGAAATCACAGGTTAATTAAATAATTAGTTACATGTAAAGATACAATACCTCTACTTTGGGTAATCATTAGGGTCATTACCTGGTACATGAAGCACCCACAAAAAGGTAAGTGCCGTGGAAGCTTAATTAATTTTTAGTACAAGTTCATGTATATGTCTGCTCTTATTCCACTTTAAACTTGTATCTCATAACACTTGAGTGAGTGTGTGGATAAATACCTTGTATCTCAAGGCTAAATGTTCTACAGAAAATATTCTATAAAATAATCAGCCTGGATAAGTTTAATTTCCAATTTTATTATTGTGTTTCTTTATAATCTTCAAAATTATCAGTGCAGCTATAACTTAGTTTTAGTGTGTTTCTGTTAAATATTTTAAACTAACTTTTAAGGAAATATTTATCAATTAAATGGAGGAACTTCTGGCCTAACTTAGTACTGACCAATTGGTTAAATGAGGGTGTGTACCAAAGGATTTTCCTATTCCTATTTCTTTTCCTTAGATCATTAGTTCATATTTTCTATAATTGATTTCAGCATACTTGTAGCCACTATTTTTTAAAGCAGTATTATAAACACCACTGTATTTATCAAACACATCTTTGTCATATGATTTGCTGCTAATCCTATATTCTATAGATGAGAGTATATGTTTGATTACAGATGGAGGGTGGTTAGAATTGGGGTGAATATATATTGGGTTAGCATTATTTTTCATATAAGGTTGGAATACATCATTAACAAGATCCAGTGTAACACCAAGAAAATCTACTCATTTAACATTAGTAGTTATTTTAACCAAAAGATTTAAGCTTTTTAATTCTCTATGAATCATTTTCCTTAATTTGTCAACCTTAATTTTAGTAAAATTTCTTACTACCATAAGATCATCATCTCTGTATAACCCTATATTATCAACATTGTGTGTGTGTGTGTGTTCTTTTTATATACAAATATTGCACATAAGAATGCTTCCTCAGTGATGTCATATAAAGTTTTGTGTTTCCATGACATCAGAATTTCTCTCCCAGAAGCCTAGCATAGATTCAGCAAATTTGCAAGAATTATAAACAATATTTGTCTATGCAAATGAGATTCTTTATATCAAGTTATGTGGTTTCAGTTATTTGAATACAGTTCCTTGTTTGTTTTCATCTTCAAATTCTAACCATTTTCTATTATTTAGGAACAAATTAACAGCTTATCATAATAGTTTTAAGTATAACAATCATAAAAATTCAGGATATTGATTTAGTAAATACCAAATACTTTGCTCTATTGATCATTTATTAACAAATTTAGCATAGGAGATAAAGAAAGTGAACATAGAATAAGCTGCATTTGGGGTAATTTTTACCAACATCATAAATTTCTAAAAAACCAAAACATTAACCTAAAAAATATAGTCATATTCTTAAATAGCTTTATCATATTGAGACTTTCACATGGATGTTTTGCATGGCACCAAACTTGTTCAAAAATATTTAAACTGTCAGATCTATACAATAGTTTTCTCAGGTCAATGGTTAAAAGTGGATTTGAGGGAATGAAATTTGTAAGTCTTGGTAAGAACCATTTTTCTTTGAACATTGTGGACTCCCGCTACAGAATCACAAACAAGGAACTGTATTCAAATAACTGAAACCACATAACTTGATATAAAGAATCTCATTTGCATAGACAAATATTGTTTATAATTCTTGCAAATTTGCTGAATCTATGCTAGGCTTCTGGGAGAGAAATTCTGATGTCATGGAAACCCAAAACTTTATATGACATCACTGAGGAAGCATTCTTATGTGCAATATCTGTATATAAAAAGAACACACACACACACACACACACACACACAATGTTGATAATATAGGGTTATACAGAGATGATGATCTTATGGTAGTAAGAAATTTTACTAAAATTAAGGTTGACAAATTAAGGAAAATGATTCATAGAGAATTAAAAAATCTTTTGGTTAAAATAACTACTAATGTTAAATGAGTAGATTTTCTTGGTGTTACACTGGATCTTGTTAATGATGTATTCCAACCTTATATGAAAAATAATGCTAACCCAATATATATTCACCCCAATTCTAACCACCCTCCATCTGTAATCAAACATATACTCTCATCTATAGAATGTTTGGCAAACAATGATTTATTTGAACTTTCAATTCTTGCCATCAATTTTCAATAGGATTCAAGTCCGGACTCACTGAAGGCCATGGCAAAACTGTAATAATCTTTTTCTGAAGCCATGCAGTCACTGATTTAGACATATGTTTGAGATCGTTATCTTCCTGGAAAGTAAATTGCCGACCTAGATAAAGATTTTGCATTGATATCCAGAATTTTGATATAGTCTTTAGATTTCATTATTTCTCTTATTGCAATTAATTGTCCAGTCCCCCTTGAACTAAAACAACCCCAAGACATCATCAAGCCACCTCCATGTTTTAATGTTGCCAGTGTGTACTTTGGAAAGAAAGCCTCATCTTTCTTGTGCCAAATCTTCTGTACATCGTTACGCCTAAAAAAGCTCTATTTTTATTTTGTCACTCCATAGTACTTGTTCCCAAAAGCAATTCTCTTTGTCCAAGAACGTTTTGGCAAAATTCAACCAAGCAACAATGTGACATGGTTTATGAAGAGAGGTTTGTTTCTAGGTCGGTTTCCATACAACCCATTTCTATTAAAACAGTGTTGTATTGTGCCATGTACTTAGGCTGATACCCATTGTATCCAAACTTTTGTTGTTGTCTTTCAAAAAAACTTTTGGGTTTATATTAACCTTGTGACAGTTTTTGTGCAGTTCTTGGTGACAATTTGGGTTTTCTTCTATGCACAGACTCTGTTGTGTCAAACTGTTTAAACTTCTTTATAACGGACTGTACCGTAGGTTTAGGGATAGTTAACTGGTTTGGAATAGTGCTGTAACTATTTCCCGACTTGTGGAAGTTAATAATTCTCTGTCTCATTGACGCTAAGCTCCTTTGTCTTCCCCATTGTGTTGTTAAAGGCAAGAATAACAATGGTGACACTATGCACCACATGATGTTCTTTGCTCAAATTATCACAGATATTCTACTGAATAAATAATCTAGAAGGCTTCACCAAAAAAATAATTATGTAAATTACTTATACTTACATTAATTAGTCAATTTAAAACAATATTTTTTACTGTACATATAATTTTGTCTTTTCCTATTTTGCATAATTTGCCTGTCAAATTTGTTGTATTTAACCTATTGTTCTGAAAATTGAGTTTTGTATTCTCTTTTTTGTACTTATTAACATATAAAAACCCTGGCATCATATGAGCATTAGATTCTGAGAAATGGATAAAAATATTAAAAATTGATGGGTGTACAAATAATTTCATCATTGATGTTCTTTACTTAACAGTTGCATATTAATTTGCTAAAGTAGTTTTGTATTTATGATCTGTTTTTATGTTTTTCAAACTGTTATTTACCAGTTTCTTAAAAGAGGTTTTTATTTATCAACTAAAACTTTTCTGTAGATAGCTGATCAAGCATACAACCAGTTAGCATTATAAATTATCTCCCCACCCCTTTTGGTTTTACTTAAGAAAGTTGAATGCCAGATTTCTATATATCTTACGAAATAATGTTCCATTTGTATCTGTCCATAATGAAATTGTCTAGCATTTATATGCAGACAACTTTGTGTCATGACCTATACAATAAAAAAATTTTTGGTGAGTTTGAATTTAGCATAGGTCACATTTGATTAGTTAATCATATTAAAGCCCACAAGCCTATTTTTAATTCTGTTTTTTTTTCTTTTTGTGAAAAAAAAAGTCTTCTGCTGGTTGAAATTAAAATAAAATAATTGTTCACTTGCTAGTAGTTTATCATCGCCCGAGGAGACACATTTGTAGTGTTGAATTGTAATTGTGTAGCAATTTTTAACATGTTTTTGTTTTAATATCCTAAAATAAATAAGATTTAGCTCTACTTTGTATTGAGCTCTCTTGTAAATTAAATGTTATGGACAGTGGGATTATAAACCATTTGTACTCATTGTACCTCAAGATATATGTATGTATGTGTGTGTGTGTATGTATGTATATATATATGTAAATTTTTTGCAATTTTCATGGTGACTGGTCTCTGAATACTCATAATTTTAAACTGACACTTGACTGGCCTTGAAATACTTAAAAAATCTGATTAACTATTTCAATGATTTTTCTGTTGCAGATTTGCCAAACTTTATACAAAATTTAAAGCAGGCATGTTGATTGGTGTTACCTTTTGTGCTGTATATGGACTGTCTACTTGTCATACTTTTTAGCCCATTACAAATCCTTATCCAACTTAATACAAATAGTATAAAGCTTATTGGTTGACTGACTCAGTAGGTTGGGTACCAATGAGCATTAGTTGATCTATTTCTGTTGAATGGTACATTCAGAAAATGTTTTGTATGGAAACTTTCTGTTACCACCTCATAGTGTGGGTGCTGCAAATTTACAAAAAAATTCTTACAGCTCATAATGTTTTGGTTTTAAATAAGCCACAAAGGATTGATATGCTTTTAAAAAAAAAATTTTTTTTTAAATCGATCAACATTAATACTAATCAGTGTGACAACTCTAGTGGATTAAGGAATTGGTTCATGAATTTGGTAACAGAGTACTTGTGAGTTCAATCCCTGGATCCAGGTTGTACAGACTTGGACTCAACAGAAACAGTTTGGGCAATAACCGAATAGACATGGACAATAGAACAAGGACAATCTACACCTGTACATTAAAGGAATGGTTTGCTTTGAAATTCTCTGAAGGTTACCCAAATTGATAAAACATCTGAAGTGGGGGTGGAGGGCATAACAGCTGAAACACTATGATAATAGTGATTTTTTTTTTTTTTTTTTCCAAGTTTAGCTTAGTTATGCACAAGGCCAAAAGTATAGGGTACCCAGTGAGGATTGAATTAACTACTCGGTCATAATTGTTCTAGCGAGACAAGCTTGCTAACCATTACAATGCTTTGAAGTGCTTAAACCTTGTGATAATAAACACCTCTGCATTGACACATAATAGTTAATATGTAAGAATGCAAACAGCTATTTTTCTCTCCATATTGCTTGTTCAGTAAGTCACTCCAGCCACAAAGCACTTTTTGTAGGGATTATTTGCAAATGCAATCTGGCTGGGATTTAGGATCAGTCAATTAGAAGAAAAAAATCACTTCAAGTTGACAAAGTGGGCAACACTGTATAAATTAAATATGGGATCTATACTGAGCCTATACAATAATATCTATGCATGATTGATTTTTTTTTTCCTAGGCTTTGGATTCTATATTCTGAATTATTACATGAATCTATCATTGATGCATGACATGCTGAATGTGCTATTGTTGTAATGGTTATAATATGCTGTTGCTTTCATGATAAATATGGTGAAATTCCTGTCATGATGGTTATTTGCTGTCCATTTGTAAAGCTTTGTTCTCTGTTTTGTACTCCAATTTGCCAGGTTTGAACTCTGAACTTAAGATTTGTATTGTTTCATTTGTTCTTTTGTAGAAGTGGGTGGTTGACATTCATATCTTTTTATACATTTTTAGTTGAAACGATCTAAGTGAAGAGAAAAAAAGAGTGATTTAATAAATAAATAAAAATTTCTAATTTTGTTTGGCAGATTTCTCTGACATTTATTGATCTTGGGGTGTACAATTTTTTTTTTCTAAACAGACCAAACAAAACAGTTTTCAGTTTCTAGTTTTAAAAAATGAGGGTGGTGGGAAATTTTTCAAATACTTTATGTAACAACCTAATATAGAAAAAAAATATCTAAATTTTTAGCATTGTGGATATAGTGTGTGTGTGTATATATATATATATATATATATATATATATATATATATATATATATATATATATATATATATATATATATATATATATATATATATATATATAAATTCACCTTACCTTCATCCCTGCCGTGCGCCAACGGCTTAGTGGTAGAATTCCTGACTGATACCAATTCAGTCAGGTTTCGATCCTAGCTAGAGGCAACCAGATGTCTAGCCACACTGATGAGCTGTGCTACAGCGAAACAGTCTGTCAGTGGATGACACATATATATATATATATATATATATAGTGGGACATAGTGTTACAATTATATTTACAATATAGTAATAGTCTGCATGACTAGTTAATAAACTTGTATATAAAAAATACCTATTTTTTTATTATATAATTTTGGACTTGTATTGTGTGTGTGTGTGTGTGCGTGCATCTATAATTGCCTGAAAACCATGCCACAGGTTGATCCATGCCTTGTGAGAGTAATTAGCTTGACCAATGGTTTTGCTAGCACAATGTCATAAGTCATTATGACCAGTGGCCTTGTTCAAACAGTTGATCACATCAGATGGTGCGCTATCTCTGCAAAACTAACTAAGGCCTGCTCAGCATGGATACAATATAAACTACAGGTGGACCCTATTAAGACAAAAACAAAATATCCCTGAGCAGGTGTTTGCAACAGGGATTGGCTAGATGCCCTAGAAGACAGGGACACTCTGAAATGAGCATATAGGCATTATATATATATATATATATATATATATATATATATATATATATATATATCGTGTAACAGCATAATTGTCCATCCCACAAAATGTTTAATATCTAAAACAACACTAATTGTGTTTCTTTTTTCCAGGTTTTCAGATAAGACATTTAGCCATTTGGCACCTTTTGTTGTAAGAATCATTAAAAAACCCTTTGAGTTATTCAGCTAGAAAGAGAACAGGTTAAAATTGTTTTGTGTCAGCCTCACTGTCTTCTCAAATGAGCAATGGTGAGAAGAAAAAAATCATTCAGGCCTTCAGTAATGGTAACAACATTCATACTCTGGCTTCCATCTTCAAAATCCATTCAAGAACTATCAAGAGAATGGTGAATAAGTTTAAAAAAGAGGGAACAGTAGAGAGGAAAACTTGGTCAGTTGGTTTAAGTTTATAAAATCTTTCTCTTAAAACACTTTTTCAGGAAAATAGGTTTCTCAATCTTGTAGCTATTATCACTTTTCAGTATTTTTTTTTTTTTTTAATCAGTTCATCCCAAGCAGGGTGATAATGGTACTAAAATGGAAAAGATTTTAGGAACTGGAAACTCAATCCTAAACTGGAAACAAGGGATAAACCTACTCCTGCTCAAGACAGTCGAGGAATGTGAACTGGATGATAAGTGAACTTCTATTGAGGAAAAAAACAATATTTAATTAAATTTGAGAGTTTAGGTGGAGATGTTACAAGTATAAAGTTGAAGTAGTCTTTAGAAGGAACTGAAAACCCAATCATAAACAGGAATCAAGGGATAAATCTCTACTCCTGTTCAAAAGACCTGGGAGGAGTGTGAACCAGATAATAGATGAACCTTTCTACTTCTGTTATTGGGGGTCAACATCTTGATTATGTCATTGTTTTCTCTTCAAGTTACATGTGATGTCCATTTTAGGTGTTGCTGTTGCTAAAAGTCCTCAACTGCTGAAAAGTTGAACTTCTCTCTAAAGTCTGATCAAACAGCAGAAATTTTTTAATCCCTTCTTAGAGGGGCTAAGAATTTTCAGTACCCACTCATATATATGTAATAATGTATGTATGTATGTGTGTGTGTGTGTGTGTGAGATATTCCAAGCTTGTATGATAAATACTTGAGCTTCCTCACTTAAAAAAAAAAAATTAAAAAGCAGTAAACAGCAATAATTATCAGATGAAAATAGTTTGTTTCAGTGAAGGAAAAAGGTAGATTTTGATTAATTAATGAATTACTGTTATGTCTGTTATAACTGCAGGAGTTTTGCTTTGAAGATCAGTGAATCAGGAGCAGAATGCAATGAACAAGAAATATAAAATTGCTGTCATTTATAACCAACTGAGAACAAAGAATACATTATCAACAATAGTATCAAACATTTAATAATAGTCTAATCAATATCAAGAGAGGCTAATATAGATAATGAAGTTAATTGTTTGTTGGCCAATTGCTAAAGCTAACAACTGCATTTTTTATTTAGTGTCCATGTTTGTTTATTATATACTGTTTGTTTTATGTACAACTGCTAACAATCACATATAGGTTTGGTTCAGTGGGTAGTGCAACAGATTTATAATTAAGAGGCCTGAATTTCCATCAAAGGTAACTGGTTAGAAAGATTATCACAGAATTAAGCTATTAAATGCAGATGATGGGAATTTCAGTCATTGCAATTCTATGGGATTAACTGTGAATATTGGAAATTTCCATCAGTCATAAATTTTACAGATAGATGCTGAGAATACCATGGACTGAACATGTGAGCAATGATTTTTTAGGGAAAATGGAAACAAAAAGGACACTTATACTTTGAATCAGAAAGGGTTAATATTTCTATGGCACATAATGAGGTAAGAGGGCTTGTAGAATTTGACACTCACAGGACATATTGAATGTAAGAGGTCCCTCTTACATTCAATATGTCCTGTGAGTGTCAAAGTGAGAGGAAAGCAGTGAATAACTTACCTAACAAAGTTGTATAAATGGTTGAGAGAACAGGGATTAGGAGAGATAGCAAAAAGACAATCCTTACTAAGAGTTATAAAGGATAGGAATTTGTGGAGAGCCAATTATCACCTATACCCTGAAGGGGCATATCACATAGAAGAAGATAGAAATTCAGTTATGAGTTAAGGCATCAAATAGGCACTCCTTCCTCCCAACCAATGTTTAGAAGTCTAAGAAGGTGATTTTTTTTTTTCTTTTTGTTCCTTCAAAATAGCAAAGCAGTTCATTATTGATGAAGAGCTTTGCAAATATCTTTGTGAAAGTGATCAGCTGAGTTTTGATTTATCATCTGGCAGTGAAGAGGAATTTAATAATGAGCTCACAATTGATGATTTATCTGATAACAAAGAAATATACCAAATACTTTAGTGAAGTATAAAAAGAAATTTTTATTGGCATGTTGTATATGATTTTTTGAGTTAATCCCAAGCAAGGCAGTAAAGACACTAAGACACAAAGTGTTATTGGGCGTGGAAGAATTAGAAACAGAAGCATTAAAAATGAGAACAAAAAGAGTAATCATGAGGACAGTAGATAGTGATTGACATTGCATTTAAGTTTTTGAAGATTGAAGATGGAAAACATAGATTCGAAAGGGAGTTCCACAAGGAAGAAGAATGAGAAAAGAAATGGTTAGCATAGAACTTAGTTACATTTAGCCAACTCAACTGTAAATAGATGAAACCTCAACACCAGCTTAGTAATGTGCTTAACCTCAAAAAGTCTAGGTACTATAGTGAAGAGCTCATCCAAACAATTACCATGAAAGTATTTACAGAAAATTTTGAATTGCTGAAATAATTTAAAAAAATCATTTCATTAAATGCTCTGAAAATTAAAGTTAGTGAAACGTTAAAAAAAGAAAATAGACAGCAACTGAACTTCTGCTTCAATTAATGAGCTATTTAAAAGAAAAATAAATTCAATTTCATGCCAGAATAACAAAGATTTTCATGCCAGCAGTCATTCAAAAAGAGTAGTGGACTGTTACATGATATCTGTCCTCCTATATGGCAGTGAATTGCTGGACAATCTCCTCAAAGATGAAAAAGAGACTTGAAGCAACAGAAATGTGGTTCTACAGAAGGATTTTGAGGATACCATGGACCAAATATGTGAGCAATGACAATTTTAGAGAAAATGGAAACAAAAAGGAAATATGCTTAACATCAGAAACAGTTGAAATTTCTAGGGCACATAATGAGGAAAGAGGGCTTGGAGAATCTGATACTCAAAGATTGAAGGCAAGAGGGACAGAGGAAAACAATGCATAACATACTTAGTGAGCTTGAGTAAATGGATGACAGGAGAAAGCTTAGGGGAAATAACAGAAAGACAAAATTTATTAAGAGTTACAAAGTACAGGAAATTGTTAAGAGACACGGTTGCCTGTGTCCTAAAGATCATTTGAGTATTAGATATTCTTCAAGTTTGTTTACTATTTTCCCACCAGTGATCATTTGAATATTTGTAATATCCTTGATATTCTTATAGTTTTTAATATATGCTGATTAAAATAAGTACTAAAATGTTCATTTTCTTTTTTTTCTTTTTAAAGCATTATATGTCACTTTGTAGAAAATGTAATATTTTAAACTGAAACCTTTCATTAATACTTGTTAAATAGCTTCACAACTTCTATTTTCAAATTAAAGCTTTCATTACCGTGACTGACCAAGGCAACATTTTCTAGTTGCTTTGACCTCTGGAAACTTTGAATTCAGCATGTTTGTTTATATTTTTATTTTTTAACAACTTGAAAGTCTCAAGTGGCCACCTGTTTTATGCTGGTTGGCCAGAAATATTGCTTCGTTTGGTGTTTACTTTTTGCTTTTCCTACTATTGTCTGTATTTACTCTTCTATTTAATATCTCCATTATTATGTAGTGTTAAAGTTTAATTACTGGACTGTATCAAATTAAGCTATTTATTATAGTTTACTTTGTCTTAATAGAATTTCTTGTTGAGGATACACATTAAAAAAAAAAAAAATAGTGAAACTTTGATTTAAATCATTTAATGCATTAAGCTTGACCGTACTGATTTTTTTAAAACTTGAATAACAGATTTGCTACTATTATCATTGTTAATGCTTGTTTTATTGTTCTATAACTGCTTTGTGGAACTAAATCCAAAGAAGATGCTTCCCTGATCATGACAATCTTAACCTATTCAAGTCTAGGGTCAACTGTTATCTTCCCCACATACCCCCATGTTGCAGAAATGAAATGTAGATGGAACACTCTTAATCTACCAAGTGGCTTTAGGGCCTTGTAAAGAGTGGACATCATTGTAAAAAAAAAAAAAAAGGTGACTCTAAAAATTGTTACATATTTTGTATTTGAAAACAGCTGCAGTCTATATTTTATATAAGATAAAAATAAAAAAAGGAAAATTTGCAGTACCTATTATATCCAAATATGTATTAAATTTAGGAAATTATAGCAATGACTGTATGTGAATTTAGATAGTAAATTGACCTATACATATTAAATATTTGCAAAGAGAAAGGTGAGTTAAAATGAACAATTGAACTGTGAAGTCATAACCTGAAATTTATTTTGATGTCTAACTGATGTTCTAACAGTAAAAGTGATTACCATGTTTGCATTTGCATAAGACTTTTTTTTTTTTTACATTTAAATTTACTAAAAAAACTCTCCTGCTCCTAATACAGACATATCACAGATGGGTGACAATTGCTATTTCTTTTCTGCTTTGGTAAATTTAATTTAGTTTCCTTTGATGATTAAAGTTAAAATTTATTCCAGTATACTGTTAAAATATTGCATTTACAGGCATAAAATCATACATTATCTTCTATAAAACCAGTTCAAATATATTTCAATAAATACATGATGAAATATACTAAATTTTTTTCTACAATATATCCTATATTCTACAATATATATAGGGAGGCATCTTATCTGAGGGTGCATGTTTTTATGTGAAGGCAAATACAGTAAGTATCACATGGAAATTGTAGGCAGGGAGAAAAATACATTAAATGCTTATAAATTTAACATGTTTCACTTTTATTTAAGCTTCATCAGAAAATGAAATATGGAGGAAAAAAGAAAATTTTGGTATTTTTGTGTTTGTTTTTCATTGGTTAGGCAAACCTCACACATTTTTGTCCAGTCAAGTAGCATTCATGTTTATAATTCTTGTTTGTGTATCATAATTATTAAACTATAATTGTTCCTTTTTGGGTGATGGTAGATATGTTATCAGGCTGGATCTGGGAACAACAGCAATTAAGAGGTGGTTGCATGCTCCTCAAAACCTCCTGATCAGATGCGTTGCAGCCAGATGTAGTTTATTGTCATACCCAGGATGGTCTCTAGATGTATTTCTAGTTGTATATATATATATATATATATATATATATATATATATATATATATATATATATATATATATATATATATAAATTTGTTATCTTCTGTCATTGTACTGAGTTTCAAAGAATTACATCAACTTTTCAATAGACTTGATGGTAAAATTGGACTTAGTTTCACAAAATTTATCTCTTGACAAATTTATTTTATTTACTTATTATTAAAGCAACTCCTGTATTGTAAGCTTGCCAAATGTAAGGCTTATCAATAAATTAAAGTTAAAGGACATTTAAAAATAACCCTGGATAAAATGAAACTCTTGACAGTCTAATGGGAAGATTTATCACTTGATCAGGCATTATTATAATGAGACAGGAATTTCAAATTGTGTGAAGAGAACATGAATAAATGAAGAGGAATTTTGGGAAGGGGATTTAAGGCTAATCTGTCTTGAAACTGTGTTGTCATCAGTTTGGAGCTGCTATAGACCATGTTTGATTCATGTTAGGAATTCTGCTTGAATTTAATCAAATTCAACCACCTGCGATGAGAGGTCTAAATTCAGTTTTCATTTTGCTATCATAATTCAAAAACAAAATTCACATGTTTAAGAAATCTTTTAAAAGAAATTGATAAATGTTCATATTGATAAATTGTTGCATGCCAAATAATTCTGATATAAAATCATAAAACAATAATTACAAAGAACTGTGTATAGCCCTCCACACACACACACACACACACACACACACACACACAGATCTGAAGGAGTACCGAAAATTTCTTGACCTGACCCACTTTTCAAAATTATTATTTCATTGACCAAACATCATTATTTACAACAATATTTATATTTAGACTATTGTCCTCATGTTTGTTGCTGTTATCAAAATGTTTTGGCTATTGTGCCCTCTGGCCTTCCCCAGGTGTATATCGATCTGTAACTTACAGTGAATTCTGAACTGTACCCTTTATTTAATCTACAGGAGTAGACTTCTTGTAGATGTTTTTGCAAATTATTTTATTTTCAGTAAATTTGGATATGATAAAGTAATTCAATGATTTGTAATCATTTTTTTTTTCCATCATAACTTGATAACCTTATACAATGAAAATGGAAATTGTTCTATTACAGAAATCTTTGCAAGATAACACAAAGCCACTTTGTCTGAATTTTGTGAAACAAGATTACTTATTAATTATTAATTGTATGTAGTTTGTCCAGACTAATTTCCTTTTTTTTCCCTTGCTTAAATAAGTCAATCAGTACACCATGTATCAGCATAAGTGGTTTGTGGGAACCATTAATCAGGATGGAGAAAGTGGTGAACTTGGGATTCCATAAGTATGACCCAAGAGATGAGGGCTGTAAATTAAGCAGGTATAGTTAAGCATGATAGACAAAAATAGAATTGGCAAAATTCTCAATAAGAGGAAAAAGAAAAAAAAAAAAACAAGACACACACACACACACACACACACACATATATATATATATATATATATATATATATATATATATATGAAAATTTCTCTGATTTAACCAGTAGAGAAGACAATATTTATGAATAAAAAATGACAATAGGAAAACTGGTAATTGCTAGCGTTTAGTCCAATGTGGACTTTATCAACTTTTTTCGTATTTTGCTTTGATAAAGTCCACATAGGACTAAAGCCAGCAATTACCAGTTTTCCTATTGTCATTTTTATTCATAATATATATTTATATATATATATATATATATATATATATATATATATATATATATATATATATAATTTCACCCAAAGCAAGGCAATAATGTCATTAGGAGGAAAGAGAATGAGAAAACTAGGGAGGAGAAACAACAATAAAAGAACAGGATTCAGGAAGAACAAAAGATGACAGTTGACGTCACATTAAAATTTTTTAAGCTTGTAGGGGGCAGGGATGCAGCTGGCCAGAATAGTTCCACAGGCACATGAGAAACTTTTAGAATAGAATTTATGGTTACATCTAATTCAACAGTAAAATGATGAGACCTACTTGCCCATCTAGTAGTACACTTAAATTCATACAGTCAAGGTAATAAGGGGAAAAGCTCATTAGAACAATTGCCATGAAAATATTTATAGAAAAGACAAAGGGAAACTATGTCCTGGTGATGGAAAAGTGACTGAAGTTGAGATGTCATGACTGATTACATTACAAACCCTTTTTTGGAATTTGTTGAGAATATTGAAATATATAGCAGGAGCACCAGGCCAAAAATTACTCAATGCATGGATGAATGACGTAAGATAAATGCATAAGATGGAATCTGATGAGAAAATTGTATGGCATTACACAGTGAACCAACTTTCCTAGCAGCAGACTTAGCAATTGATCCAATATAATCACTCCACTTCATGTCAGTGGAAAATATATACTAGCTGTAACAGCAAAATTGTCCATTTGTTAGATGAAGATTTGAACTGTTTAATCTTAGAAATTATTAAAGATATCTTATTGGAATTCTCTGAGCTTTTTATAACACTCTTGGAGTCTACTTTGAGAAATAAGAATGTTTAATTACTCTCTAAACTTAACAGAAGAATCGTGATGAAATCAATCATAAACAAAAATGATGTGTTCATTATGTTCATTATTAATTAATCATAGCTAAGGATTGGGAGCTCATGAGGGATTGACATAAAGTTCAAATATATATATATATATATATGTATATTCCAGGATCATTTTCCAACTTATTCAAGCTGATCTTCACTCTCTCTCTAACCTAACTTTTTTATCCCGGAGTAACAAAGTGCCTCACCGGTTTCATGTACAATTTCATTTTCAAGTCTTTTTTTCACTGCTCTTTGGACTGTCATAGCTGAAACTCCTCTCTCATGAACCATATGTCTGATAGATTGAGTTGGATCTTTTCTAATTGATCTTTTAATCTCTAAGTTGAAATGATGATCCCCCTTCCTGTTGTGACCTCCTGATCAAGTTTTTGTCTCTACTGTTCCCTCTTTTTTTAAACTTATTTGCCATTCTCTTGATAGTTTTTGAATGGACGGAAGATCAAAGCCAGAGTATGAATGTTGGTATCGTTACTGAAGGTCTGAATGATCTTTTTCCTCTCACCATGGCTCATTTGGGAAGACAGGGTGACACAAACAATTTTAACCTGTTCTCTTTCTAGCTGAATAACTCAAAGGGTTTTTCAATGATTGTTACAATAAATGGTATCAAGATAGTTAAAAATCTTATCTGAAAACCTGGATAAAAGAAACTCAATTAGTTTAGTGGTTTTTTGGGGTTGTTTTTTTAGATATTAAACATTTTGTGTGATGGATAATTATCCCATTCTGTTAGATGATTTGGATAATTTTGCTGTTACACCTGGTATAATGCAAAGCAACTTTAAGACAATAATAAAGCAAGATGTTTATAAAGTAGTTATAGTATTTACATTCAAAAGGGATACAGTAATGTGATTATAGACTTCTGACTTCAAGGCAAGAAGGAATGTGTGTGGGTAAGACCAAAAATGTTCTTTTTTTTGTTGAGAAGAAATCAAAGCATGCATCTGTAGGATTTATCTATAAAGGGTAGGTTTTTAGTAGTCATTCCTTTAGATTGGAAATTTCTACATGAGATCACATGATCAGCACAAAGGTGACGTAAAGACTATTCTGAAAATTCTGATGCCACCACCTTTTGGCATTTGTATGCACCCCCAGAACAAATTCAAAAACATTCCTCAAAGCCAAGGATATGCAGACAAAATGCAAATTAAAAAAAAAAAAACCTCAAAGATGTGTAAATTAGTTTCAACAAACTACATTCATTGATTAGTACAAAGCCTATTTTAGCTTGATGGTCGGGGATTGTAATTCAGACAATTCAAATAAATAAGAGGGTCAGATGTATTCACTCAATGTTGAACAAGCCAAATCAATCCATTCAACATTGATTAGTTGTAAATATATAATCAAGAGATAAATTGACTGGCAAGAGAGATGCTAAAAGAGAAAACCAAAGCATCTATCATCAAAAGTAATTGAAAGTGAAGCTGTTTATAGTCCTTGGTTAGAACAGAATCTATTTTTTTTATTGTCATTTTGTTATTCATTATATGTTCCTTTGAAAAATCTATCTTGCAGCAGCAAAATTTTTGCTTCATCTAGATGATAGGCATATACATCTTTCAGGATTCTGGTTGTGTATTCTCATAGTTTTCTTTTTATACCATATAAATGAAGTAGTGTAGTTGTCTGCTTAATGGTTAAGATAGTTGCAGCTAGTGTTTGGTGTTCCTGCCCAGATTTCAGATGAAATTATTTTTAAGGTAGGAAGAATCTCTTGAGTTGAAAGATAGGTGCAAGTCTTCGTTTCTCTACTCTGCACATTTTCTGTATCATATAAATCTTAGCTTCTAAGTGCTGTCTCTCTTCTGGACGTTGGTGATCATGGCTCTCCACAATTTTCTGTCCTTTGTAGCTCTTAATAAATTTTGTATTTTTCTTATCTCTCTTAAATCTTGTTATGCTGTTCATTTACTTGAGCTTGCTAGGTAGGTTATCCGCTGTTTTCCTCTGTCCATCTTGCCTTCAGTATGTCATGTGAGTATCAAATTTTCCATGTTTTCTTTCCTCATTATGTGCCCTAGAAATTTAATTTATCTCTTTCTGATGTTAAGTATAAGTTTCCATTTTCTGTAAAACTTTGTCATTGCTCACATGTTTGGTCCTTAGTATTCTCAATATCCTTCTGTAGAACCACATTTCTGTTGCTTCATGTATCTTTTTCATCTGAGATTGTCCAGCATTCACTGCCATATAGGAGTACTTTTTAGTTAATATAAATTAACATCTGACCCATCCTAAGATGGTGCTTAATAGATTTGAGTTGACATTTGTTTTTACCTCCTAATATATATTTTTTAATTCAGTTTGCTCCAAGCAAGGATTAAAGCCACTAAGACACAAGGGGGTTATTAGGTGTGGAAGAATTGGGAACAGAAACATTAATAAGGAGTGAGAACAAAAGAAGAGTAATAAAGAGGACAACAGACAGCAATTGACATTGCATTAAAATTTTCGAAGATTAAAGTTGGCTGGAAAGCATGGAGGGAAGTTCCACAAGCAAGAAGTGAGAAAAGAATAGCATAGAACTTAGTTATATCAAGCCAACTCAGCTATAAATAAATGAGATCTTGATGCCATTCTAGTACTGTGTTTAAATTCAAAAAGTCTAGGTACCATAGTGAAGAGCTCATCTGAACAATTACCATGAAAATATTTATAGAAAAAGACACAGGGAGGTAACTTTACAGTAGTGATAGTGACAGAAGCCAAGATGCCAGATCAGGACCAATAATATTGCTGATTCTTCTTTGAAATTTATCAAGGAGCTCTAGATGAATAGCAGGAGCACTAGCCTATTTTTTCTTTTTCACCTTTCAGTTGACTATTCTCTTACCTTCATTGGGGTTCATGTGTGTGTGTATTTTTATTATTTATAATTATTAATATAGAAAAGTGGTGTGCAATATGAATGTAGAAGGAAGTGAAGATAAGGAGGATAGATAGCAATTGACCCTTAGCTGGAAGAGGTTAAGATTATAGTATTCATAGAAGCATCCACATGGGAGTTTGTTCCACAAAGTAGCAGTTCTCTGAGGTAAAAGCTGTCTTCCTCCTTACAGCACTACTTCCTCAAGGCAATTGATGTAGGCCTCCATATTGAGTTTGAGGCCTTCACCAACAAATTCAGGAGTTCTTTTCTTAGCAGAACAATCAGCGAATTTTCTGAGATGCTGTATCTCCATAATCACCATTAGACTCTTCCAACTCTTTCCATATCTTCTGTGCTGTTCTCAGATTTACACCCAAACACTCTGAAATGTTTGTATCAAAGCATGAATGCCAAGCAATACAGCATGGGATTTCTGAATTTCTGGTAGAGGGAATTGCATTATGGTGCTCCTTTTTCTCACAGAGGGTGCCCAACTGACTCTACTATACAGTGCATTCAACAAAAACAAACAATGCACATGCATAAACTGAAAATTATATAATGATGACAATTTACACATCGCACCCTGTATGTAGATATATAATGTAGAGAGAAAGGGTGAAATAACAATATTGGCTGATATTCTCAGATGAAAAACAATTTTATAAAGATCCAACTCCACATCAAACAAATGTGTTAGGACTATAAACCATCATTAGGTTACCCTTGCCCCCAGGAATATACTGTATTTATAAATGTCAGTAATTCTTGTATGAGAAGGAAACCTGAGAAGACTACATAAGCAACAAAAAGAGAAATGTAAACCAATTTATATTGATTATTTAAGATTATTTTGTTTCTTTTTGCATACTATTATATGAACTACACACTTTACTTTATTAAGCATTTTTTTTTTTTTTTTTTAAGCTGACTAATTTTCTTTTGTTCAATGAGTGTGTGATTTTGCCAAATAATCATTTAACATACTGATTGGAATAATGGTTCATATACTTAGGAGACCAATCTGTATATTGTGCAATATTGATAAAAAAAAAAAAAAGAAGCAATTTTGCTAATTAACTGGTTGTTAGTAATTATGTCATGTAACTGTGTGTGTGTGTATATATATATATATATATATATATATATATATATATATATATATATATATATATATAAATTTTCAAGCTAATTTCATTAAATCATTTATTTTTATAATAATCCTTTCTAGTAGTTGTCTATCTACTTGATGTTAAGTTGAAATTCATCAAGGAAGGTGCTGCATTTTTTGTTAACCTAAGTACTTTCGATCTCCTCTGAGATCATCCCCAGGAGTAAGACAAACTTAAAGTAAGTATAATTGTTGCAAAAAAGATTTTGCAAACATGTGTGAATGCAGTCTGCCATAATTATTTAAAAAGTAACCATTCTGGTTACAATGTTTTGTAAACAAGCGTTCCCAGTCTTGGAGGGAATTGAAAGTACTCATGTCAATAAATAATATGGTGCTTTCCTTGATGAATTTCAACTTAACATCAAGAAGATAATTAGAGAATGAGAAAAGATTATTATAAAAATAAATAAACATAATATATCTATTATTTAATGAAACATGATTGAATGAAGATATATTGCATGCATGTGTATATATATATATATACACACACACATACACACTCTAATACTAATAATAAATATACATGAGTTCCTCACCTGTAGTACAACTAAGTTTGATGCATGATGTAATTATCAAATGCTGATTGAAAATTGACCATTGTAAAATTTTAAATATTAATATTTATACTGTACTCTTATGATAGTGGATCAGTCCCTTTATTTATGATGGGGGTGGAATAATATATATAGCCTTGGGTGGTAGCCAATGTAGGATTACTCTGAATTCAAAACTGGAAAATTCAACAAGAAACCTCTCCATTATCCTTCTCAGGAAATCCTGGCAATTCACAGATAATAAAGAAACAGAATCTGTGGACAGCCATGATTGCCGACTGAAGAGGCATAGAATTAAAACAAAAAAAAAATTCTTGTACTTTGTTTTTTTTTTTTTTTTTTTTTTTTAAATTTAAAAAAATATTTTTACTCATTAGATAGGTAACCACTTAGAAATATTGGTGCTATAAGCTTGGATGTACAAGTGGTGTAATGAATAAAAGCTTGGAATTGGAAATCAAAGAGCCATTCCAATTCCATTTGGGTCTGTTATATTTACTTATGTGCAAATACTCTTGGGAAATGTATGAATCCACCTTTTCTCCCCCAGCTATAGATTAATTAGTACTTGCCTCGGTAAATCATTATCTCAAAAAAAATTCTTAAATCTAAAATATTTTCTGGCTTTAAATAACCAGCAAAAGGTTAAGCCATAAAAAAACAGATCAATCTCCCTGAATGCACCTCTTTTTTTTTTTTTCTACCTTTGCTTGTGTCAATCAGACAGATAATTTTTTTTTCTTAAATCATGATTTCTTTTGTAGTATCAATTATATAAATAGTGGTTTGCAAGCTTATTTTTGTTGTGACCAGATATTTTCTACAGTCTGTGTTTTGAAATTATTTTTTTTATAATCTTGACTTTTTAACAATTTTAAGAGGTAAATGTGCCTGCAATCCCTTTATCCCAGGGAAAACATTTTAGTCAGAATGAAAGTTTGACCCCTGCCAAGAGGTATATTTTCTTTAATAAAACTTACAATCAAGATTGCTAATTCATTTCATTGTTTGAAAAAACAGACAAAAAAAAAACTAGCAGTTATTCTACTTGAATACTACCTACAAAAATAATGTTTATCATAATAAATAATGTTAGATTAAAATGTATTAATTGCTTAAATAATGTATGCAAAGATGAGCATTTTAAATTTATGTTGGTGAGGCTCAGTATTGCAAATACATTTGATACAGCAAAAAGCTATGGTGTTCAGTATACTATGTATCAGTTCAGTTATGTGCCATGAGTGATACACGCTTAGGCAATCATGTATCTTTTGATACATGACTGACGAGGCAGATTTTTTCCCTACAGTATGTTGCCATTTCTTTCTGTGGTAAACCAGTTGCTATCCAAGGCTATAGAACCTGGTCTGTCCTGCTATTTACCCATAGCTGGGGGGTGGAGAAGAAGAGGATTCATACCCTTTCCTGAGGGTATTAGCACGTAAGCGAATGTAATGGATGTGACTGGAATTTGAACTCTGCTCTCCGATTCCGCAATCCGAGCTGCTATCCATTACTCCACCATGCCTCTATATACAATCTGCAATAATGCTGGAATATAAATGTTATACTAATATTGAAGATGATATTTTAAAATAGCTGTTCACACAAATGAAATGCCAACAATGTGATGCAAACCATATAGCCATTATCATCTGCCAGTAACTATATATAAATATTGCGAACAGCATTTCTTAATACAAAAAAAATTATAGAAACAGGATTAATGATGATATTCTAAGATATAAAAACGTTTGTTTTCTCCTAAGAGTAACAAATGAAATTAAATATATGCTAATTTTGCCTCTGGTAAATTATTGGTACATGAATATGCTTATTGGTTACCAAGAATTGAACAACATTTTGTCCATTTGCTGATTATCTTATCATAAACATCTGAGACTTTATGTATAAAATGAACAAATAAAAGCATGCTTTATCTTTTGATATGAACAAATTACATCAGAACCTTTTAATCAAGAGGCAAAGTACATTAAGAGTATTTTACAGCCTGATCATGTATCTCTCTCTTTTATAACTATACTTATATATATATATATATATATATATATATATATATATATATATATATATATATATAATATAATATAAATGTGTGTGATGAGTAAGTTGTTACCATTTTATATTTTTTGATTTCATGCATACGTGTTGTCTGTTTCTGATTTTGGTGACTGCACAGTATAGTCAAATTGGCAACATCTGTGAGAAAAAGATCACCATGACATAATTCACTCCAACAGAAATTTGGAAATGCCATGCTGTACTACTTGGCATTCACATCAGAAGCTTCAATACGAACATTTCAGAGCATTTGGCTGTAAATCTGAGGACAGTGCAGAGGATATGAAAAGAGTTGGATGAATCTAATGGTGGTTATGAAGGTATGTCAACTTAGAAAACTCACTCTGATTGTTCTGATAAGAAAAAAACTGAGGGCCTCAGACTCGACATGGAGGCCTACATCAAGTGCCTTGAGAAGGTAGTGCTGTCAAGAGGGTGGCTGCTGAAAGACACAATATCTGGCAACATGACTCTGCACCGTGCCACACAAGCAGGAGACAATTTCTGTGACCATATCATACTTTACATCTGGCCACCTACTCACCAGACTGTAATATTTGATTATTATGTGTGTGGCACAGTTGAATAAGAGACCAACAAAACTGCTTGTCACACCAAAGATGAACTGAAGGCAAGGATTATGGCAGCATTCACCAATTTAAACAAGGAGACCTTCCAGAAGAGTTACAGGAGATTCCAAAGTCATCTGGAGGCTCTGGTTGAAGCTAATGGTGAATTTTATTGAATAAATTTACTTTTATTACGTTTTGTGTAATTTTAGTAGATATATCTATTGCATTGAGATTTCAGTGTTATTTTCATTTTTATGTAATTTCGATGATAATTTATCTATCACACACACATTCTTTTCTCTCTAATATATATATATATATATATATATATATATATATATATATATATATATATATATAATCTCATGTAATATGGATGTGCAAATAGTGTAGTGGTTATTTGTGAGATAAATGGAATCAGTGTCCCAAGTTCAAGTCCTCACCAATGTTGTGTTCATTTTTTTAAAAAATACCATTGGGAAAAGTATGAAATCCATGACTTCTACCTCTAGTTATGGATTAAATAGCTGGGTACACTTGGCAACCAGTATAGGAGAACAACTCTGAATTCAAAAACTGTGACAGTGCTGGAACTATTGCAATGGCCTGCTCACCCAGCCAGTAATGTGCCAACATTTAATGATGTAAACAGCAAAATGATGTGATGAGTGGAGAAAAATCAGCATTGACAGTTAAGGTGGTCATATAATGTTTGTTTGTTTGGCTTGATCTCATATCATGGTGCTATGTGATAGAATGTAAGTAAAACATATACAAACATGTATATATATATATATATATATATATATATATATATATATATATATATATATAGCTTAAAACTTAGTGTCCACTGAAAATTAACTAATAAAAAAGCATCTCATAAGTTTCTATTCTCATCATAACAACAAAATAACAACCAGAATAATTATCGGATTCTATTTAAGAGCACTCAGAATTTGCAGACCGCAGCATTTACATGAAGAGGAGAAATATATGGAAAATATTTTCAAGCTCCTACAATACCCTAACTATTTCATATTCAATGTGAAAAAAAAGGCTCATAAAATATTTCAAAATTGAAAAGTGGTCCTTCCTGAAAAATTCAACAAATCACAAAATATTGTTCTATCCACCAATTCTATCACAATTACAAGTGAAAAGAATTTATCTAAACTCAACATAAAATTTGTCATAACTATTTCTAAAACAAATACTTAACTAATACAAAACAAAATAATAAGCTAAAACTTGGAGGAATTTACTCTATAACTTGTAATAATTGCCACAAGGAATACATCAGAGAAATCTTGAGGAACTTAAATAATGATATGAACACAAAAAGGGTCTTTTACAAAACTACATTAAATGCATTTGTAATGTAATGAGACTAACCACAATTTTGATTTAAAATATGCTACAGTTTACTTGAAATGATGTGTCATTGAAATGCTATGCAAGATGTTAATCATTCATTTCCTCTTTCTTCATTTAATGGCTATCAAATTTTGTCTACATTATTCTGTTATGTTGGTAACAGTAGGCATTACTCAATGTCAATAAGCAAACATGCCTTGTGTTACTATAAAAGAATATCAAATTAGCAAGTAGGGCATATCAGGCTGCTAACACATTGCTTTTTATTTTATTTTAATATTTTTACTTTTAAGAAGTTAAAAAGAAGACTTAATTCTGACAGTAGAAGTAACTGCATAGATAGAAACTGAGATTAATCATACAGAAAATATAATCTACATAATTGCAAAATTAAATTTTGCCATCATTTTTTAATGAGACAGTTCTTTGGATATTTTTATGAATTAAAAAGCAGAATTATGACTAGCAACAAGAGAGTTGGTTGTAGATAAAACTCCTTCATTACTTCTGCCGAAAATGTAACCAATGCAATTGTAAAATTACTTAAATATCACCACTTTTTAAATAGTACAGCTAATCTAGTTTTAATACATTTTTCTTTTGAAGCTGTCAAGTTATTTTTAAAAAAAAAAAAATTTAATATACCTTTGTATTGTTGGGATGATTATTCATTTTTGGAGAAATGTCCACCCAGGACATCCTTATTCCAGTCACTTTTTTTATTAAAATATTCAGGAAAGTTCCTCCCACTCTTTAATTTAGGTCACATTCTCATACAAATTATTTAATTACTGAAAATTATAAATTCTGGCCACCCCTTTTATTCCAATTACCCTGTCTACTTGAAACACAAGTGTATGTATTCCTAGAACTTTGGGATTTTGTGTTTATTTCAATGTTCCTTCCACTTTTCAAAATAGTCTGCAAAGTTTTGGGGAAAATCCAGAAGTCAATAAATTAATAATTGAGAATGTTTGAAGAAATTTAGAAATACTATTATATCTAATACTACTTATGTAAAATGTAAAGTATACAGTGTTTGCTGTTTGGAAAATTATTTATCTGGATAAATTTAAATGAATACTACTGGTTGGACCTTTTTATTGGTAAGATGTTACCACAGAAAGGCAAGCTTTCTGTATTTAAAAAAAAAAATTATCAGTTGTAAATCCAAGTAGTAGAAAAATGAACACAAATTTGTCTAGTACTCTCCTGACCTTAGACACCAACTGACCTTCCAACACTAAAAATGTCAGTCTTCTTTATATACCTGTAGCTACAGGTCATCTATGCTTTGTTGACAACTAAATATCACCACTCTCCCACAAATTAACATGGCAACTGTCATTCATATTTAGCCATCTATATTAAAATATTGCCTTCTCTAAACAGCCAATTATTCAGAACATAGCACTTACCAACATTAAACATACACTAGTCAGTCTTTTGTGTTGGTCTGGTTCTCTCTATACACTCAAAAGAAATACAGTTTCAAATCTCTTTGAAGGTTTATTCTTAATTCCAATCTGAGCAGCTTATTTAACCTATTCACTGCAGATGGCAAGAATTATGTCTCAACTGCAAATGACAGAAAATTTCTGCTACAGTTAATGGATTAAAAACCATAGAATGGCAATCTGTATGTTGTGATAAAAAGTAACAGAAACAACATAAAAGAAATACTACTTAAAAAACTAAAAATGATTTAATATTGTACAATTGTATTTTGTAAAAAAATATTCTTCAAAATAAAATTTAGAAATCTATCATATAATAAAAGTTGAAAGTTTTGAAATTTACTTGAAACAAATTTAGTTCCTCTTTTAGAAGGAAGTTAGATTTAAGAAAGGAAAACATTTTGCAAAATGAAGAATAAAAACACCAATTTGGGAATGATGCTTGCTAGGTGAATGGAAATTCTTTTATCAACTGTTACTTGATAAATATTTGACCTAAACCTGTCAGCAAAACTGTTTTGGTTTTGGTAATGTGCCAAAGTTAGAGTTGTATGCTTGCCAGTTGACTTGTTTCTTTCTGTTAATGGTTGAATTCCATTTAGTCAAATTAAGACAACAAAATCCTTTGTTTCTTGCTTTAGAGCCCTTCATTCTGAGATTAAAAAAAAAATGCCCCTCCCTCACAACAAACACGCATGAATGAATTGAGTTTTATGACTCATCAACTCCTTGGGTATTAGAGCACCAAATAAAATTTTGGATGTGTGGTTGGTGTAACGTATAGTGACTGGAAATAAAAAAAAAAATTGGAGAGCAGAGTTTGAGTTCCAGTCAAGTTCATTACATTCACTTATGTAAAAGTATCCTTTGGGAAAAGTATGAATCTGTTTATGCTTGAAGTAGTAAAACTTGTATCTGGAAAAATTGTTATCTCAATATTCATTTGCAAAAAAAAAAAAAATTCTTACAATAAAAGAAAAATGTTTCAGGGTTGATAAACCATAAAGAACAAGTACAGGTACAACATCAGTGGGTGATGTAAATGTTCCCTTTTTTTTTTTTTTTTTTTTTTTACCTAAGGGTGGCCAGTAGTTATTCAAGGTAGGGGTGTTCTATTTTCTAGGATATTTCCCTAACCCATCTACCTGGATTTCTTATCATACAGGCTTCTTCCTTCATGATCATGAAATATTATAAAGTACTAGCAGTAGAGCCCAGCGTTGAGATAGATTAAGAGATAGATCAAGTATTGACCATCAGACTGAAAAATAAAATTGACAAAGATTATTGTTTAAGGTTGACGGACACGCATGTCTTAATTAGTTTTTTTTTTTTTTTTACAAATTGGTCAAACTCAAACAAAAACATTGTTTTCAATTGTTATGAGTCTACCGATTGAATTGAATTTTATTATAAACAATTGTCTTGTAAATGTAAATGGAATTTTTAAAGCATTCTGAATGTAAAAATAAAGAAAAAAGTGTGCAAGACAATAAGAAACACTAGCTGCCAAAAAAAAGTGAAGTTCTGTTGAAATCAGTTGAAAAATGTAGGAAATCTGATCCCATATATAAATGAACACACACACACACAACCTGGGTTTTATAATAAGTATAACTCAATATGAGTTGTCCCCCTTTCATTCTGCGAAAGCGATGCCTCTTAATCATGTTTTCAAATTGATTTCGTGCAAAAAAATTGTTTTTCCAATTTTGGCGCTGTCAGAACCACCACAAGGTAATTTTACGTAGTCCTGTGAAGTTTTGTTGAAATCGGTTGAAAAATGTAGGAAATCCGATCCAATATATAAACGTACAGACACACACACACACACACACACACACACACAACCTGGGTTCTATAATAAGTATGATTAACTATTTAGGAGTTAAAACTAATAGACTTTTAAATCTCTGATCTTTACCTCTTATGTGCAGAATGTTCTTCAATATTTCTTTTGACCTGTACTTAAAGAGATTTGTTTCTAGCAGTCTCATGACAAGTTTGTTTATATTTTATAAATTCATATTAGTTTGTGTGTCCTCATCTTACATCAATAGAACAAAACAATTTATTGTTAACATACAATGAATGTTTACCAATTTTTTATATTTATTGTTTACAAATGGCATTTACAAGGTTAGCAGTAATATTTAATTTGCATAACAAATGCAAATGGAAAAGCTGATATGGCAGCAAAGGAATCCCTAAAAATAAACATTCCAAATTTGAAAAATCTCTATCAAGACTTCAAAGCAAGTATAAACTCATACATTCTAAACAAGTGGCAAGATTTATGGAATTACCACCCAAACAACAAACTTTACAAAATTAATCCCATTCTAGGAGAATGGCATCATGGTCGCAAACTTTCTTGGAAGGAAGAATTCATCCTATCAAGAATCAGAATATGACATGTCTATATCACTTTCTCATTTCCCCCCAAAAATGAACGTCCTCTTGAATGTACAGCATGTTAGCAGGCATATACTGTAAAACATATTCTAACCAATTGTACTGATCTTGCCCTGATATGTCAACAATTTTATGATATGACTAGTGTAGAGAAAATTTTCAAGATAAAAATAATGACTATCCTAGCCTACTTGCAGCAGGTTGGTGTATACCACAAACTATAGCACTAGATAATTCCTTTCTAAAGGCATAAGTGGAAAGTGATGGAACCAACAACCCATAGAATTGTTTATGTGCCTTTTGTATATTAAAAAAAAAGTTTTCTTGCATTAAATAACCAATTGATATGTTGTTAAAACAGAACAATTAATCAATCAATAATTTGCATAATAACTTTTAAAAGCATATTTTAATAAAGATATGCTTTTTTATATGTTATTTATTTTTAATTCAAATTTTAAAAATTGCTATAGATAAGCAATATTTTTGTTAATAAATTTTTATTTTTAAATTTATCATATAGAAAGAATTTATGCCTGCCTTGTCAAAATTCAATTGTAAGTTACAAAACTAACAGCATTCATAAGCCATGTTTGCTATTTCACATTACAGCAAATTAGTTGAATGGAGCTGAAAAAATTTATGGAATTATCTAAATAAGTCAAATAAGTTGTTTTAATTTGATTTTCTTAAACCTGTATTGAATTGTTTAAACAAGTGAAAAAATAATAATTTTGCTGAATTTACTATTATTAATATAAACATTGGAAAATTATTATTAAAATGTTTATCTCATGATCAACTCTAAGTCTATAGTAGAAAATTCAAGTGGACTTAGCATAATGACAAAAGGAACTCTATAAAATAGACATCTTGCTAAAAAATTTAAAGAGGTAAGAGAACTCTGGACTGAACATGTGAGAAAAAGGATACTTATAACAAGATATTTGTCGGAAAGTCAATGCAACAAAATGGTAAGCATCCAAATTAATGGTACTTTTGAGTTGATTAGGTACAAAGACAAATTATCAATATTATGTAAAATTTTACTACCATGGATGAAAATTCTCAAATTTTATATAAAGATATAAAAGCTGTTTAGATTTCTTTACTAAGGTGACTTAGAATTCTGAAATAAATTTTAATATGAAGGATAGTTTATACACATTGTTCAGTGAAGATAATGCTGATAATGTTTATCCACATTTAGGGTGTGTATAAATCTGAAGGAGCATTGGAATAGTGAAAGATACTTTCAAAAACTAAGCAATATATTAAGAAACAGGAAAATTTTGTTAGAAACAAAAAAGTGCTGAACCCTTATATAATATCAGTCCTCTTCTATGGCAGTGAATGCTGGTTTATTTCCTGAAAGATAGACTTTGAGGCAACAGAAATGTGGTTCTACAGAAGGATACTGAAAATAACATGGACTAAACATGTGAGTAATGAGGCAGTTTTAAGGAAAATAGAAACAAAAAGGACATTTATATTTAGAATCAAAGAGTTGAAATTTCTAGGATAAATAATGAGGAAAGTGGGCTTGGGGAATTTGATATTCACAGTACAAATTGAAGGCAAGAGGGACAGGTAACAATGAGTAATTACTTAACAGGTTTGTGTAAATGAATGGTTGAACAGGGAGTGAGAGAGATGGTGAAAAGACAAACCTTACTAAGAGCTACAAAGGAAAGAAAATTGTGGAGAGCCATGATCTTCCATGTCCTGAGGGGATACTGACACATAAAAAAAGATAATACTTGCTACAAGCTCTAATGACAAATTGATCCTTTTTTTAATTTTTTAAGTTACCTTTCTACTGATCAATCCAGTTATAAAGTGTAAATTAAAATCCCAGTAGGTAATACATTCATCTTGCTTTTATTTATTTATTTTTTTTCAGGTGTAATCTCAAGTGTGGGTAATGTTACAGTCACAGTGCTGAATGTGGTATCAGTAATTTGAGTTCACATTCCAGCATAGTCTGATACATTCACTTTTACATAAATATTCTTGGGAAAGTCATGAATTCTCTTCTTCCCCAACAGCAAGTTAAATAGAGTAGACTGGGCTCTCTAGCCTTGAGTGGTAGCCAGTCTAGAAGGATTACTCTAAATACAAAACTGGATAATTCAGCAGAAAATCTCTCCATTATCTTTCATAGGAAATCATGGTAATTTCCTTTATTAAGAAACAGAATCTGTAGAAAGCCATGATTGCCTTCTGAAGGGACATAGCATTAAAAAAATTCTTGTACTTGACAAAACTAATAGATATGATTTTCATAACACTAGTCAAGTCTAACTACATTCATTCTTGTTACTTTAAACATTATATTTTAGTATTTTTAAGTTGATGCCTTTTTTTTTTTTTTTTTTAACAGTGTGAATTACATCTATTGGCCTGTGCATTTGAGGGTCTTAAAGAAAATGTACCCTTTGGCAGAGTTTGAACCTGTGCCCTATTTTGTCAGGGAAACCACTCTCTGATCTGGTGTGCTTTAGATCATTGGACTACAAAGAGCTTCATAGTTCAGCAAAGTTCAATTACCCTTTTAAGGAATACACACCTTATTCAAATCTTTTCAAAAGCCTATATCTGAAAGATAAACATAATTTTGGAGGGATTAAGGGGATTTATTTTTTAATCTGACATTATTTCTTATTACTTTGAACATTATATTTTAATGAATATATGTATTTGAGTAGATGCTCTGCTTTTATATATATTTTGTTTAAATCAGTGTAAATTACATCTACCTGCCTGTGCATTTAAGAGTCTTAATAAAGAAATATCAAAGGCAAAAGGGACAGGAGAAAGTAACAGATTCCTATCTGACAAGCTTGTGTGAATGGATAGCGAAATTGGGAGCGGGAGGCTTAGCAAAGACACAAATGTTGCTAAGGGATAGGAGGTGATAGAGAGCCATGGTTGTTAATGTCCAGAAGGGACATGACACCGATGAATAATAATAATAATAATAATAATAAAGAACATGTATCTATGTGTAGGGTTCAAATTTGCGTCTCTCTTTGTCAAGGAAGTAACCTGTTGAATCCACAGTACTGAGAAAAGCACTATAGCATCTGATGTTATCAGTTGCAGAAAGGCTTCTTGGTTTTTGCTTTATTGAGTTGAGGAGATTCATATTTATTAATATCTGAACAATAACTTCTATCTGATAAAATCTTAACAATATAAGCTACGCAGATGATACTGTTGATAGCAGATGCAAAGAATTCTTCAGGACCTCCTAGACAGGGTAGTGAAGAAAAGCAAGAAGATAGAAAGTATAGTTGTCAGTAGAAGAAAAAGCCCAAGATGTGAAGCATGAATTGGATATGTCAACATCAAAAGAGTGTAGAAATTTAAATATCTAACAACTGTTTTAACAGAAGATGAACACTGAAATCTGAATGCACATAAGATGCTTTCTGAAAGCTAAACAATGTACTAAGAAACAGGAAAAAAAAATTATAAACAAAGAAAAGAGTGCTGAACTGTTATGTAATATCAATCTCCTTACAGATGAAGAGAAAGTTGGAGGTAACAGAAATTTGGCTATTTGCACTATTTATATGATTCGGACTCTTGTCCTCATCCTTATTGCCATATTCACAACATTTCAGCCATTGTACACTTTGGCCTTCTTCAGGTGATGTACATTGGAATTTTGAACCAAAATCTTTTAGTCCACAAGGATAAATTTGGTTCTACAGAAGGATTCTGAGAATTCTATGGATGGAGTGTGTAAGCAACAAAGAATTCTGAAGGAAAATGAAAACAGAAAGGACATTTATATTTAGAATCGGAAAGAGATAGATGAAATTTCTTGGACTTATATTTAGGATGAAAGGATTGGAATTTGACACTCACACTGAATACCAAGAGTAAGGGAGACAGGGAAATGCAGTAGGCCACTTATCTGACAAGCTTGTATGAATGGATGGTGGAATGGGATGTGGCCAGGTGGTTTTGCAAAGGGACAAATGTTGCTAATGACTACAAGGGATAGGATATTGTGGAGAGCCATAATCTCCTACATTCTAAAAGGACATAGAAGTCAAAAATCTTGGAGAATAATGATCTCAGAATTTTAGATAATATTTATTAGTAGCTTATTTTTACTTTTATCTGTTTCTATAAGAATATTAAAGGTGATGTCTAAATGGTGGAGCCCAGTTATAAAAGTTTAGATTTATATTGTGAGTATATATTTTTTCCTGATAGGTATTTTATGTTTTATCATGGGATTGACTAAGTGGTAAATGATGTTTTACTGATTCTGATTAACCAGTATGCCTTATGATTTTCTGTTCAGTAAGAATGCTAAGAATGTCATGGGCAGAACATGTGAGCAATGTGAAAGTTTCAAGGAAAATTAGAACAAAAAAAGACACTTAGGCTTAGAAAAAAAGTCAGCTCAAATTTCTGAGACAATGAGAAAAAAGGGCTTGGAAAATTTGCTCACAGGACATTGAAGGCAACAGAAGGAAAAAAAGCAAGTAACCAACCTAACAAGCTTGTGTAAATGCATGGCAGAACATAAACTGTGAGGAATGGTGGTGGGGGGGCATTGTTTAGAGTTACAAGGAAGTTGTGGAGAGCCATGATCTCCCACATCCTGAAGAGACTTGGTACATAGAAGAACACTCAATAATCCGGTTTTGGCAAGCAAATGAGTACAGTTGGGCCCCCCCCCCCAAGAAAAAAAAAATATATATCTCCATATTTTCTCTGGCTATGAAAGCCATTAGAGTACTTCCTCAATTATCCAGACCTGAAATGAAGAGAAAAATTTAAATCATCCAAACATTTTTTAATTATCTGAACTTAACTCATTCTAATATTTCATCCCAGACAAGCATTTTGAAACTTTGATAAAAATTCAGATACAATCAGTTCAGTTAATTTGTGTTATTTTTATACAAATTTTGTGAGAACTAATTTCCACTGATGGCATGCATATTCTTACATTTTTAAAGAAAATTTGTAAGCTTAAAGTCTTTGAAAGGAAAGGCCTTACAAGGGGCCAGATATCATCAATAATGATTCATAAGTCATGGGGAAAGTTACTTCTGATGATCTTTTCTCTATGGTACCTAGACTTTGTAAATTTAAGCACAGTACTAGATTGGTGGCAAGGTCTCATTATTGGAATAGCTACATGTAAGCATAAGTTCTCTGCTAACAGTTTCTTCTCTTGCTTTGGAACATTGTTCCAGCTTCTTGCTTTTCTGTAAACTTTCACCTTCAAAAATTTAAATGTAAAGTCAATTGTTATCTGTCTTCTTAATTCTTTTATTTTTTTTCTTGCCTTAATAATGTTTTCTTTTTTACATATTTTTTAACACTGAGTAACCACTTGTGTGTTCGTTGCTCTATTGTCTCACTTGGGGTAAAATGATTAAAAAAAAAAAATCACAAAATGACTCCAATGATAATGCCATAGTTTTGATTGTTGCAATGTTAAGTATTGATGTAAATGAAGAAAAAAAATGATTGGTTCAAAAATAAACTGGACAAAACCTGGAACAAAGTGTATGAAAATGATGATATAAATGTTAAATTTCTTTAAGAAAACTACCTTTTTCTTCATTCTTTTTCGATAATTTAGGTATTCAATTATCTGAACATATTTTTTCAACCTGTCTCAAGGTTTCTGGATAATTGAGGAAGTACTGTATAACATGTTATTGGTCATTTGTTTAATTTTTCTTTCTATTATTTTTTTCTCTTTTATTTTCTCCTTTTTTCACTTTGTATCTAGTATAGTGACTTCTACATCAGTCTACCATTATTTCTCAGAGGTGGCTGTATGAGATTTCTAGATTGCTGAAAGAAGGCAGCTGGAAGTCTATGATATATATATATATATATATATATATATATATATATATAAGATTTTGTGCTTTGTGAAGAAACCTTTGTTTATCAAGTCAGTTTGTCTGGTCGTAATTGTTTGTAGAGATTTATTATTAATGAAAATATGAATTGATTTTTATTTATATATTTATTTTTCATTGACCCATCTTTGTGATTGGTTGGTCTTTCTGGTTAATAGGGCATTTCATCTAAGTCAACTGGCTTCTATTAGCAGTCATGAATAGAAATTTAATCTTTATCACTTTATTCATTACCATTTTCAATAAGAACAGTATCAATATCAATCCCTATGTCAGGAATTTCCTTACTTAGTTCAGATAAAATAATGTTGAAAAGACTAAGCATTTTTTTCATTTCATTTTATTGTATTTGTATATTTTAAAGTTAAACTGTTTCATATGAAAACTAAATTCATTTTACAGCTTTTTATTTTCATTTTTTTAAATATCTATTTATTTTGGTACTAAATTTGAGATGATAGCTGTAGTGTTAAAATTTTTTTTATATTTCAGATCTTGAAGATGGTTATTAGGAGAGGTTTAAATTAATGATATAATTTACTTTATTTATTTTTATTTATTTTAATTTACTTTGAATTTAAAAAAATAATAATTTCAATAAATTAAAAACCAAAAAATATATTTTAATTAAAAGTTACAACATTAAAAAGTAATCTATCTTTTTTGTAATTAAATTTTTCCAGAAAATTTAATGACAAACCCAAATCTGGGAGGTGTAGCAGTGAAAAATGTAGCAGAAACTGTTTGGATCTCTTTAGATGTCTGATAAAATGACTCGTTATTTTGCTATTGAATTTTTAGAAATTTTGGTGGGACATTTATCAAAGAAAAACTATCTAGTTGTCTTTTGCATTCTAAAATAATAATAATAATATATATATATATATATATATATATATATATATATATATATATAATCTTCACTTTGTGAATTGAATTCTTGAAAAAGCCCTTCTTTTACATGAGATGTTTTATTTTTTTTCATTTTATTGAATTTATGTATTTTAAAGACAATTTCATTAAATCAAAATGCAATTTACCTTTTGATGTTTCATTTCAAATCAACCAACAGCTACAGGTGATCCTCTCAGAAAAATCTGGGAAAATTCACAGGTGTTCTTTGATCAAAATTATTGATGAATTTATTGATTAGGTCTGTATCTTTTAACAGTTTTAAAATCAGAGAATCTCAAAATTTCACTGCATATAGATCTAATACTTGGGATTGATCAATAAATTTGATCAGGGAAACATGCAAATTTTCTCAGATTTTTCTGAAAGGGTCACCTATGGTTGTTGATTGATGTTTTTTTTGTTTTGTTTTTTTTTTTTGTAATGTTTAATTTCATCGTTAATTTGAAATGATAGCTATGTTGTTAAAATGCATGATACAAGTGTTATATTTTAGAATCTCTTCAATGTACTGTGTCCCTTTAGGAATGTGGGTGATCATGGTTCTCCACAATTTCCTGCCCTTTGTAGCTCTTAATAAATTTTGTCTTTTTGCTATCACTCCTAATCCCTATTCTGCCAACCATTTACAGAAGCTCATTAGGTAGGTTATATAGTGCTTTCCTCTGTCCCCCCTCTTGCCTTTCATATGTCCTGTGAGTGTCAAATTTTCTAATCCCTCTTTCCTCATTATATGCCTTAGAAATTTCAATTATCTCTCTCTGATTCTAAGTATAATTGTTCTTTTTGTTTCCATTTCTTTGTTGTTGCTCACATGTTCAATATATGATATTATGAGCATTCTTCTGTAGAACCATATTTCTGTTGTCTCAAGTCACTATGAAATGTTCCAGCATTCACTGCCATATAGGAGGACCAATACTACATCATAGTTCAGCACTCTTTTATCTCTCCAAGCCTGTTTTCCACATTCTAAAAATTTCAACAGTTTCTTTCTGATTTTAAGGAATGGTCTTTTTTGTTTACATTTTCCTTCAAATATTATCATTAATAACATTGATGATATTCTCAGCATCCTACTGTAGAATCTAGTTTCTGTTGCCTCAAGTCTCATCTGTCAGAGGATTGTTCAGCACTCATTGCCAAATAGGAAGACTGATATAACAGTTTGAAATTAATTGATGATTATCAATAATTTGAATGCACAAATTCCTCTAATGATATCTTAACATAATTTATGATTTTTTTTAATCATTTCATCCCAAACAAGACTATAAAGCCACTAGGATGTAAGCGGTTACTATTTGTTTGAAAATATAGGAAAACTACTATTAAAGAGAGAGGACAATAAAAGATTGCACAAACAGACGATAACAATTGATATTACATTTAAATTTTTGAAGATCAATGTTGATTAGGAAGTAAGCAAGAAGTGTGATAGAAGAAACTGTTAGCAAAGAACTTATAGTTATATCACACCATTTCAACTGTTAATTGATGAGACCATGTTACCAATCTAGTACTGTGCTTAAATTCATAAAGTCTAGGTACCAAAGAGGAAAATTCATCAGAATTACCATGAAAGTATTTATAGAAAAAAGCACAGGGAAGCTATGTTATGGCAGTGGGAAAAAGACTGAAGCAGAGATGCCAGGTCACAGCCAATAACATTGCAGATTCTTCTTTGAATTTTATCAAGAATCTTTAAATATATAGCAGGAGCACTAGACCAAATGTGGCAGCAATATTCAATATTGAAATTGCATTATAATATTGGAAGAATGAAACATGTTACTTGATTTTTTTTTTTTTTTTTTTTTTTTTTTTTTTTTTTCAAAAGTAAATTTTGCAATTTTTTTTTATAGGAAATTTAATGATGCTCAATCTAGAGGGGAGAAGAATGTAACAAACTGAAACGCTTTAGAACTTCTAGAAGATAACTCATATTATTTGTTAGTGAATTTTTAGAAATTTCAGTGGAACATTTTTTTTTTTTTTTTTTAAACCATTTCACACCAAGCAAGGCAAGAAAGCCACTGAGACATGAGGGGTTAGTTACTGATTGTGAAAGAAAAAGAAAAACATTATTAAGAATTGAGAACAATAAAAGGACAGGAATCAAAAATACAGTAAATAATAATTAAATGCATTTAAAATTTTGAAGATCAAAGTTGGCTGGAAAGTAAGAAAGTTCTACAAGAAGTGTGGGAAAAGAAACTGTTAGCAAATTAAAGAAAAGGAAACGGCAAATATTACTGTTACCATTTACATGAGCGTTTTTCATGGTGACACAAAATACATTTGAAACATTGCAGAATGGGTTTTATATACATTTACCAACTTTTTTTTAACTATACTTTTTTTTTTTATAATCCACATCTCTTTAAATCCTAGTTCAACCAATATCTATCCTACTCATCCTCATGATATTCTCTTACTTCCCTCTATCCCCTCACTTACTATCTCACTCACTAACCTTCCATCTTGAGAAGCCCTTGAGGCTTGTATTGGGTGAACTATCAGTAAATAATTAAAAGTAAAAAAAAAAGACACTCGATAGAGGATGCTTTCTAACCATTACAATATTAAAATCTTCAAGTTTATAGTTAACTGTTATCTTTCCCACATATCCTCATAAATTGCATTTCTTACCTCTTACTCTTATTGGTTCACTGGTCATACAACAAATTTCTTCATTTACCATTTACTTTGAGTGACTCATGAGCCTTGTATAGGGTGAAAATTAGTAAAACAAAAAAAATTACAATGTGTATCATGTAATTTTGGATATGTGTGTAACACTTTCAAAGTGTACAAATACAGCACAATAATCTTAATATCTATTATTTATTTTATTTTAAAATTCAGCACAAAACAAACAATATTCCTTTTATCAGTCCATTCTAATTCTATACCCACTGCTTATATTATTTACTATGAATACTGAGAATGATTCATACAACTGGTTTCATTTTACCAGAGCCTGATGGATGCTGAGAGAAAAGTTTCAATGGCACACTGTTGCTAAAAAAAAAAAAACAAAAAAAAACAGCATTTTACTGGCCTTAAGCAAAGACCCATGGAGTGACCTCTTGAATCTAGGCAGAATGAACTCTGATTAATACATAAATAATCTTGTATTTCTTTAAAATATGTTCTATGCTAGTTCCTTACAAAGAGAAAGAAAATTGGGATCCATTTTAAATATACTTCTTCATAAATCTTTTACTTTCTTGCATTATGTGTGTCTTTCTTTTGAAAATGTTTACTGGATAAATATTTCCTTACAAATGCCTATTTTAATTTTGTCTTAATAAAATTTTAGGAAGGAAGACCTCATCAATACTGGAAAGAGCAATGACTGGACTTCAAGAACCTATTTTCCTGAAAATTTGTTTTAACAGAAAGATTTTATAAATTTCAACTGATAAAGACACTAACTATTCAATAAATGAATGCTAGATGTTTCCTTATAAGGAAACATCTGATATTTCCATTTCCATAAGAAAAGTATTTGGTTGGAAGGGAAGTTCTTACAGTTTTTAAATAAATTTAATGTCCTACAAATTGCAAGAACTTGTAAAGAGATAAATCAGGCTGAAATCATAAAATTAATTGCTAGCCTATTGTTATTCTATTATTATTTTCATGATAGATGTTTGGGCCCTGAATGCCAAATGTTTGCTTATAAGGAAATGACTACTTCCAGATGGATATACTGTTTGAAAATCTTTTCTTTAAAAATTAAATATCTTTTATTCATGTATCATTGAAAACCTCTATTCAGAGAATAATGAAATAATCAAGATGTTAACATTCCACACTACTTCAAACAAACAGTTAGGAATGCAGCCCCCCCCCCCAGTACTGGAAAGAGCAATAATAGATACTGGACTTGAGAAATCTATTTTCCTGAAAAATTGTTTTAAGAGAAAGATTTTATAAATATAAATTTCAACCAAAGGTATTACTGACTGCTTAGTCAATGAATGCCAAATGTTTCCTTATAAGGAAAAAGCTAATATTACAATTTCCATAAGAAAAGTATTTGGGTGGAAGGAAAATTCTTACACTTTCTAAATAAATTTAATGATCAAGAATTGTGAGATCTTACCTTGTAGTGAGATAAATCAGGTTTATCAAATCATAAAATCCTAAGATTAAAGTAAAACTCATAATTTTTAGAATGTATTATAACTTTTATCTTGTTTATTCTAAGTAATACATTTTGCCTTAATATTCTCAGGTGACATGAAGTAGAAAGACTATATTAAATTCATTGCTAGATTTGATGCTAAGAAAGTTGGTTCACTGTGTTGTGCAAGATGATTTTTCTCTCCAGAATCTATCTTACATATCTATAAATCTACCATTCAAGAAATAGGGAAAGATGTCTTATTCTTTTGAAATTGTATATGAAATTTCTATTAACAAGTTTTATAAACATTGTAGTTAAATTTAATTTGTTTCTATCATATGCCTCAGATAAATAATTTAATTACTGAGTTGTTAAGTGGGAATAATCATCAGATTAAATTTGTGATTATTCTTTTTCTAAGCTTTGTATGGATGTGCGAAGCAATTATTCCTTCTGTTTTGTTAGTCTTATTTACAATTCATGTTGACTGTCATATGACAATGTTTGAATGTTGGAAATATACTTTGGTCATTGTAGATTATATATTTTATATAAGACTTTTATCACATATCAAAAAGAAAAGCTGACTCAATACCCACTTGACCTTTGAAGTGAGTTGACCAGTCACCCAATGTAAACAAATATATTTTTCTATATATATATATATATATATATATATATTATTTTTTTTTTTTTTTTTTTTTCAAATCCACTTTTTTTAAAATTTTTTTATTTTAATCAGTTTTAACTCAAGTAAGATCATAATGGTAAGGGATTACGGAGGGGGGGTAAGAAAATGAGAAGACTTTAGGAGAAGGAACTGGAAATCCAATCCTAAATGGGAAACGAGGGATAAACATCTACAGTAATTCTCAACCTCCACTACTGTGCTGCGCAATATTGTCACAGCATACGTGTGTGTGAGGGTGGTAATAGTACAGTGTTAGTATTTGAATAAATAAATAAGTATTGCACATTTGGCCAAACATTGAAGAAATCACTAAAAAAACACCAGGCACATGTTTCACACTAAGCTGCACAAATAGTTGAATAGAAACATTGAAATAAAGTAAGTTTATATTTTGTGTGTATTATTTTTAAATCTATGGTCTTATTTCATAACATTTAAATGTATATCCCCCCTTTTTTTTTATTTATTTATTTTTCACCCTAAGCAAGGTGGGAATGCCACTAGTACACAGGGGTTTACAAAGAGCAAAAATGAGAGAAAAGACTGGATCTAGTGGGGACCGAGGAAAGGATAAAATCTGAATGGGGTTCAAGAAGATAGAATATGGTGATTAACATTGCATTTAAATTTGTGATGATTGTAGTTATCAGGGAAGCAAGGAAATGGAAGCGAATTCCACAGGCAGGAAGTGCGAGAAAAGAAATTGTTGGAATAGAAGTGGCAGTTACATTTACCTAATTCAGCAGTAAAAAGGTGTGACCTAGATGTCAATATAGTAGCACGTTTAACACATAGTCTGAGCACCAGTGGCGGGGGGAAAGCTCATCAGAGCAGTAGCCATGAAAATATTTGTAGAAAAGACAGAAGGAAGCCACATAACATTTGTGAGAAAGTGACTGAAGTCAGGATCAATTACATTGCAGATCCTTCTTTGGATTTTTTTCAGTTTTTTTTTTTTTTTTTTTTTTTTGAGATGAGTAGCAGGAGCACCTGACTAGATATGCCAACAGTATTCAATAAATGGATGAATGGTAGATTTGTAAATGTGCACTATGGGCTCTGACAAGAAAAACTTCTGTCACAACACAGTGACCCGAATTTCCTTACAGTAGATGCAGTAAATGTTTCTATGTAGGCATTCCACTTCAAGTCAGTTGACAATGTGAGGCCAAGAAGGTGCAGTGTGTTTCTCCAAAGTCTAGCATCAGCCAGTTAACCACTGATTGGAAGTCCTTTTCAAGAGCAGTGGCCAGGTTAACTTTGTCAACTCTGACGGATTTGTTATTGAGACAGGAGTAAATGGTAGTGTTATCAGGAACAATTGATTTTATATTATTTTCTTGTAATTAAAATCAAAATTCTTCAAGAAGCTATTGAAATTGTGCAGTATTTTACAAAATTTTTATTAAAATAGTCATTTCTAGAATTTGTAATCTATTTGGTATCTACATATTTGAAATGAGCAATATACATTCACTCAGGCCCCATCCTGGATATGATGAGAAACTACATCCAGCAGCAAGGTCTCTGATTGAGAGATTGGAGGTTTTGAAGAATGTGGAACCATCTCTTAATTGTTGTTGTCCTCAGGTTCACCCTGACTCAGGGTAGTAGCTCCTATCAGAGTCCCAGCTATGGGAAAATAGTGAACCCCTCCCGCAAACAAAATGCTATGAAAGTATAAAAATACATTTTAAAAGTAAAAATACTAGCAATACATTTTTATAAAAAAAAAAAATTACCAACAATACATTTTTAATGCAAAAAGACTAGTAATACATTTTATAGCAAAATGTTCAATAATATATTTTATCAGTAATTGACGGCATACAATTGTGTTCAAAATATATTTGATTGATCCCATAAAATTGCGTTCAAAATATTTAGATTTTGGCATTAAATAACCCATAGAGGTTGATGTGCTGCTAAACAAAATCAACCAACCACTCAAGTCCCATAGACTCCACTGAGGAGCATAGGGTCACAGCTATGTATGCACTAAGTATTGCTGCTATGGTTTCCATAGCAATTAGGTTTTTACAGTATGGAGTTGTTAGCCTCATGCCCAACCAGCTTTGAATTAAGTAATCTTTCATATAGATTAGTTGCCAACCAAGGTTGTAGAGCCAAGTCTGCCCTATGATTTAATTCATAGCTAGTGAGTAGGGTATTTGCTGATAACCATTAAATCACTAGCCCATCCAAGCAACATATAAGTTCTACCATTTTATTTGGCAAAATTCTGGTGTTATGTATATAAAAATATTGAAGATAAAACTGATCTTCACTCTTAAATATGAACAAGAACAAAGCATGATAGGAATTGTACATTACAAAGCAGTAAACTGGTTTATGCATGCATGTGATGTGGTCCAATGAATGATGGTTCTTGGTATTTAAGGTGTGGCAGAGACTTCATGAGGTCATGAATCCTAGTTGTCAATGAGGTAGCATGCAAGCTGGTAGTGGTTCCATAATGGATTGGGTTTGCTGATGCACTTAAACATATCATTGAATGGTGACCTCTAAGTTGTACTACTTTATGACCCTTGCATCTATTCATGAACTCAGTGCCCCAACAATGATGGGTTATTCCAGTAGAACAATTTTTTTCTTTAATAAAATTTCACCCCAAGCAAGGCAATAATGCCACTAAAATGCATAGGGTTACTGAGAGTGAAAGAAAATGAGAAGACATTAGTGAAGAGACTGGACAATAAAAGAACAGAATTCAAGACGGAAGATTGCGATTGGCTTTGCATTTAAATTGTTGAAGATTGTTGGTGGTAGTGAAGCAAGAAACCAAAAGAAAGTTCCACAGGTGACAAGTGCAAGGAAAGAAACTATTGCTATGAAAATATTTATAGAAAAGACAGGGAAACCACATCATGGTGGCGAGAATGCAACTGAAGTCAAGATGCCAGTACTGAATTTGTCTATCAAGCTTTAGTTAAGAACAGCAAGGCTCAGGTTGTGGCTTTAGATCCCAAATGCATTTGATATACTGCCCTTCTTTACAAGCTGAAGAGTTATGGTGTATCTGGTCAAATATTTGACTTTATCCAATCTTTTTTAACAAATTGTGTAATGAGTCATGTTGAACAACCACTCTTCTAGATCCTTTCACATTAATGTGGGCGTCCCTCAGGGCTCTATCCATGGACCTATGTTGTTTCTTACCTTTCTTCATTGTTGCTTCATCCATTTTGGGTATGACAATAAACTCTTCCAGCAGCAAGGCTCTGATCAGGAGGTTTTGAAGAGTGTGGAACAACCTCTTAATTGCTGCTGTTCCCATGTTTACTCTTACCCAGGGTGGTAGCACCTGTTAGGGTCCCAGCTATGGGTAAATAGTTTCCCCCTCCCCCAAACTGGTGTCTAAATACTAAGAAAGTGTAAAGATAGATTTTTATAGTAAAAATACCAGCAATACAAATTGCAATAGATAAAAATGAACATTCGCAAAAACTGATTCCCCAAAACTACAAATTCCCCTCAATGGGGCCACCTGTTTGCCATGGGTGGTGACTGAGTGACTCCTGATCTGGTATAAAAGGACCAGAAGTGTTCAACACGTCACTTCAGTCCCTACCTGGGATAGACGGGCTGATGGAATAGCCCAATCCATTCCAGTCGGCTACTCACATAGAGGTAAGGCGTAGTTGGGATGATAGATAATGGCTCCAACAGGCTGTGAATCCTTACACCATACTATACTTGGGTAGATATAGTGGTGGAATGTGGGTGCTCATATCCACTTTCATCACAACTATACTCTCTGTATAGCTCTGGTGGATCAGGGCGAATAAGATTAGTCCCCCCGATTTTGTCCCTTAAGAAGGTACTCCGAGGTGTATGGGGAACACAGACGGTGAATACAAAAATATCAGATGGTAAAATGTCAAAAGTGTCTCCCTTTTGTGTTGCAAAGGGTTATATTGGCCATGATTGAACCAAAATCTGTAAAAAAACAAAAACAAAAAACACTTTTAATTCAAGTAAAAACAAAAAAAAAAAAACCCAAAAAATTACTAAAAATCAAGCAAATAGACAACAATAAAGTAAAGGCTTACCCCCACCAATTTCTTAATTTATCTAAGGGAGTAATAAAATGCCCAGATCTGTCACTCTGCCAACCAGAAGAAATTAAAAATGATGATACCCTAAAAAAGCAAGGAGTAACAGACATCAAAAGAATTCAAATAAAAAGAAATGACACAACAGTAAATGCATACATTTTGACATTCAACAAACCTACTCTACCTATAGAAATAAAGATAGGATACTCAATAGCCAAGATAGAGCCATATATTCCTAATCCCCGTAGATGTCAGAAATTTGGTCATCTACAAAATCTTTGTATGAGAACATCAGTCTGTCGAAGATGTGGGGAATTAGTCAGATCATGAAGATTCACCCTGTGAAAGGCCTTCTTTATGTTCAAACTGTAAAAAAAACACTCAGCAGACTAAAGAGTGTAACGTCTGGAAAAGGGAAATAATAAGAATACATGCAAAACATCTTGTTCCAAGAAGCCAGAAAACAGGTCAAATCTTATTCACTTCCAACATCACATGCAAATATCGCTAAAATATCAAATCACCAAAATAACACCCAAGAGAACAATGCAATAAGAAGCCAAGATCTTACAACTCTAATAAATGAATTAAAAAGTCTAATAAAACTACTTAAATGTATTTATCACACATAAATCAAACTTCCAAAGACAAAACAAATCCTATCCCATCAACCTCAAAGAAAAAAAGAATCTATAAGTACAAAACAATTAACTCTGAAAATCCTAATCCAAAGTACAAAAACCTTCAAAAAATAGAACCCTCTAAACATTCCCAAGAGAATCATAAGGTGCATTAAAAAAAAAACAAAAAAAAAAACAAAAAACACACACACACAATACAGTACATCATTGAAGAACCAAGCAAAATGGACATAGATTAACAAAACTCTATCCCATCTCAAACAAGGGAATGGTCATCATCTAGTCAAAGATTGTCAAAAGAACCTAATGGAAAAACTAAGGAAACAAGATCAAACAAACAAGCAGAAACAAAAGACCTTCAAGGAACAAAACATGACAAGAAACAAAGCGCTAATAGACTGGAGAGCATAGAAATTATGGACATTTCACCCACTAAACATAAATCAGACAAGCAAAAAAAACTCCTGCGCTCAAAACACTATAAAAGTGTAAAAGTTGGTTTTAATACCAGAAATACTTTGTAAAAAAAAAAAAATTACCAGCAATACATTTTTGAAGGAAAAATATTACCAGCAATAAAATTTGTCAGCATTAAATAATCCATTGAGGTTGATATGCCATAAAATCTAATCAAACCAAACCAATCTTCAACAACCTTCCCAATGTCATCAGTTTTCAACTCTGTATTTATGCTGATGACACAACTATTTACTTCTGTTTTATTAGTATCTTGATCTTGAAAATAACTTAATTAATTGTTAACTGGGGCAAGAAATGACTTGTAAATTTTAACACCTCCAAAATGAAACTACTATCTTTTGGTCATCATATAGAAAACCATTTTTCTCTCCTATCAGCATGGCTGATGCTAACCACCAGGAAAACAACATATTGTGCCTTCTTGTTCGCACATTTTCCACTGACATGGAAGTGGAATGATTATATTGAATCAATTGCTAGGAAGTTTGATTCACTGTGTTGTACCAAACTTTTGTAGATTTATAAATTAGCCATCTCTATCATTGATTTCCCAAGTTGTCACAAATTGCTTTAAGGAGTATACTTCTTACATATGGTGTGGCTACATTTGCTCAGCATAATCCCATTTAAGCATTTATTAGATGTAATAGAGAAGTCCTACACCTGCAAATACCAAGAGCTGTACAGTACCAAGAATTCTTCCAGCCATATATGTTCAGTTTCATATCTGAAAAATAAACAAAGCAATGAATGAATGGATTTATTTTAATCTGACATTTTTATTACTTCAAACCTTATTTTTAACAGATAAAATCAAACCTTGTTGGGTTGTGATGTTGTCGCTGAATGGTCTGAAGCACATCAGATCAAATGGGAGTTTCTCCTACAAAGGAGAATGCAAATTTGAACCCTGCTAGGGAGCACATTTTCTTCATTAAAATTTCTCAAATGGAGTGCACAGAGTAGGTCCATAGACATATAATACACACTGTTTGAATAAAAAATGTGGCATCTATTTTAAAAATGGGTATCTACTAGAAATAACATTTGAAATAATAAAAATGTCAGATTAAAATAAATCCATTAATTCTTTAGAAAATACTTTGTAATTTAAATTTTATATTTCAGCATTTTTACAGATTTGTATTTATACAAACATTTTCCCTTTGCATATATCATTGGGTCTGTTTCTATTAGATAAAGAGCTTATGGTCACATCATATTGAAACACTAGTTCTCATATGATCACTGAAGTTAACCAACGTCGAACTTGGTCAGTACCAAGACAGGACTGCTTGGGAATACCAGGTGCTGGTTGTGCAATGGATAATGGCTCGGAATTGTTAATCGGAGAGCTGATTTCAATTCCAGTTGGGTTTGTTATATTCACTTACACACAGATACTCTTGGGAAAGTTATGAATCCATGTCTTCTCTTTCCCTTCAAGCTCTGGGTTAATTAGTAAGACTTGTATTACTAAATAATTATAATCTTCAAAATAAAAAAAATATTGTGTACAAAATATTTAGATTTCAGCATTAAATAACCTATAGAGGTTGATATGTTGCTAAACAAAAACAACTAAAAAAAAAAAAAAAGTCAAATACTGATTTGCGACACGAGCATTTCTTTTAGATTTATTTACATTTTCTGGAAAATACTGTGACCACAAAGTGAGTGTCAGTTTATATATTGATTGTAATATAAAATTGATCCCCCACTTTATATCCACGTTATAATGTCTTGTTTATCAAATTTTGGTTACCCACTAGCTATGTGTTGATTGTAAGACTTGTATCACTAAAATCATTCACACACACACACACACACACACACACAAAAAAAAATTGTGTACAAAATATTTAGATTTCAGCATTGAGTAATTCTTATATGTTGATATGCTGCTAAATAGGACAACCAAATTGGATGACTGAGAATAGGACTAAACTGTTTCCAATGTTTAATTTGTTATATTTTATAATGTACTTACTTTAAAAAAGTAAACAGTGTTATTTCGAATCTTAAATGAAAACTTATCAATAAGATTTCTGCTTTGAAAGATGGTTAGTTAGAAATGAAACTGAAGTTGTCATTCTTTATTTTTTTATATTTTTATTTATTTTTTGTCATGTATTGGATATAAATTCATTATCTGTTTGATTTACAAATTTTGCTGTTCTCATCAAGAAATTTCCAAGTCTTGGCAAAATCATTATTTTTTTTTTTTCTTGCTATTTTAGAATTTGGTGATCATTAATGGAAGTCTTGGAAAAATTTTAAAACAAACTAACAAATTTTGTTGAAAAAAAAAAATGTTTGCAAAAATCACATAGCCAAATCTCATCATGTAGTCAAAAATGTTTTCTTTTTCTATTTTTTGTATTTCATTCTTCGTTTTTTGTGTTTTTTTTTGTTTTTTTGTATTTATAATTTTGGCATTTACTATTTCCAGTATTAAAATTCTTACAGCTTTATGTATAGTCTGAAAAATGCTAACAAACATTTAAATAAGGCATACTTGCTTTATTATTTTAATACTGCAGTTGATATGGCAACATGTACTCTTCTGCTTACTTGAAAATTTGTTTTCATTTTATTTCAACATATTCAAATATATTGTGGAAAAACTAAAATTACTTCTTTATATCTATAATTTGTTTCACTAACAAATTCATATAGTGCAATGTTTTAAAACAATAACAGATTTGGGGCAAGAAATGAATGAAAGTAACCCCCCTATCATATACTTACATTATTTACTGCAACATTGTGTTTTCAGTTCAGAGTCTGCCCTCTCAAATAATCTATTTTATAGTTCACTTTCATTGTTATATACCTTTTTTTTTTTTTTTTTTCTTCTTCATATGCTTTGTCTTTATTTCTCCTTATTTTCTTGGTATATAGTCAACTTCTTATTGAATATAAACATAGAATATAAAAGATGATAAAGAATATAAACTTCTTCATGAAAAATCTGTAAAAAATAGTACTTCTATAATTTTTTTTTATTGATGTTTGTGTATGCACACACATCCACCTCATTGATTTCTCTACAAGTAACGTGGGAGTCTAAATATCAGCATTTCCATAACTTATTTTCTGACAGGAAGGAAGGAAGAATAAAACAGTCTTCAGTATTATTGTTTATGGGATTGCTAATGTTCCACACTGTGGATTTTGTTTTAGATTGCCAATGTTGTTGTTTTATAGTGGCCATACATAAAAGCAAGCTTGATCCTGAAAAATGAAATACACAGAATGCAACAATAATCATTTCTCTAAGTATGAAAAAATATGATAAAAATTAGATTGCTTTATTTTTATATTGGTATATTTTATTGTTGATTATATTTCGATAATGCTACATCACCAATACTATTTCAAAGCTGTAAAAGCCAGCATTACTGGGCACAAAATTAAAGGAATAAGAGAGGAATTAATAAAAAAAATCAATTCTTTTAGGCATTCTTATTGAACTCATCAGTACTGTTATGGCTTGGAACTTATAGCACAGAACTTGAGGTTATTGGGTATATGGTTCTGTCATAGTTAATTTTATCTCTTTTAGAAATAATTTTTTTAACTCTGGAAATAGAGCACTTTTCTAGCATTATAACTTGTACTCTTTTAAACTGTACCATATTTTTCAGAATATAAGATGCTCCCTTATTTGGAAAACAGTTTTGGGAAAAAAAAGTAGTGCAGTTCAGTCAAATTTTTATTAAAGAAAAAAATCTATCTGGTATTTTTAAATTTAGTATATATTGTAGCACAAAAGAGCTCATAACATCAAAATGAGAAAATGCCATAAAATTTTTTACTGTTATTTAATTTGGTTCAAAACGTAGAAAATCCTCATTGCTTTCACTTTCACTTGGAAAAGAATCAGACATTTCATAATTGGATCCAACATTATGATCAAAGACATTGTCAGCCTCATTGCTTTTACCATCACTTGGAAAGTAATCAGGCATTTCATTCCTGGATCCAATATTATGATCAAAGAGAATGTCATCCTTAGTCCCATTCATTGCATTACTGATACCACATTTCTTCAATGACTTAATCATTATATCACTTCTTATTTTTTTTTTACCACAAATCCTTTGTCCTCATTTACAACTGAGTTAGATTTTGTCTTTTCCTTTTTCCAGTTGGGGTCATAACAAAATCTTTCTGCTACATCCAGTTGTTCCATTCCTCTTTCATTAAAATCTTAAAGGGTTTATTAATAGAAACATTGAGAGATTGTAGTTGATTTGTTAAACTGCCAGGTATTTTCCCTTTATACATTACTCATACCTTCCATGTATAGGACACAAGCAGATTTTGACATAAAGTTTTGGGGTAAAATAAAGTGTATCTAATACACTGAAACATACAGTAGTTCTACACTGCTGATTATCCTGATCAAGCCTTGAAATTGGGCCTATTCAATTTTTTTTTGATGCACAATAAAATATGTGTGCAGAGATTGAGGAAGTGCAAAATTGAATTTTGGTTGAGGCTGTATGTTCATTTTTTTTTCCTTCAACTATAGCTATATAGTAAAGCAGACTGGTCTATCTAGCATTGACTGGCTATCAGTCTGACAGAAAACTCTTAATTCAAACCAGGATTAGAGTCCATTTGACAAATCACTTGTGATCCTACCGCCAATTTGAGCTCCACTTGTAGCTGAAAATGTTATCAGTCAGTTAAGCACCATATGAAATAATTGCTTGGACAATCATGTCTCTTTCAATTCATGACTGACGAGACAGAAGATTTTCCCTGCAGTAGGTTGCAGTTTCTTTCTCTGATAGACTGGTGGCCAACCAAGACTATAGGACCCAGTCTATCCTGCTATTCATCACATAGCTGAGAGAGAAGAGATGGGTTCATACTTTTCCCAAGTGTATTTACGTGAATGTAATGAACCCAACTGGAATTTGAACTCTGATTTCTCATTCTGAGCCAATATTCATTACACCACAAGTCACACACAGGCTATAAATTTGGAAAAAAAATTACTTCAGAAGCAAATAGTGGGAAATGTCCTTTTGTAATTACCTCCTCCTCTACACAAGTTTTTTTTTTTTTTTTTTTTTTTTTTTTTTTTTTTTTTTTTTAAATTATACACCCATTGGTTGCTGTGAAAGTTTCTCATTGCAGATATCATTGGAACAATAGTTCGAGAGGGTTTGTCTGAAGTAAACACAATTATTATTAAATAAAAAAAAAATGCTATTGATTTTTGTCAGTATCTTTTAACATTTAGCACTCTGCATTATTAATATTACTTCCCTTTCCACTGCATTATTTTTCAAGGCCTCTCAGTTGCAGTAACTTTATCATTAATTTCACTGAAACATGTTTTCTGTTGCCATAGTTGGACACAACACAACTATCAAATTCAAACAAATTCAAATTCAATCACTTTCAGCAAATGAAATAACATACATTATATACTACACTCAAGATGTTTTATTGCATATATACTTTTACTAGTTTACAAGTCACCCTATTGGGTGTCATTTAAGCTAGCTCCTGTACAGTGCTCTTGATTGGGCCTTCATCACGATAGGTAGGGAGGAGTAGGCAACAATAAACTATAGAAGAACTCTAAATTGATTGCTGCATTTAAGTATTGTTTTAATATCTAATCTTACTTTTTAAAAGTTCAATGATAATTCTTCTGCTGCCACTTAATTTAAAGACAGTTTGATGTACGTAGGTCGTCCTTACTTTCTGTACAAACAACTATTTTTATTTCATGGGTGACTTTTGCTGGATTTTGCAATTAATTTCAATTATTTCCAAATTTATTTCTAAGTTATAAAAATTGTTATCGAACAAAAAAATTTGTTGCAAAAATCATGTAAAAAAAAAAATCACCAAAAACAATCAAAGTAATGAAAACTTGAGAATCCAAAATTTCAGGATTGTGGGTTCAAATACAGCCTGTAATGTTTTTAATTTACTCACAGTCAGCCAGATTCCAAAATGGTATGACATATTCGGCTACATCCTGTACGAGTAAAGTTGAAAAAGTGTGACACAGTGAAATTCACATTTATTATGTAGATTTTTATTTTTAAGACAGAAGTGTAAATGTTTTTAAGATTTCCAGAAATGCTTTAAAAGTTTTTTTTCATATGCTTTATTACCTAAAGTTAAGACTACATTTTGATATATTTTTTATTTTTATTCATTTATTTTTAACAAATAACAAGCAGGATTTGGGATTGATATATTAAAAAAAAAATCAAAGATTAATGAATAGAGGTCTTTCTTTTCTCTTATAATGAAAATTGTTCAACTAAAATTAGAATCAAAGAAACTCATTTAAGCCAAGTAACCTTGCTAGTTTAAATTCAATCATCTATGCAAGAACTTTTTGCATAAAATGTTTGTGAAAGGATCCATGGATTCATTCTATGAATTTGAGAAGAACTGGGCAAGAAATATTTCTTTGTAAGAAGAAAGGCAGGTTAAAATAGTAAGTTGTTGGAGAAAAGGAATAAAAAGAGGGGGTGTGGCAGTTTGTAAGGAGTTCTTTAGAAAAAGGGTAATGGGATAGGCTGAGGCAGGTGTTGGGTGGTTCGCAAGAGATTTAATCAAAATGTTCATTGAAGCAAATGCAGTTGGAGTAATGACGGAAAAGGTACAGAGACAATATAACAGTGAATCAGTAAGGGTTAGAGGTAGTCTGTTGGGAAAAGATGTATTGATCTGTTTTACAGCTTTTACTTTTGGTTACTCTCCAACATTCCAATAGTTATAAGGAAAGGAACACACTCTTCCTTCATCAAACTTTAAATATGAAATTCTTTCATCATTGATCCTCTGTATACTTTGTAAAGAAAAGTGAGGGTAGAACTAAACAACTTGCTGGCTTTAATTGTCTCCTCCTCTCAGATTGCTTGTGTTGTCATTCTAACTCTCAAATTGAAATTTCAACAGGTTTCTGATGTGAATTCTATTGATGGCAAACTTTGACCTTCGTAGCCACCAAAAAACACCATCAAAAGGATGGCTTTTCCATTGACACCATTATTATTTTAACTACCTCCCATTCTCAACAATTATTATTGTTTTAAAAAGCAATGATTAAAGTTGTAATAAAACTTAAAGATATGATGAAAATTAATTTATACATGTTTTTTTTGTTCTTGAAAATTTACAACAAAAATATTAAACACTATTTATTTATTAGATTGTTTATTCACAAGAATGACTTTATATTTACAACATTCTAAAAATTAATACAATTGTATTAAAACTAATGCAATGCAATATTTATCATTTACCAATTTATAAAGAAATATAAAAACAATTTTTTATTCATAAACTTATAAACATTTACTAAATTATTAAAATATGTGAACCAACTATAAGGAAATCCTTGTTTTACCATTTTATAAAGTTCAAATTTATTGGTAATTAGCCAATGTTTTACCAACTATTTCAATAAACAGTATAATAAATAAATAGTATAAATAAAGAATTTAATAGTGTTTATTATTTTTTGTCAATTTTCAAGAACAAAAAATAATAAACTGAACTCTTATTTTGTGTCCACTAAGTCAGCGAAACCAAATCTTTATCTTTTTGTTTGACTGTATAAAGCAGACATCCAGCTAGAAAAAATTCCTTGCTAGAAGCAGGTCTTATGACCTTTTCACCATAACCTTTTTCTAGTTACTGGAAAATTGACATGTAAAAAAAATGTTTGGTTTTGTGGTCTAAGCAATGGCCACTAAGGGGCCATGTAGGTCTTCATGAAAACACTTGTCATGCCTGTTTTTTTTTTCTTCAATGGATAAACTTATAATCAATTGGATA
>CAHIKZ030000951.1:502500-547500 GCA_903632075.3 Acanthosepion pharaonis
TGGGTTTGTTATATTCACTTCTGCACAAATACTATTGGAAAAGGTATGAATCCCCTTTTCTACCCTCCAAGCTATGGGTTAATTAGTAAGACTTGTATCAGTAGATTCTTATCTCCAAAAAGTTCTTACAATTTAAAAATATTTTCTGGCTTTAAATAATCTGCAGAGTTGATAAGCCATAAAAAAAAAGAAAGAAATCAATCAATTAATTCAATTGCCATAAATTTTTCAAGTTTTGTATTATTCAATAATAATTTCATTAATGAATAAAAAAACATCATACACAAATTGCTTTAAATTTTAGACTATAAATCAGAAACCTTTCACTCTTGGGGCATGTTGATAAAATTCTTTATAGCATAAAGGAAAACAGAGGCCAAAAGCCTTTATTTCATGCAGTTCCTCTTGCTGTAAGTGTCATGTGGTGTCTTTAACATTTCAAATTGTTCAGGATTCTACAAAACATAAATGCTATTAATACATTTAATAAGGTTGGAATTATTTTTTAACTCAATACAAGGCCCCTGAGCCACTCAAGGTAGATGCTCACTTAATGAGGTTGTTGCACAATTTTTGAGGATATGTAGGACAGATAACAGTGAACTCTAGACTTGAAAAGGTTAAGATTGTAGTGATCATGAAAGCATTCGCTTGGTAGTCTCTTCCACAAAGTAGCAGAACTTGGGAAGAAGCTGTCTGAATGGTGTTTCTTCTTTACTAATAGAATATGAAGAGAATAAGGATGATTCATTCCAGTGTATGTGGTGTAGCGTATCTTAGCTGTGAAAGTCAGAACTGGTGGAAATAGGGAATGTAACTCAGAACATTTGCTATGGAAATAGCATGGGATTTGTGACTTTTTCAACTGTGAGAAACCAGTTGTAAAGTGGAAAATATTTTTCTTTTATAATTTTGTACTTTACAAATACAAAATGTCAAGTATGATTCTTTGTAAATCTTAAATTATAAAAAAAAAAATTCACTAGGGATCTAAAATATTAGGTACAACCTGTAGTTATCTTTATATGAAGTATTGAACCTGAATGATGAGAACCTTAGCAACTGTTGGCCATTTTCTAAAGCAATCTTCTATCTCTCATGTTTCTCTATAGATTCAGATTATCTATCATTTTCTACCCATTTCACTTTTTGAATAAATATTTCTTTCTCTGAATCCTACCTATCGCTTGCATTTCTCTATAGATTCAAAATATCTACTGTTTTCTACCTGTTTCATTTTTCAGATAGATATTACTTTCTCTGAATCCTCCCTATGACTTTATAAATGCAGTTGGACTCTTTGGGTATTTGGTCTAAAATCTATTCTATAGATTCATAGAAGCATTTGTAATTAAAGAAAGGTATTTGTTTTATTGTAGCCAAAATACTTTGATTAAATCATTTTGAAGACAGCATTATTTTTTAATGAAATAAATGTTTATGCAGGCACAACAATTTGGATGAGTTGGCCTTATTTTGTGTGTGTGTATATATATATATATATATATATATATATATATATATATATAGATAGATAGATATCTTCATTTAAATGTTAATAATGTCTATTATAAGCAATTTGATAATTTATTTAAAAATCATCAGTTCCTTATAAAACTCCATTAAGTACCTGGCTCCTCCCATGATGCTCTACCTTTACATGAACCAGATCTGGCTGCAAATGGAGTACTGCTGTCATATCTGGGTTGGAGTCTTGATAGTCCAAAATCATTTACATGGCCTTGTGGGTGAGGAATTATTTTCCACCTTACAGCCCCTTTCCTACAGACGAAAGTCTGTTGCTACTCTGCCACTATTTCCATAGAAAATATTCAGATGAGCGAGATTTCTTTGTTTCCCCAACTCTAACCCACCCAATTAAGGCTTGCCATGCCACATACTTTGAACCAACCTCATTCTCTTCATATTCTATTAGTAAGAAGTAAGTTCCATTTGGATAGCTTTTTCCCCCAAGAACTGTTGTTTTGTACAAACAGAATCCCATAAGGCTGCTTACCTGCTCTCTTCAGGCTTAACTTCTTCAAGTTTAGGGTTAACTATTATCTTTTACACATGTCCTCGTAAACTGTGGCCCTTGCTCTTACTGCTCACATGACACCTGCCTTTAGTAACTCTATACTATAAGTAGCCCTTGGACCTTGTGTAAAGTGAGCATTGCTAAAAAAATTCCTAATGTAGAATTTTCATTAAAATTAAAGACAAAATTGATTCAAACTATTGTAATAAGTAAAAAGAATATTACTTTTGTTTATGCTCTTGTTATATATCAAATAAGTAATCTACCAGCAAGACATTGAGCAGTTTGATAATACTGACATATGTTGCTTATTCATTTTAACATTATTTATGCATTAAAATGAATAATTGCATCCAAAACTAATAATCTCAAATGACTATCAATTTTGATATGTAGAGAACATGTGAATATAAAATTAATATAAATTATTGACTTCATCTTGACCCTTGCTTTTATTTACATCTATTATAGTATGCTATCATTCAATCTATGTTTGAATCTATAAATGAATAGACGTTAGTAACAGAAGCAGCATTTAACAGACAAAAAAAATCCATGCACAATTATGTTGAATGCTGTAAGGTGATTTTGGCAGGAATATGTTGCACATATATCTTGAGCCTTCTTGACTTGTGTGAAAATAACCCTTAAAAATATATTTCTGGAACATAGAAAAAGTAGGTTCTTTCTGACTTTGAATGTTTACATGTTGATTTTGAAGAACAGAAGTGTGTGTGTCTGTTTAGGATATCTTGTCTCAGGGCTTAGCATTCTTTTAAGAAGGACCTAAACCTGAAGTGAAAAGGTCAACACAATCATGGTAGAAACAGATATATAAAATTTACAATGATTTTCACTCTGTACAAGGCCCAAGAGCTACTCAAGGTAGAAAGTTACAGAGTAAGAGGTACAGTTTATAGAGATATGTGGGAAAGATAACAGTTAGCCCTCAACTTAAACAGGTTAAGATTGTAGTGATCAAGAAAGCATCCTCTTGGGAGTTGGTTCCATAAGCTGCAGTTTGTGGCAAGGAGCTGTCCGAGTGGAACTTACATCTTATCAAAGGAATTCAAAGGGAATGAACATGGCTCACTACAATATGTATGGCATGGCAGTCTTATCTATGAAGGTTAGAACTGATAGAACTAAGGAATGTAATTCATCTAATACTTTCTATGGAAACAGCATCAGAGCAGCAAGAGGCTTGCAATCTCATCTGTGAGAAAGGGGTTGTTGGGTAGAAAATAATTATTCACCCACAATGATGCAGAGATGCTGGAAAGTCTATACTGGACAGCTCCTGCCTATATATGGCAGCACTATTACATTTTTGGCCTGATCTGGCTATTGTAAAGGTGGAATCAGATACTTACTGGAATAGCGGAGGGAACCAACCATTTTTTTTTTTTTTTAATATCTTAGTGATGGATTGTTTGTGCAAGTTTCAGTTGTGATCTGGGTTGAGAGAACAGTCATTCACCGATGATGATGATTGGTTTTGAAGGCAATGAATTTAATCAACCGAACTGTTTAAGCTAGTCAGAAGAGAGATCTGCTGCCAGGCTCTGGTCATCTAGAATTTTGGAAGTGCACCCATATCCTGTTCATCATCAGCATAGATATTCACAAATGATCTTTATATATATATATATATATATATATATATATATATATATATATATATATATATATATAACACACATATATTTCCATGTATAAGACTACCTCTAAATTCCAAAAATCACCCTTAAAAATTGGGGGTCGTCTTGTTCTAAAAAAGAAACCTTGAAATCTGAGTAATGTTTGTTGGTAGGCTAATCTCGTCCACAGGGCAATAACCAATGACGTATATGAAAAGATTCACATCATAATAAAATAATAAAATAAGATAATAAAAGTAATAAAACCATTTCTACCTTGTATATTACTGGCATAAATTCATAATGAATTGCCTATTTGAAGAATAATTCCATATCGATGAAATCAACTTGTATCCATGAAGGCTGAGCTGAGAAAATGTAAATATTGAGTTATGATTATGAATAAAAAAAAGGTTGAAAGTGGAAGGTAATACTATCATACATTGTTGTACTATTATTAGTGGTATTTTGTGATTGTCTATGAAGTATAAGTAAATGGCCATTAGTACACCAAGCTGTTTGTAACTGTTTAGATATAGGAAAAGAATAATAATAATCAGTATTCTCAAGAGATTGTGATGAAACGTAAACAAAACAATAATTTCCCTTTTAAGAAAAACATCATATAGAATTGGTTTTGTTATTTCATTTATTTTTGAAATTCTAAGGATACAGTAAGTAACAACATTTCCAATAACATTATCTTTATATAATCAATAAGCAGTCATCTTATTCTGCAGGTATAGGATAAATTAATGAAAATTAGGTATATTTTTTGACCTCATCTTATCTAAAGGTCGCATTATGCACAAAAATATGCAGTATGTGTGATTGGTGTTGGTGCAGTAGTACAGCATTGATTGAGGAGGGTCATAAATCTGTCTTGGATGTAATCCAGGGTAACACTGTGTTATGGTAACAAAGCGTCTCAATTATGCTTAGAATATTCTGTAAGATGTTTGATTTAGTGTTTTGCCAATGAGAAAACTTCAGCAGAAAATTTATTTATTTACTGCTTTAAACTTTTATTTAATTGCTGCTTTGGGCATTAAAATGTCTAGCAAAAGTTTGCTTCTTTGTTTAATGTTTTCTTTTGGATATGCACATGGCATTGTGGTTATTAGCATAGAAAATGGGCTTGTCTAGGTCAAAAGCCAAGATTGTTTGTGTTTACTTTTACCTATTTACCCTTGGAAAAGATACAAATTAATTTATTCCGCCCCCCTCCCTCTATGGGCTAAATTGCAGTGTAGACTGGTCTCTCTAGCCTAGGTTGCAATCAATCTCTGAATTCAAAACCAGTTGGGTATTGGGCTGGCAGCTCTACATTGTAAAACAGGATGGTGAGGCTGTAGACCTATACTCCACAGAAAATAAGAACTCCTCTCTCTTCCTGCTACCCCCTCTCTCCTCCTTTCTCTTGTGCTCTTTCCCTTGCTCTCTCTTCTCTCAATCTCCCCTATCTATTGACTTCACCCTATCTTTATCTATTGTCCCTCTCTAACCCTATCTCTTGAGCATCCCCACACCTAATAGCAAAATATAAGATTACATCCTTTGATTGCTGAATATTTCAAAATAAATTGTTGACTTTATTGACTCAGCTTTGTTGTTGATATGCTTTTTAATTGTATAAGACAGCTTAATTAAAATTTTTATATGCAATTTATGACTTATTATATTACTAATTGTATTTGCTTGTATTTAATTAAATGTAGATGTCAAAAGGAATTGTGCCTTATATTTCAGAGTCTTTTGGGACCCATTTGAGTAAATTGACTCTTTAAATCACATGGGATGGGTTAAATGCATTTTCAAAATGTCCGAAAATACTTTAACACTTGGCACTAAGCCTTGTAAGTGAGTGTGTGCATGCATGCACGCACACACACACACACACACACACTATGCAGTGTTTATTCCTAGGTCCATATAATCTGCGTCTACAAATGCTCTATTTCTGATATTGAGTATTCCTCCCCTGTAAGTGTTGCAAAATTAAGATATATGTATATATCAAGAACAGTTTTGGAGGAAAGATGTATGACAAAGTGTAAAAGGTTTTTGTGTGACGCATTTTGTCCCTTAGGACTTCATTAAACTGTTTGTTTATGTTGATATGACTCCATATGTAGATGAGCAAGAGATGCTGGGAATTTTAAATTTACAAAAAAATTTATTTTTTAAAATTTTTTTTATGTGTTTTGGGTATATAATCTAGCCAATTTCATTTAGATTTGTTTTCTTTCCATCATCTTTGTTAATATTCCATATTGTGATAACAGATCTGCCAAGAATGGTGAAGCATTGTAAGAACCTGGATGCAAATTTACTGAACTAGCAATTAAAGCACTGCCTAAACATTTTTGTCTTAGTAAATTATATTCTCTTTTAATTAGTGTAGCAGTTTTTATGCCAAAATTGTGGTCAGTCTCGTTATGGTATGCAACTAATGCGTTTAATGTGTTGCTTTTTTAAAATGTCTCTTTTGTGTTTATATAATTTTTTATATAAACTTCTTGAGGTTTCTCCAGCATATTCCTTCTGGCAATCCTTGCAGGTGATAAAGTATATTCCTCCAAGTTTTTGCTTGTTTTGTATTTTTTTTTTTTTTTTTTTTTTTTTTTTCTACATTTAAAATTTCATTTGTGAGCATATTTAGTCATATCAACATAAACAAACTTGAGGGACAAAACGCGTCACATAAAAACTTTTTTCACTTTGTCATATGTGTTTCCTCCATATATATATATATATATATATATATATATATATATATATATGCTGAAAAATTCTTGCCTTGTCTATTTCCTTACATCAGTATTTAGATGGCCAAATATCAGAATAATGATTTTGGGAAGTGGGTCAGATGGAGAAATTTTAACCATCCCCTCATGTTGTCACACACACATATAATATTAAAGGTTGTCCTTTGGGTCTGAAGAAAACTTTGTTTTACAATTTATCAGTGGATCTGGATGAATTTTCAAGACAAACATGTTTGGGAAGAATTTGTAGTGGACAAATCATTGCGCTGGGATAAGCCCACTATCTTGATGTGGAGAGTCTTTATCCAGTGGCACAAGGAATTGTTGTGTAGGAAATCTCATCTGCTCACTCTGTCTGAAATCAGTCCCACAGACCTAAAATTATTTCGGGTTTGAACCCATAGACTACCCTCACCTAGTTTGCATATGAGTTGAAGCACACTACCAAAACTTTGTGGGATATGAAAAATCTTAAAACCAATTAAAATTGGTAAAATCTGATTGCAAAAACTTCTAAGTAAAAATAAAAAAAATTCTAGCATTTCTCTGATTAACATGAATCCCATTGTGTCTTGCCAATGGAGATATGGTTGAAATAAAATCCATTTTCCTGATAATGCTGTTTGGCCAGCAAAGCATGTCAAAAGTAGTTTTCCAAATTGTATTATTTCTTTGGCATTCTGTTAGATTCTAAATTTGAATCATCTCACCAAATGTCAAGGTATTCATTACGTTTCTTAGTAAATTATCTTTTTTTCATCATCCATTTATTCCTACTATCTTTTCAATATAAAGTATAGTAAATGTTTGAATTATTGTGTTAGAAACAATGTTCCACATATAACTTTTAATAGAAATATATATATATAAAGTTGTGCGAGAACTTTGTTTCCAATCCAGTATTACAAAATCTTTACTGAAGTAATTCTGCCTCAATTGATGTTTCACAATTAATGCTACTTTAGCTTATTTTCTCTGTTTAATTGCTTCATCTATAACTGTTGTACTTCAGACATTTTCATTGACATGTTTTATTTCCAGTTCTATTTGTGCATTTAATTGAAAGTATATTTAAATAACACAGGCATTAAAGGGACGAAGAAGATAAGTGCCTATATTTGGTTAACCTTCCATTAACTTGCAATGGAATTTCATACATATGGATATAACCAAAATAGAAAGTATATTATTGGATCTTAACAGAAATTGTGTTTTGCCTTCAATGATATTTTTAGTTATAATTTTCTTTTTCTTTAGTGTTATTATTTTGTATTTAATGTTCATTAGTCTTGATTTTTGATCATACAAAAACTGTTATAACTTTGAGTTTGTTTTTACATTAATAACAATATTTACATTATTTACCTGCAGGCTATTGGCCTCATCTTTTTTTTGTTATTATTACAACATTTCAGCTGTTGTTTACTCTAGCCTTTATCAGATGCCAGCTGATCTGGGTAACCTTCAGGGAATTTCAAAATGAACCCTTTATCTAATCTACAAATTGTTCTAATTCCTCTGAAATCTAGTTCTTGTTTAGTACTACTCAGTTATTGCTTGCCTTGTTTCCACTGAGTCTAATTGCACTTGATGAAGGCTATAAAGCCCAACAGATGAAATGTGATTGTTAACAAACATTACTCATGTGATATGAAACAAAAGGGAAACATACATTTGTTGTCATTGTATAGCAATACAAAAACCTTTCCATGTCCAGTTGACTAAGATCAGATCAAGTATATTAATACCAACTCATAGAAAACAAAGCAAATTTCAATACTGATTTCAAAAACCTTAAATGTACACTTTAAAAATGAAATAGGTACATTTAAATGAAATATCCTAGTTTAGTTTATAAATTGTCATCTGTATTTTGAAGTTAAAATATGGGTAACTTAACCCAATAATCTTTTTTTAGCAACTTTTTCATCCAATAAAAGGCCCATGAGCTACTCAATATAGAGCATTAATAATTGAGCTGGTTGTATGTAAGAGGAGGACGGAAAGAGTGTAATTTAAGAAAATATGTAAGAAAGATCTTGGTTAACCTTAGGCTTAAAGAGATTAATATTGTAGTGATTAGGGAAGCATCCTCTTGGGAGTTACCTTGACTTAACCTCTTTTCGAAAGTAACTAATATGTTGATACAATAGTTGTCAGTGAAAATGTAAACCCTACTGTCCCTTATTAAAATGATTGTTTTTCTCCGTTTCCATAGAAATTAATGTTGCAAAAGTATATGCTTATAAAGCTTCATAAATTTCAAAATTTGTTATCCTGAAATTCGCTTGAGGATGAAACCAAACTAGGTACTTTAATTTCTGTAATTAAATTGAAGTTTTTTAGCTTCAGTTTTTGAAACATGAGAACTCTTATGTAGTGATGGAATCATATTTTTAAAAAATAATTATATATTAAAAAGTAGAAGACATAAACGACTTATATATATATATATATATATATATATATATATATATATATATATATATATATATATATATGAATTAAAAAGTAGAAGACATAAACAACTATATAATGTACATATATTTAAATTAAAAATAGTAGAAAATATAAACTACTATGTGATATATATATATATATATATATATATATATATAATACCAATTGGTAAGGATAATACCAAGGAGGACATTAATCCAAAGAGAGCTCAATGTAAGTAACAAAACAATATAAAAAAAATATTGAAATTTTTCTTTTTCTTTATTCCTTTTTTATTATGAAAATTTTTCTTTTTGCTTTTTCTTCCTTTTTTCCTCTCCCTTTTCCTTTTGTCTGGACAAATTGATTTCATTTTTAAAAAAAACCTTCTGTATGAAGAGATGAATATTTAAATAAATATACTCATGAAATATAAACAAAATGGATTTTTAAGGATTGATTTTACTTATTATTATTATTATTATTATATATAAATATATATATATATATATACACACACACAAACACATAAAACAGTTTGTTAAACTTTTATTTTGATGTTTTGTTGATAAATTGTCATCATTTATTGAAATAAACTGAGTTTTTATGAAAACACCAACTGATCAGTGAAACATGCCAAAATAAAAGTTTTCAAAATTATCTTGTAAATTTACCATGCCATCAGATTCTCATTCAAAATTTATTCACATAGTACTGGAAAATGTTTTGTATTTTTTTTTTTTTTTTATAAAGATTGTCTCTAACAATTCACAGCTTCAGAAGAATTTTCAATAAAACAAAAAATCTATGTAGAATCGTGACTTCCTCTGAAAATGATCAAAATTAGTTGACTTTTTTTTTTTTTTTTTTTTGTCATATCTGTAATACATATACTATGAATAAAGTATGTAGTACAGGAAGCTTGTAAATTATCAAGATTTTAATTAAAAATTCCTAATACAGATCATTTGCATTTTTGGTATTGTTCAAAGCTCAACCTTATCAGTTCAAAATATTTTCAGTTGAAACGTTTATCAGGAGCTTTGTCAGTTATTTGAAAGACTATTGCCATGACTTGCTGTGTAAAGCAAATAGATGAAAGGATTATTGATTTAGTAACATTTGTTTATCAATTTATAGATTCTTTGAATAATTTTTCTTTATATTCACAGCCTCAGAGTTCAAGGTGATTTATTTATTTTTTTTTTTTCTGCATTCTTCATTTTAAAATATCTTCCTGTTCAACATGGTGTGCTAATTTATCAGATACTTTTTGAGCTCTGCATTACTTTAATATATTCTATTCTTATAGCAAATATTCATTTAATGTCAGATGAGATGCAGACCTCAGATCAAACTGATCTTGGCACAAATTCAATAATAAAAGAACTTTTAGAAATTGAAACCGTGCCACTTTGTTGTTAAAAGTAAAACTGCCATTAGTTTTATTTAGTAATAAAAAAAAATCTACTTAAATATGCAAAGTGAACTCTTATCAAAGTAAAAGCAAAAACAAAACTTATACCCATCTACAGTACTATAGGATTGGTGGTGATGGGGGTGTTTCTGTCTCACTTTTTGCTGGAACTGAGCACTAAACAAGTCTTTTTAGTCTTAATCTATGACTATACTTTTGAGTCAATCTATATCATGTGTCTAAAAATAATTACTATTATTAATTTTTAAAATATATCAGAAACTTTACCTTTTTTTCTTTTTTCTTTTTTTTGAAACATTAGCTTTTAAAATTATTACGACTTCAGAAAAAAAGTACAAATGAACATTTAAAAATATGCATTTAAAATTAAAACATCATAATAAGTGTTGACAGCATGATAATAGATCTACAAAATATTCATATTAAGAGAGGCTCAGATAATATATGAGATAATGATATATAAATGTTTATATGCTAAAACAATATTCAGGGGAAAAAATGTATGACAAAGTGGAAACAATGTTTTGTGTGATGCATTTCATCTAGTGAAGTCTTAAAGGAAGAAACACATCACACAAAAACTTTTTTCTACTTTGTCAGACATTACCCACTACTATATATATATATATATATATATATATATATATATATATATATATATATATTATAAATTAATTGATTTAAAATATTAATGCTCTGTAAATTTACATTGAGCACTATTTTGTAAAAAATAAAAATATCTATAAGAACACGGATTATATATCTTACTGTTCTTTTTTTTTTTTTATATATATATATATATATATATATATATATATATATATATATATATATATATATTTGTTCTGTCAATTAGCCCAACTCTGAGCTGCATGCATGATGTAATTATCAGGTGCTGATTGAAAACTTTTGTAAAATTTAAATATTGATATTTATACCATACTGCTTTGTTAGTGGAGCAGTCCATTAGTTTACAGAAAGAAAAAAACGCAAAAAAAAACTATATACACTTACATACATCCAAATATAAATATAATTTAAATATAACTATACACATCTAAAATATATTTTCAAATATAACACACATGTACACACAAATATCATTTACATATCCATATATATATATATATATATATATATATAAGTAGTGTATACATTTACATAGATATACATATAAATATTACAATTTGTATTTATATATTAACAGGTACACAACTGTATGCAAATATACACACATTTATACACGTTCATCCATAGACATCTTGTATGAAATATAAGTAAAATAGTTAAATATACGCACACACATCTATCTATCCATATATATATATATATATATGTATTCTGAGTACATCCAATGTATATATCTTAACTGTAATTTATACACACATTACATGATTATATAATTTATGTACATACATTGAAAATTATATATAAACTAAATAACATAAGCATACATATAATCAAATAAGACTTGCATACACTTATGCACTATCACAATGTACAATATATATATATATATATATATATATATATATATATATATATATATATAATCAGGAATCTTTAAAACTGAAACCTGAACTAACCCTCACACCTTTACTTAATGTCTGCTATATCACCCTCCTACTTTTTATTTTGTATTGACATACCTGCATATTTTATCCATTAGTTATATATTTTGTAATTAATAATTCTTATTTTCCCATAATGCTGAACTTTATTCAACCTTGTTAATGTTAATTTTTCATGCACACACACAAACACCCATACACATGATATGAAGTGTTTTGGTTTGAGTGGGTCAGATTGACCAAATTTCTAAACATCATAATTTGTTTTAGAAAGGATATCTTGGCTGGGCTAAGAACTTTTCAGAATCACCTTGTCTGTGCAATATATATGAATGTAAAGTTTCTTGTAAACTATTTTGAAGTATTAACCTATGTATATATATATATATATATATATATATATATATATATATATATATATATATATATATATATATATACTATGAGTGACAAGTTGAACATTCTTTCTCTGAAAGACTCTCTGTATATGTGTATAATATATGATGATTGCAGCATCTTTATAATAGAGATGATTGCCATCTCATTAATGGTACTTTATTGAATTAGTTGTCAACTTGTAAACGAGCATGGATGGCTTGAAGGTGGCTCTTTAGCCAAGCAAAGAATTTGCATAGCATGTGACAAACAGAGGAGGTCATGTTAACAAGATGTATTGGATCAAATTGAATAATGTCATCCTCTGGGGCCTTCATGTGTTATAGTTAGGTACCTCCAATGATTCACTAAAAAATGAGAATACATGATGGAAAAATGTCCCAAACTTAATAAAAACAATTTTTTATTGTCAAAATCTTTATTATTATTATTGAGAGGAAAGACCAAAGAATTTTTTTTAATATTAAATCATATTTTTGGATCTTTTTTTAGAACCACTGATATTTTGGCTAAAAATTTTGTTTTTCTTGTGTAAGTGGGAGTCCATAAATTATTATAGCAAATTTTAGCATCTTTTTTGTGGTGAAAAACATTGATTTAAAAATTCTTGCAAAAATCAAATTTTAGATTTTAATGAAACTTTCAGGTCTTATTCACAAATGAATGAAATTATTTTAGGAAAGTTCTTTTTTAAAAGATATTGGTAAATGCATTTTCTTTTTTCTTTTTTTAATGTCTGTCCTCCCCAATACACGCATACACACTTATTTAATTTTATGAAATTTTGAAAAATTCATTTTGGTGTAGCTTTTTATTTATATTATATACAGAAATCCTTGGAGAATTTAAATCATCAAAGCTTTTTGACAAAACAGGACCACTATTTACAGAAAATCTGATCTGAATTGTAAAATCAAAAATGCAATAAAATTAAGACATTATTTAATTAGAAAAGTTTTTAATTGATTTTATGAATATGATATATATGTAGTGGTTAGGTGATAATGTTATTAAGTAAAAATTATATTTACTAATCATGAATAGAAAAACTTACTTCAGTTCAGTCACTCCCAGTATTTTGAATTTTTTTGTGTATAAATGTGCCAAGTTTTTTTAAAAATACAGATGTCAAAACATCAGATAAGAGCTGCCACTATAGTAAATATAAAATTTATTGGTAATTTTGTAACATTTCCTCAACAAGCATCTTTGTAAGTAGTACTATAAAGTCAAAGTATTTAAAATTCAATAAAATATTAAATTACTTAATAGATTAATATTTTTTTTAATTTTTAAGTTTACTGGTTAGTTAAAAGATTTTATAAAAAAAGGCATTCAAGTTATATTCACACTTATGTACCCTTTACTTAAAATGCCAAACATTAAACTATCAATAAATCTGTCAACACCTCAAAAGCACCCAACCCCCATGTTAAAGAAAATGATTTTCTGTGATATTTTTTAACTAAAAGTAAATAATATTGTTTAATTTTGATTAATTAAATTTTAAATCAGTTAATCTTCCTTAAATAATGTTTCAGAAAAGTATATTTTATTTTTGAAAGATTTTTTTAATAAAGGGCAGTATATGGCAGTAGATGCTGGAAAATCTTCTCACAGATGAAAAAGTAACTTGAAGCAACAGAAATGTGGTTATACAGAAGGATGCTGAGAATATCATGGACCAATCATATGAGTAACAACAAAGTTTTAGGAAAAATGGACACTTATATTTAATGCCAGAAAGAGATAGTTGAAAATTTCTAGGAAACATAATGAGGAAAGCAGGCTTGGAAAATTTGATACTGACAGTGCATATTGAAAGCAAGAGGGACAAAGTAAAGCAACACATAACCAACCTGATGAATTTGAGTAAATGGATGGCAGAACAGGGTTCAGGAGTGCTAAAAAGACAAAATTTATTAAGCACTACAAAGGACAAAAAATTGCGAATAGCCATGATCATCAACGTCCTGGAGAGACAGAAGAAAAAGAATAGAAATTATAATACCAATTTCACATGATCATGTATGAATTTGTGCAAGATCTTTTTAAAGCATTAGCAAAATATTAAACGGGTTTCTCAAATACAATTAATTGTATATGTTACATTAAATAAAATCTTTAATACTGTTTTATGATTCATTTATGTTTTGAAACAAATACTGTTGAAATAAAAACATAGTAAAATAATTTCTTAGAATAAAAAATTATCCAAGAATCATGAGACAGTGACAGCAACTGGTCAAATTTGAGCATCAGGATCATCATCCTCTCTCCCCATTCTCTTTCTCCTCCCTTGTTAGCAGTGGTGGAGATGGCTGTGAATCAAAGAGTTTGATGAGGCTATTTGTGTGAATTTGATTTTGGTGAACAACTCTGCATGACAGAAGAGAAGCCCACACACTTAGCCAGAAGTGCCTCCCTCACGATTCTCAAAGGGGATTGAGACAGGCAAGATCTGGCAAACCTGGTTGCATCAGGCTATTACATGCTTGGTCTGTCAAGGCCCATCTTGATTACACCAGCCCAACTGGCACTGCCCTTTTCTGCTATTGAGTTCATGTAGTTCTTTGCCTATTCTGCTTTTGGGAATATGACCTTTATAACAATAGACTTTTTCTTCATTAACACTTTTTTTTAACTTTTCAGGAGCTGAACCACATTTGTACTTGTCTTATTTGTCGTGATTATGATAAATTATAGCTCTGTTAAAATGTTCATTATCATATACTTAATTAAAGGCCACCATCAAGTTAGTCATTTCATATTTATAACCTTATATTATAATTATTTGCAGATAAATAATGAAAATTACTCTACAGATAGAATTTAATATACCAGGTATTATTTCTCTTGATCAATTGAATCATTTGGGGTGGGTATGAATGCAGACACCACCCTATTATGTTGTAAACTGGTGTGGAAACTGCTTTATTCTCTAGACTAGAGCATTTTAACAGTAATGCCCTAACAAAAATCTTGCCACTATGTGCTGTTCTTGCTGTTTTATCACAAGTATACAGAAACCAGTACATTATAATGTGACACAATGGATCCCTGCTCAGTTGGCTTAGGACCTGCACATGATCAAATTAGTTGCAAATTATTTTATTAGTAAAGAACAAATCTTAAAAATCCAATCAGTTCATTATTTCTATGTGCCATGTTCTTTCAGGAAGTTGGTGATTATGGCTCTCCACAATTTCCCATGTTTTGTAGCTCTTAGTAAAATTTTCTTTTTGCTATCTCTCCTAAACCCTGTTCTGCCAACCATTTACACAAGCTCAGTAAGTACATTACGCGTTGTTTTCCTCTGTCTCTCTTGCCTACAATATGTCCTGTGAGTATCAAATTTGCCAAACACTTTCTTCATGTACCCCAAAAATTTCAACTATCTCTTTCTGATGTTATGCTTAAGTGTCCTTTTTGTTTCCTTTTTCTCTAAAACTTGCTCACATGTTCAGTCCATGGTATTTTCAGCATCCTTCTTTAGAACCATATTTTTGTTGCTTGTTTCTGTTATGAGATTGTCCAGTATTCACAGTCATATAGGAAGACGGATATTGCACAACAGTTATTTGTTTCTAATGAAATTTTTCTGTTTCTTAATATTTTGCTTAGCCTTTTAAAAGGTTTCTTTCACTATCCAAATGCATCTTCAGATTTCAGTGTCAAACTTTTGGTCTACCATTTAAACACTTCCCAGATATTTAAATGTTTTACTGGAATTAGTTCACTACTGTAATTAAATGAATTCATAGACAATGAATTTCATTCATTTATAAATATAAATTAATGGTTAAGTGGTTAATCTGCTGGACTGCATATTGATGTTCTTGTCGTAAGCGTAAATCTGGATTTTATTGAAGCTGATTTTGTTTACAATTTTTCCAGAATTTTACATTTGATAATATTTTTTTTGTTTATTGTTCTCTGGCCACCATTAACGATAGAGGTGGACATGTAGAGAAACAAAGAACTAATCCTGCTTTCTTCTAAGGACCCACTTAAAACCATTTGACAGAAAACTGAAATCTCTAATGCAAAATGTTATTTAAAATAAAATAAAATCATTTGTGGAACTGGATCTGCCATTTAAGATTAATCATGGAAGGTTAGAAAACAAATCTACGTTCCATCATGGGTTGTTTTCTCATCTTTGGTAGACAGAGAGCATGGTGACCCAGGGATGTTTGCTGCCACTCACACCTGCTAACTTACAGAGATTGCCATTATTGGATAAATGTATATTTGTGCAAAAACAAAAACAAATATTATTTAACTACCTTGTGTTTGATCAAGATCTGCATCATTTAATTTTTTATTCTGATTTTCATTTATTTTTTTTTCATTTATTTTTTTTATTAAATTTATCGTCTTAATATGGTAAATGGTTAATTTAGATTTTATAAGTATCTGATAAATCATAAAACAATGTGTGTAGTACTAAGATTTTTTTTTATTTAATGTCTACTTGCAAATTTATTGTATTCACTCATCTTATTTCTTCATGAATGTAAATAATAAAATTGTGACATAATGGGTTCCTTACATGATTGGTTTAGAACACTCACAAAGTAAAGTGGACTGTAAATGATTTTACCCATGCCCAATGAGCAGTAGTTTTTGTGATATGTAGGCAATAAAATCTGTGAAGTAAGATCTTCAAAAACAGCCACCTACTGACTGAAAGGAAATAGAGAAAATACATTTTTGGGATCAAGCACCACTTAATTAGAAGTTAAATGATTCCAGTTACAGGCTTATTTATATAAGCGGAGTTAGAAGAATATTTCTGAGCCACTCATTGGTGAGTTGCGATTGTAGAGATGAGCAGAGAGGTGATAGGAGAGAATCTGAGTTTTTTTTTTTTTTTTGCTTTTTTAATCATTTTGCTTTAAGCAAAACGATAGTGTTACTAAGAGGCAAGCGGTTATTGGGAGTGAAAGAGAATGAGAAGACTTAAGTTAAGAGAAAGGACAATAAAAAGGACAGGATTCAGAAAGATAGTTGATGATGATTGATATTGTATTTAAATTTTTGAAGGTTGTAGGTGGCAGGGAAGCAAGAGACCAGAAGAGTTCTACAGGAGAGAAGTGTGAGAAAAAAACCCAATTAGAATAGAATTTATGGTTACATCTAGATGTTTTAACAGTAAATGGTGAAACGAAGTTGCTAATCTAGTAGTATGCTTAAATTCATGCAATCAAGGCACCAGTTGGCTGAACAGATGATCTCTTTTTATTGTGACAAATGTAATAGTGAAGTTGTCACATGTGTCACTTATGTTTCCTCAGACCATTCCATGTGATTCCATGAATAAATAACCAAATATATTGGAAAGAGGCTTTACATTTTCATTTATTGCTATGGCAGTATTTTCATCTTCTGTTCCCTTGAGAATATACAGCAGACTTTTCCCAGTTTTTGTGCATACTGACACAAATGAGAATCAAAACGCAAGAGGTGATTCATTCAATTGGTGAAAGACTGAAAGTAGGATCTCAATTTATGTATACAAAATAACCTGAAAAGAAATTTTTCACATGGCTTTATGTTAAACTAGCAGCATGGCTCGGCGTTGATCATGCTTGATTCAAAAATCGTACAACTCATACAGCAATCGCTGTCAATTGACTTAAAATATTTTTGTCCTTCCTTGCCTTTAAAGGAGTGCTCTTTGCTGTGCTGATGTTGCTACATGCCTTACTTCTTGCCTATCTCACACTGTGAATTCTTTCTAAGTTCTATACTAAACATTAAATCTGTTACGAAAAAAGAACTAAACAAAATGAACACAAAACGATCAGCTTTAAAAAAGGACCGTAATTGGAAAAACTAAATGTAAAAAAGAATGTTAACAACAAATACTTTTTTACACCCAACCCAGTTCTACGGAATCAGAATCAATGTTGAGTTTTAAGCAGCGAATGAGCCAATTGGAGTAAAGTGCCATGCAGATTTAAATTTTCCCACTTGTGATTTAATGCAGCTATCGATTTTTTTGCTTGCTAGCATGTTAGTTAGCATTTGTGTCAGTCAGCTGTTGGCTCTCACACTGGCCAATAGAATCTTCCTGCCTATTCGTGGCAGCCAGCTATCGACTCTCACTCTGGCCAGTAGAAAATGGCTGCAAACTACATGAAAGTGCCGTAGAAGCATGAAAAAAATCGATTATTTCCACTATCGATGGGAGTTGGGAAATGTAAAGTCAGTCCTGGCCTTCCCGCTAACTTGGAGCATGTGCATGTAAATTTTGGTGCAAATTCGTGGAAAATTGTGGCCGTGCATTCATCACACACACACACACACACACACACACACACACACACACACATCCTGCCTTTTATAGAGATATTGAGCAATTTAAGGAAGACAAGAGATGAACTTTGAAACCAGTCATTTCTTTTCAATTTAATATTTGCTATGATCATTTAGTGTTGGTGAGATAAACTGAAAGTAAATCTAGGAAAATTTACCTATTTCTCAATGGCAGTAAATTTTGGCATACTGCTTTTTCAAAAAACGTTAAACTACAGCAGAAACATTTCATAGGTGGGTTGAAGAAAACAATAGATTGATGTTGACAGCATCAGTTAGACAAGAAAAAAAGCTGTACTCTTACCAGATAGATAATTGATTTTATTTTTATTTATCTACTTTTATTTTTCAAGAGTAGCATCACATACGTTACTTTAGTACCATGAAATTTACTTATACTAAACTGACTACTGAAACTGATTTTTTTAATAATGAATTTCTAGTAACTATTGCTATTAAAGTCACTATTTTTTTTATATTATTGCTTACCCAATATATGGTATAAGTGTCACTCAATATAGAGGGTTACTGAATGGGGATGTAAGGGTGTATCGGGATGCAGCACAGGTTGTATATTATGAGGATATGAGGGATAGGTAATGGTTGACCCTTGATTTGAAGAAGTTAAGATAGTAGTGATCAGAAAAGTATCCTCCTGGGAGTCTGTTCCACATTGCAACATTTTACTTGTTTTTATACAAGCATTTTTTCTTAGTTTAATCATTGTGTTTTTGAGAAAATTAGAAGTTAAAATAAGAATGATCTAACAGCACTCAACATTGTATAAAAGAAAAGCATTTCCCAAATGTACATACATAGGGATGTTTTTTGTTGAGGCAGGACTTGGTTTAATCTTGCAAAAAAACAAAGTGGGTGCTGCCTAACAAAGAATTTGGCATAATGATTTGAGGCAAGATTTTACAAGGTCAGATGGTCTTCTTGACATCTAACTCAGAAACTTATGGTAGCTCAAGTACACTGAATGTTTTTATCCAGACACCATCTTTAGGAAGGTTGTCATTCAGTCAACAACGAAATTATTCATACACCCATCAATTTTGAATATTTTTATCCATTTCTCAGAATCTATTGTCCATATGATGTCAGGTTTTTTATATGTGAATAAGCACAAAAAAGAAATATAAAACTCAATTTTCAGAACAATTCAGAAATAGCTGGCTGATATATCCAGTCAACATGGTGTTTGGAATTATCACTAGTGATTGTGACATATCCCCAGTCCTCTTTCCATAGGGTCTCAGACTTAATACATAGGCCTACATTAAGAGTTCTTGATGAGGTAATGCTGTCCTGGGTCAAGGGGGTTGCTGCTGGAAGCCAATGATTTTATTGAATAAATTTACTCTTTAGTATTTCAAGATATTTTTGTGTAATTTTGGTAATTATCCATTGCACCCTGTGTGTGTGTATGTATGTATATATATAATATATAATTATTTATTTAAAAATATGATTCCAACACGCTACATAAGAGTTCTCATGTTTCAAAACAAGATTTAAAAAAAAAAAAAAATTTCGCTTGAAGATGGAACAGAGCTTAGTACTTTAATTCAATTTAATTCAAATAATTATATTGAAGTTTTCGGCTCTTGTTTTGAAACATGAGAGCTCTTATGTAGCATGTTGGAATCATATTTTTAAATAAATAATTATATTTATGCTCTACTTTTGTATCGAGCACTATTTTTAAAAAATAATAACAAAAATACTAAAGAACTTTGGATTATTTACCTAACAAGTTCTTTCCTATTTTCTATATACTTTTCATATATATATATATAAAAGTGAACATAGAAGTCAACACTTAGAGGCAACAGTCTGTTTCATGCTATATGCAATCGTCAGGCCTGACAATTGCATATAGCCAAATTTTTTAAAACATTAATCAGTTTATCTGACGATCGCTAAAGCGTGAAACCCAGGATCATAAACTCACATCTATCCAACCAAATATGTTAGCTCTATCTCTGATATAGAGTGCTTTCTAATAAGTACCGCGCATATAATATATAAATGATTATACATATATATATATAATTCTCTCATTGTGTACAACATATGAGGGTCAAGCAGTTCAGTTCCTAGGAACTGACAGCTCAACATGTGATTTGATTATAGTGGTGAAGGCTTTCTGCAGAACCAACCACACTTTTTGAAGAACTGTATACAGAGATCTGGTGCACTATGTGCCACAAGGTCCACAAAGGTTTTGAATTCAGAGTTGTCCTTCTTCTAGACCAGTTGCCATCCAAGGCTATAGAACCCAGTCTGTCCTGCTATTTTACCCATAGCTGGAAGGAGAAGAGGATTCATACCTTTCCCAATGGTATTAGCACATAAGTGGATGTAATGAATTCAACTGGAATTTGAACTCGGCTCTCTGATTCCTCAACCCGAGCCGCTATCCATTACTCCACCGTGCCTTCTCTCTCTCTATATATATATATATATATATATATATATATAGAGAGAGAGAGGAAAACTCTAAATTCAAGACCAGCTTGGAAAGGGTTGGGTTCCAAGAGGCTATCTTGTACACCACTTCTACCGTGGCTGCAGTACATGTAGTGTCCCTATGGGACTCATGATCGTGATATATGTATAGGGTATCTCAAAAAAATGTATTCATTATTTGACTTTATATAAATTCTTTAATTTTTTCTTTTATCCGATTCATGCATTTAATTTCATATAATATTTATTTTAAACTGTTAACCTTCTTTGTAAGTCAATAAACATTAAAATTTTAACCATTAACCTTTTTTGCAAGTCAAACACTGCATTTATTATAGTTTAAAGAGTGGGTACATTTTTGGGGGACAACCTCTGTGTGTGTGTAAAATGTATGTTGAAATAACCAACATGTTTATCAGCTGAGCAATAGTAATATTTCTATTATTTAAAATAGTAGCACTAATATTTGCTTGTGATAAAATTGATGAAAATAAAAAAGACATTAAGATACTAAATTCAATCCATAAAGAAATACAAATGAAAAGTATTGGGATTTTGCTAATGCAAATCTTTTAACTCCTAAACACAAAATAAAAAATAGTGAAGCCATCTCTTGGCTACTTTGCATTTTTTCCCCTATCTCCCTCCAGTCATCTTTGCTCAAAGATGACAAGTTTTACTTTGGCCTCTAATGGTTATCAGCTGTAGATTTTTCTAATGCTGCTGATATTATTCACATTTATGCCAATTGCAGGAAGTTATTTTGAAAAACCAGAGTTTAATTAGAAATATGCCAACTCATTGCTTAACAATAATTAAAAAAAATGTTGAAATTTTTTTTCTTTTTAACTGGTTGACTACGATTGAAAGTGATTAGCTCTAATATTAAGATTTTATTCATTTTGTTATTTGCATCTCTTAATCTCAAATCATTTCATATCTTGTTGATAAAATCATTTGAGAGAGTCTCTCTTGAAGTAAGGCTAATACCTTACCAATAAAGCCATGAAGACAAGCTTCCTCAGGAATAACAGATGGAAGTTTGGGTCTTGCTGCTAAAGACTTATTCTTTATTTCCAGTCTATACATTTGATGACCATAGAATGATAGTGTAAAAAGTTGATTTGTTTTCTACAGCTTATCAACTCTTTTCCAGGTAATTTAAATTTTTTTTTTTTTTTTTTTTTTTTGATGATAAAAATTTATTATTTGTGATGATGATAATTTAGTGATACAAGCCTAACTAATTAACCCATACTGGGGGAAGAAGAGGTGGATCCATACCTTTCTCAAAGGTATTTGCACATAAGTGAATATAACAAAAACTAACAGGAATGAGAAGTTCTGATCTGCCCTTGACAGAATTCAGACTTATCCATTACTCAGTCCCTGTGCCATCCATTCATCTTACCAGCCACCACGTTGGGATGAGTACATGGGCAAGGAGTTGGTAGGGGGAATAGCTGAGCAGTTAGGCCAGCATAGGTTTTCCCTACCTACCTACCTACCTACCTACCTACCCAGACAAACAAGCAAAGCCTTGAATAAAACATCTACATATAATATGGGAAATCTTGTTCATGTTTGTATTCCAACGTGTTACCTTGTGAGCATGTAGCAGCCCCTTTCCCAGCTCTTGGTGCAAAATGACTAGATCGATAATTGAAATGCAACATGGGTGTAATCATTGGTCAGGTGATTGGTAGCTTGGGTGTGGGTCACAGTGTATGTTGACATTGGTCTTGTTAGGCAATACAAAATCAGCAGGATTAATTTCATAAATACTTCCAGTATTAACTTGAACAGGACATTGGCAGTTGTAGCTCTTAGTAATTTTATCCTTTTGCTATCCCTACTAAACCCTGTTCTGCTATTGATTTACACAAGTTCATTAAGTTATACACTGTTTTCCTTCACCCCATTTATTATGTCCTATAAGTGTTAAATTTTCCAAGCCCTCTTTCTTCATGTGCTTTAGAAATTTCAACTATCCCTTTCTAAGTATAAGTGTCTTTTTTGTTTCCATTTTCTCTAAAACTTCATTGTTGTTCACATGTTCAGTTCATAGTATTCTCAGCATTCTTCTATATAACCACATTTCTATTGTCTCAAGTATATACTTCTGTGTGGAAATGGTCCAGTTTTCACTGCCATATAGAAGTACTGATATTACATAACAGTTATGTACTCTTTTCTTTATTCTTAATGATTTTTTAACACTATTGTTACATATACTGAAACTAATGGTAGAATATTAAACTGATGGCTACAAGATCTTATATTCATTTTTGGTGTTTCTTATGTGTCACTTCTGGATGTGGACAATCATAGCTCTCCATAGTTTCTTGTCTTTTCTTGCTTTAACCACTTACCATCTTTTTTTGTTCTTGTTCATTCAGACAAAATCATTAAGTTCCTTACTTTACCATTTACTTTACTTGTCTTCAGTATGTCCTATAATTAAGATTCTCCAAGCCCACTTTTCTCATTATGTATCCCAGAATTTTCAACTCATTTCATGATTGTAACTATAAGTTGCCTTGTACTTTGGTGCTATTGAAATTCATTGTTATCACTAATTTTTAAACCAGAGCAAAAAATAAATTTCACTTGCAATCACTCTTAAAATGTAAAACCCTTATGTTCAATGCATTAATTTTTTATTACAATGTTGTAAATAGCAATGTCATTATTATGTAGGTACCTCCAAAACTTTTTAAAAAGAGCATATCCTGATGAAAAAAGGTTTCATGCTTGATAAAAATAAAGTTTTATCATCAAAATGTTTGTTATTACTAAGAGGAAAGACCAAAGTATTTTTTTATTATTTTAATAAATTTTTTAATCCTTTTGAGTACTTTTGAAATTTGAGTTAAAAATCTTGTTTTTCTTGTCAGTGGGTGGGCCAAAGATTAGTATTGTAAATTTTAGCATCTTTTTTGGTGTTAAAAACATTGATTTGGAAATTCTTGCAAAAATCAAATAATTGTCGGATTTTAATGACACTTTCAGGACTTATTCACAAATGAATGAAATTATTTTCAGAAAATCTTAAATATAATATATATATATATATATATATATATATATATATATATATATATATATATATATATATAAACATATGTTACCCCATTTACTTAATTTTATGAAATTTTGAGAAATTAAAATTTCAGCCTCTTCATATATTTATATTAGTTAAAAGCAAGACTCCTTGGAGAATTTAAATCATCAATTTGTTTTTGTCAAACAGAAAAAACATTTACCAAAAATCTGCACTGAATCATAAAATAAAAAATGTAAATAAAACTATGACATTATTTAATTAGTAAGGCTTTCAATTGCTTTTATAAATAAGATAAGGACACTATGGTCTTAAGAACAAAAATTTGTAATAACTATTTTTACTATTATCATGGTCACTATGACCGTTGTAATGATTATTTCCATTATTACTATTAGTCATAAACATAAATTGATTTTAATATCTCCTAAGAAAAGACTGTAGTAAGTTTTGTTTGGTGTTATTCAAAATAAGTTTGTTTTCAATATATTTTCTTTTAGACATTACTTCTGTTTTTTCTCAGTATAATCTTCAGTAATCTTTAAGCAAAAGCAACCAAAATAAAATAAAAGATAGACCGTTATTCTAAAATATTAAAATTGTTTTATTGAATCTTATATATTCAGAATTATGTTTGCTATTTTAATCTGCATCAATTTTTATAGAATGTAAATTTCTAAGTCTTTCATCTAAAGATGAGGCAGTAATTTTATCTAGCTATCTATCACATCAACCAAAGTTGAGATCGTAGTCCACAACCCCATGCGAAACCATAATATTTTTCATGGCTATTCTACTCATAGCTGGAAAGAGAAGAGATCGATCCATATCTATTCCCAAGGGTTTTTGTGGGAAAGTGAATGTAATAAATAGAATTTGAACTATACTTGCCAATTTTTAATTCCTAGCCCCTAACCATTATACTACTTGCACATCCATACGTTTCTACTGTGTACTCTACAGTGTTCCTAAGGTGTCTGTTGTGTTGTGGTATTTTGTTTGAATCTCAGTCAGTTGACCGAGCACACACATTAATAACTTGTTGGAACTGTTGATCAGATAGGAACAAGCAATTATGGATGCAGGCATGTACAGATTGCATCAGGTGGTCACAAGTTTAGAGCATAGATCAGGAACAACGCCAAAAATGCATAGGTAAATATGTGACTTTTGAGAAGGAATGCAGATGCTACCTGAGAACAAGATTTGACAACATTCCAGGAAACAAAAGAAAACTGAAGAAGGCTGGAAGTTCCATAGCTTAAATGTGAAGGAAAAAATAAGAATGATTAATAATCATTACTACGAGTCTTTCCATTTACACTGGTATACGTATCTTGATTTTTTATGCTAACAATGTTTCAACCATTATACTTTCCAACCTTCTTCAAGAATCTTTCATACTTAGTGACCTTTATTCAGCCTATGGAGGTAGATTCTTGATATGTCCCGGAAAGGGATATATTTGTTTGAAGTAGCAAAGTGGTTTTGGACTAGGACAAACTAGCAGGTAACCCTAATGGACTGGTCCTCGTTGTAGTGATAGGCAATAGGTGTAGTCCATGTACCTCCATATCAGTCTGTATTTATGTTTGACACCAGCCAATCATATTACTGTGAGAGGGAACCCCGGTGTATGCATATTCATTATATCAATTCCATTTTCCATGTCATGGTTTGTTTTGTTTGAAATTGTCACATTTCAGTTTTGTAAATTGTGCTGATTCCAAAAACTATCCAAATAAAACTTATTTATTAATTTATTAAAGTGATTTTTTTTCCTTTTGCTGGTGAAACTGTGTAGAATATACAAAAAGTTTAGAGACTCATGATCTAAGAAATTTAAGCAACTGAAGATTATGAAGCTGACTACCATTAAGACAATGAAAATAAGATGAAAATAAAACTCATCAAAATAATTGAACAACAGTGCTTCATAGAAGAAATCTGAACAACTAAATACTATATCTATTTGATAAATAAAACAAAAGAAAACTAGTTAAAAAAAAAATTAATCATGACAGTGCTTCTAAGAAACTAAGACAATAGAGAACAACTAATATAAATTTAAAAAAGAAATATTCAACCAGTTGATATGTTTCATTCTCTATAATATGTCGTTTCTCATCTCAGATTCACTTTTCTTTCACATTCTGATGACCAAAACCTTTTTGGTAATCATTGTTCTGTACAAGTAAATTGGTTTGATTTTGTATGTTTGATTTGTTCATCATAGTCCCAAAAACAAAACTTTGCCACGAACAAGTAAATCAGTTTAAAAAAAAATAATAATAATAATTTTGTTAAACAGCTGAACACTTGATTGGATTCTTCAATGGCAGCAATTACTACAAAAACCTTTTCTGCACTGTTGTGCATTAAGTAAGGATCTTGAAAATGATTAGCTATTTTGTTTGTTTTTTTGTTTTTTGTTTTTTTTTCTTAGCAGCATATCTTCTTGGCTACTCTTTGTTTCTCCTGTGACACATATTTACTATTTCTCTTCTCATCATTCTATTGACATATTTCTTTATTTTTGTTTTTGTCTTTCCTTGTATCATTGCATGCATGTCTCTTTTCTCTCATGCATTGTTTGTGCTTCTCTTCTTATCCCTCTTTGTCAGTTTTGGTGTATCGTTTCTCCCTCTTTCTTTCTTATTGTATGTTACACTTTTTCTCTCACATTATATATTGCTCTTATCTTCCTCTCTCTCACTGATTGAATATCGCACTTTTCTCTCTATCATGTTGCTCTTATCTTATTCTCTCTCGTTGCTCTTGTTTTACAATCTCTCTCTGTCTCTCTCAGTGTCATTGCATGTTAGTCTTGGTTCTCTGTTGTGTGTCACTCATTTCATTTTCTCGCTCACTCTCTCTGTTGCTACATGTTGCTTTTACTTCTCTCACTGTCATTGTGTCTCTTGCTTCACTCTCTCTCTTTTTGTCATTACGTATCATTATTGTTTCTCTTTCTCTGTCACTCTTGTTTCTTTCTCTGTCACTCTTGTTTCTTTCTCTGTCACTCTTGTTTCTTTCTCTCTGTCACTCTCCGTCACTCTTGTTTCTCTCTCTCTCTCACACTCTCCGTCACTCTTGTTTCTCTCTCTCTCACACTCTCCGTCACTCTTGTTTCTCTCACACTCTCCGTCACTCTTGTTTCTCTCACACTCTCCGTCACTCTTGTTTCTCTCTCACTCTCCGTCACTCTTGTTTCTCTCTCTTGTGCTGTCATTAGGTGTTGCTTTTGTTTCCTCTCTGCTGTTGCATGTCGCAACTGTTTCTGCCACTCTGCCATCGCAATGTCGCACTTGTTTCTGGTTCTCTTTCTCATCATATATGACATGATGCCGATATATAATCTTGTCCTTTCTTTATGTGTTAGAATCTCCATCTGTTTTTTTACCCACCACCATCATTGTTTTGTGCATTTCTTTCTCTTGTATATTTTCTTACCCTCACTTCTCATATTTTGCTTTTCATCATGCTTTCTTTAGTTCTTTGCTTTTTTTCTTCTCTCTTTCTGCCAAATTCTCTCTTTTTGCATTCTTTACATTCATTGTCCATCTTCTTTTCCTGCTTCTGTTGTTTTATACTTCATTGGCTGAGTTTGTGAACTTTGATCAGATTGCTTTATTAGACTATGATTAGATTAACTATTTCTCTTATCAGCCATAAAAACCTGTCGATTAAATTTGAACTTTTCTCTTTTTTTCTTTTTGTCTCAAGACATTTTTTTGTTAATAATATGCCTTTTTAACACTCTGAAGAACCAATCACCCATTTTGTCTGTAATGCTGTGTAAAATTTCATGGAATTTTTCCCTGAAGCAAATTCAGACTCACAAAAGAAATTCCTCCATACATGAAATAAATTTTGTATGAGCTTCATCTTCATATAAATTGAAAGTTAATTTATCCTGACTAAAATTCATTATCTGAGACTGATTAATTTTATAATGTAAATTTTATATTTAATTATTTAATAATCTGTTTAAAACAATATTTTGTATAAACCAATTAATGTTACTACACTAAAGACAGAATATTTTTAAGTTTTAGATAATTTCTAATTTTGTGTAAATCAAAGAAGTTATTATTTAGAACACATTAATTTTTCATAAGTTAGCTGCAATTTTCTATGTGTCTGAATTTCTGTCTTTTAGTTCTCCCAACAAGTCAGTTCTTTTATACTTGAAGCAAAACTGTTCTGTTATTTAGATATTTACTAAACTTACTGAAAACACCATAGACTGAACATATGAGTAATGAGGAAGTTTTAAGGAAAACAGAAATGAAGAGGACACTTATACTTTGGATCAAAAATAGTTGAAATTTCTAGGACACAATGATGAAATAGGGATTGGAGAACTTGACACTCACTGGACATATTGAAGGCAAAAGTGACATAGGAAAACATCTCATAACCTACCTAATTAATTTGTGGAAATGGCTAGCAGAACAGGTAGTGAGACAAATAGTGAAAAGATAAACAAAGGATAGGAAGTTGTGAAGAGCCATCATCGCCCATGCCCTGAGACTAGCACAATGCTGAATATTTATAAAAAATAGGATCAAGCCAATCTTCAATTAACATTTGAAATCCTGATTTTTATCTGGGCTTGAACACTGGATCCAATGGTAAATGTATAACTATATCTTGTATGAGACAGACTACAAAATCATAATTTAAATCTGGTGTATTAGACATTTATATATGTAAAGTATTTTCTTGTGTATAATACAACTTGAGTATAATATGACAATTTTTTTTTTTTTTTTTAAAGTTTTACCATTATTATCCATTAAAGTTTTGGCAACCTTTAACCTTCAGGCCAACAAAAAATGGTGTGTCAAAAGTTTGTATTTTTTTCCTTTGACACCACTATTATTTTAACTACCCTCACTCCTTGGCAATGTTGTTTTAAAAAGCAATGATTAAAATTGAAATAAAACAAATACAATTTTATTAAAATTAATTCAATGCAATATTTATCATTTACCAATTTATAAAGAAATATGAAAACAAGTTTTTATTCATAAATTTATAAACATTTACTAAATTATTAAAATATGCGAACCAACTATATGGAAATCCTTATTATTTACCATTTTATAAAGTTCAAATCTATTAGCAATTAGCTGATGTGTTGCAATAAACAATATAAAGAATAAATAGTATTAATAAACAATCTAATAGTGTTTATTATTTTCTTGTAAATTCTTAAGAACAAAGAAAATGTATAAATTCATTTTCATTATATTCTTTGGTTTTATTGGATTTCTAATCATCATTTTTTTTTTTTTTTTAAACAATAGCCATTACTGAGGAGTAGTTAAAATAACAGTAGTGTCAAGGAAAAACTGTCTTTTTTTAAATTTTTTTTCACTTTTGAAGGTTAAAGTTTGTCAAAATCTGAATGTCATACATATATTTCACTAATTAGTATTAATTCTTCATGATATTAAAGAATAAAAGTGAACAGGTTTTTTTAGCCTTTGCGTATTTCTTCACTTAATTTCTGTTTCAAAACTTAATACATTTTAAGGTATTAATTAATCTATCATACTTTTCTGTTTGATATAACTTTATTATATTTGTTATTATATTTATATATATTTTAAACTATGACAATAAAAAAATGTCTTTCATTAAGAATGAAGAGAGAAACAAAGATTGCTGACATATCAAATACCTTTTGTAAATAATTGTTATCAACACCTGCCTACTCTGTGTTTTATTATCTATTGTGTTAACTGAGTGTATTTGAATATTGCTGTTTTAGATAAGAGGTTTTCTAAGCTGAGTAAAAATTTCTGAAACCATGTACTTTGTGTATAATACACCCCCCTTTACCTTTAATTTATGTACAAAATTTCTCTCACAAGAAAATACACTACTTTTTCTTGCCCACTTATAAGCATACTTGTATCTATATTAAAGAGTTAAACAACAATATTTCAATTATTTGAAATGAGGCATTGCTTTGAAGTTTAAACCATATTATTTACTGAAAAGTGTAATTCATTATCAATACAAGGATATTAAGTTTCATTCTAAAACACGTAATGTATATAATGTTTATATTCATCTATTATATATGTTCCAAAAGTTGTCATAGCCAGGGTGATAATGGGAACAAGTTCCCACTAGTTATAAAATGCTTCTGTGGCATGCTTCTCAAATAGTCTCTGTCCAGCTTCAAGTGAGAAAATGGGTGAAGGCAGGAAATTGGTGCCCCATAACACCAGCTGCTTTGTTTAGATGAGAATTGACAGCCCAGGAAGGCAGTCTATCTAAGAAATAGAACAGTCATATACAACCACGGAAAAGGCTATGGATATAAATCCATAAAGGAAACTCAGAGTGGAGCTCCGATGGTGTTTAACTGTGAACACTGACAATTTTCTGGCAATTCCTGCAACCAAGCAGTCCCTGTATTCCTTTGGATCTTGTTGATACAACCAAGTATAGTCTGGGCAGCACACGGCCTCCATATACTTAGTCCAGGCTTGGAGAAGTCACTCCAATTTCACTACCGAAAGACTGAATTTTGACCAAACAGGACACAACCTTTATCTCACAAAATAAATGGATGTCTACTTTCATTTGTTGTCTAATTTCTGTATCAAACAATTTGCTGCTTTTAATTTTATGTTAGCCTTATTTACAGTTGGACTAATATCCTTCTCTTTGTTGTTACTATCACAATATTTCAACTGTTGTGCCTTTTGGCCATCAGGTATCTGTCAATCTAATTAATCTTCAGAGAATTTCTAACTGAACCCTTTATTTAATTTATGAAAGTAGATTGTTCTAATTCTGCTATCCATATCTTTTTTTAGTACTGCTCAGTTACTGCTAGCTTCTTCTTTCTTTTTTTTTTTTTTGAGTCTATGTCTGTACCACCCAAACCAGGGATTGAACTCAGTTCATAAACCAATGCTTTAATTCTCATGGTTATTATTCTATTGTTAGTTTTTTTCACAGATTTTTCTACAACTATATATTTATTCCTCTTTTCATGCTTATTTACAAAGTGTAACTTAGATTGGCACAAGGCCATAATAATTGAACATTCATGGAAGACAGAACTTACTGTACTGGCTAATGGGTTTAGAAGATTAGCTTTCTAACCATTGTGCTACAGAAGCCACCCTATTCCTCTGAATGTTATTTTGAATTCTGAAAACAGATGACAACTTAAGCTAATATATAACTCTGCTTAAAATCATTTTTTATCTATATTGATTGAGTTGTTTTTTATGGTTTATAACCCTTTTGCAGGTTATTTAAATCTGGAAAACATTTTTAGATTGCAAGAATTTTTTTTTTGGAGATAGTGATGTTTTTCTGATAAAAGTTCTACTAATTAACCCATAGCTTAGGAAGAGAAGTTGAGTCATGTCTTACCTAAGGCTATTTGTGGATAAGTGAATATAACAAACCTGACTGGAATTGAAACCCAACTCTCTGATTTCCAATTCTCAGCCATTATCAATTACACCGCCCACGCATCCAAGCTTACAGCACCTGGTATTCCCAAGCAGTCACCTATTTTGGTACTGACCAGGCTAGACATATTTTATCTATAAAACCTATTCAGCTAATATAGCATCTCCTTTACTTTTGAATAGGTTATATTCTTGGGGTTTGTTTGTAATTCCAAATATTCAGAAGTATATAATCATCAAACCATATGATAATTATCAGTGTATATTTATTTATATATTTTCTGTCCTATCTATAATGGGAAGGGAGATAAATCAATTTAGTCATTTTAATAATATCTACAAATAAAATATTTATCTACACAATGAACAATTTAATTAATCAGTTCTTTTACTCTTATGTTTCTTAGATTGCAGTCTTTATTTGTTCAAGACTTTCATGGGAGGCACTCAGATACCTTTGTCTATTAAGTGATCATCTTGCTTCAACTTCAATGAATCCTAGATATTATTGAACATTTAAAAATTATAAATGGAACAGATTAACTAAACAGTTCATTGACTTCTATTTTAACTGTGAATTCATTATCTTCACTTTATTGAATTTCAATACAGTGTTTCAAGACTTTTGTTTCATTGCATCTCACTACTAAAACTTCCTAACAATTTCTGTTTTTTTTTGACAGCACAGGCACACTAGTATGTATAATATTACTGTACTTTGTTTATTCCCATTTTTGCTTTGTTTACTGGTACTGATATTGCTTGAAAAAATTTCAAATAAAAAAAAAATATATATATGGACATATGGCCCAGTGGATAATAGCATTGGTTGGATCCAATGACTTGACCCAAAGAGTTGTGAGTTCAATACCTGGCTACTGCAGTAGTGAAAAAAAAAAATACTTGGAAAGTTGAGTTTAAGGGAGATAACTGAGACATTCAGAAGAGGCATGGCATGTGGAACTAGAACAATCTACTCTGATGGACTAAATAAAGGGTTCAGTTCAAAATTTCAATCAACTGAAGAATGCTGGAGTGTACAATGGCCAAAACGTTGTGAATATGGCAATAAAGATGAGGACAACAGTCTGAACAATGTAAATAATGTAAATAGAAATATATTTGTTTACACAAATGTTATTTCAATTTCAGTTATGAACAAATAAAAATATTTTCTAAATATTTATACAATTTTTTTTCACTGGTTTCTTCTCTCACCCACAAAACTTACTAATTTATTTGTTTCTAACATCCAATCTGAACAATATACTTACCAAGTAGATAAGAAACATTTAAAGACTGATTAATTTGTAAATAAAGAAATTACAGCATAGTAAAAATTTAATAAGGTCTCAGAAAGATGGTAGATATTTAAACAAAGAAAAATTTCTGTCTGAGTTTCTGGGATGAGGAGTTATCATTATTGTTGTGTAGAAAGACTGACTAACCTTATCTACATTTATTATTGAAACATGGACTTGTTTAATCACTATGACTAGAATATCTGCTCAGGGAACAGTAGCAAAAAGTGCATCGCAAAGACATAGCATTTTTCAGTTGTATGCTTGTTGCACTGAACTACTGTATTCTCAATACATGTTTTCATTTGATTAGACCCTTCTTTACTTGACCTTTTTGTTCCAGTGCTTTCCTTACAGTTTTACTAACCAGCAATTATGAGTGTTATATGAACTTTATAACAATTATTTGCACTATTTATATTTGGACTATTGTCTTCATCTTTGTTGTTGTTGTTATTACAGTGTTTCAACCATTGTACTGATCTGAACTTCCTCAGGCATATATCGATCTGCAGCAGCAATGGTTAAATTTTAATCAACAGGCATGTTAGGTTTTAAAGCTCCAAGTTCACTAGAGCAAATGGCCAAGTGGATTAATGAGTTGGTTTGTAAATTTGTTGACATGGTGATTGTGAGTTCAATCCCTGGGTTGGGAGTGCAATAGCTGAGCAGTATGAAATAAAAATAAGAACGAGATATATTTCTAGAGAACAGTCTACCTCCATAGATTAAATAAAGGGTTCAGTTCAGAATTTCCTGTAGGTTACACAGATCAATATACACCCGAGGAAGGCTGGAGAGCACAACAACCAAAACATTGTGATAACAACAACAAAGATGAGGACAATAGTTTGAATATAAATTGTGTAAATAAAGAAAAATCTCTTAATCAATAATAGTGACACTTTTTTTTTAGAGAAGTTAAATTTCAAACTTAGATCTCCCTGATTTATGTATTTGTGAAAAACCACAGATAACCATGAAAAATATGGTGAAACCACAGAGAAACAACTGGGTTGTGTTTATAGAGTGATGCTGAACAGCAGCATCATCATCTTCATTGCACAACTTCTTTTTCTTTTTTTTTTCTTCTTTTTTTTTAATTATTCCCCCCAAGCAAATCAATAAAGCCACTAAGACATAAGGAGTTACAGTGTGTGAGGGAATGTGAAAAAAATATTATTAAGGAGAAAGAACAATAAAAGGACAGGAATTAAGACGGCAGAAAATAATGATTGACATTGCATTTGAATTTTTGAAGATCCAAAGTTAACTGGAAAGCAAGAGGCTGAAATGGATTTTCACAAGTGAGAAATGTGAGAGAAGAAACTGTTAGCATTGAACTTATGATTACATCTAGCCATTTTAACTGTAAAATTATCAGACATTGATGCCACTCTAGTACTGTGCTTAAATTCATAAAGTCTAAGTACCAAAGAGAAAAGCCCATCAGAACAATTATCATGAAAACATTTATAGAAAAGGCACAGAGAATTTACTTTACTCAATGGGAAAGTGATTGAAGCTGGGATGCCAGGTCAGGGCTAATAACATTGCAATAACTAAACTTTCAAGTTAGTTGGCACAGATTTGTTTATTTCTCTGAATAGTTGTAGCGTATTATCACTTGTTTATGACAGTAGATATAGGGCACATGGCTGAGTGGTTAGAACATCAGCATTCTAATGATGAGAACTGGGTTTAAATCTCACCAGACTTAATTTATAAGGGAGGTAAATTATTGATGTTATTAGCCTGGGGAGGTGATCTCGACTTGTGGCATTGTTAGAAAGTACCTAAGAACCATATCACAGGCTTAACCAAGCCTTGTGAGCGAAATTGTGAAATTGGGTAGACTGAACTATTTAGAAGTCATGCATGGTTGTGCAAGCATGAAGTCACAAGTCATCGTGACCTAGGGTTTGAGTGTACTGGATACAATTGTTCAAAATATTGATAATGCCAGATGATATGCTATCTCTCAGAAACTAACTTGGATCTGCTCAGTTGGAGTTGAACAAACACAACTGTGACTGAGCAGGCACCTGAATAGGGATTGGTTAACTGCCTTAGTAAATGCATGTGCTTGGGAATAAATAGCTGGCCATTATCTACTGGGAAGGATTTGTGGTTTTATAGTATTACACTGGATCTTTACTTTGCTACTGTGTTCAATTGTATTTCTTTCTATACAAAAAGTTAACTGTAATGAAGAAATTATTACTAAGATTAGAACCTACCAAAAATAGAAATTAGCTGAAGTTTTGTTCAATGCATATAAACAAATAGATGCATGTAAAAGTAACTTTTACTTTATCCTAGATTGGATTATTGACATCATTGAACAGTTTGAGTTTTTCCAAGGCTTCTTACTTTTATCCCATACTTATGCCCTTGAAAAAGACATGAACTGGTTTCTTTGTCCAATTTTTAGATAAATAGCAAATCACTTGGACCACTGTAAAGCAGTTGATCTAAAAGAAAAAGGTTACATTGACAGGAGAAACATACAGCATGACATCTACCACAACTAATCCCAAGCCCAGTTGTATATTATTTACATGTAGACTATTGTCCTAATTTTTGTTGTTATTATCACAACATTTCAGCTGTTGTACACTTTGGCCTTCATCAGGTGCTTTTTGATCAAGATAACCTTCAAGGAATTTTAAACCAAATGCTATTTTTAATCTACAAGGATAGATCGTTTTTGTTCTGTTGCTCATGTCTAGAGATATCTCAAGTTTTTATTTAGTACTACTCAGTTATTGCTCAACCTGTTTTTACTGAGTCAAGCCAATCCCAGGGATTGAACTCACATGTAGCTGTATATATTTAAATTTGTATAAATTCTTCAGAGCAAATAATCTGAAATTGGATTTCTAACTAAATTTGATTACTAATATTGACCTGTTCAAAGGTCATTCTTTATTCTCACATATACAACAAAAAAAATATTTGAGCTTTTATACTGGATATTATCTAAAAGTTGATGAAATTTGAACAATGTAAAACAAATTTAGTTGTACCCTTTGTAGGGTCAGTTGGGCATCATCTGTGAGAAAAAGAACAGTATGACACAATTCACTCTTCCAGAAATTCTGAAATTCACTCTGCAGAGGATTCAGAAATCTTCCCACTGGGTTTCAGACTCAATACAGAGACCTACATCAAATGCCTTGAAGAGGTAATGCTGACCTTGGTCAAGAGGGTGGCTGCTGGAAGATCCTATGTCTGGCAACAGGACTCTACACCAAGCCACACAAGCAGGAGAACCCAGTCATGACTATTTCTGCAACCACATTATTTCTTACATATGGCCACGTAACTCCCCAGACTGCAAACCCCTTGATTATTATGTGTAGGGCACAGTTGAGCAAGAGACCAACAAAATTTCTTGTAACACCAAAGATAAACTGAAGGCAATTATTATGGAAGCATTCACCAAGTTAAAAAAGAGATCATCCAGAAGGGTTGCAGAAAATTCCAAAGTTGTCTGGAGGCTGTGGTTGAAGCCAATGGTGATTTTATTGAATAAATTTACTCGTTAGTCTTTCATGATATTTATGTCTAATTTTGGTAAATATATCTGTTAAAATTAGATGTTGGTGTTATTTTTATTCCTGTGTAATTTAGATGACAATTTATCCATCGCACCCTGTATATATTCCCAAGTGAACTACTACTAAATTATTACACTATGATTTCAGAATTCCTGAATATTAGAGTAGTACCTTGTATTTATTTGAAATAAAATATGCTTTTCATGGACAGTATTTTTTAAAATCCTTATTTTGTATTAAAAAAGAAAAAAAAAAGGAATTTTTTTTCCAGACTGGAAGATAACTCGAATTTTACTATCAAAATTTGGACAATGTTTAACCTTCATGTCTGCAAAAAGACAGTGTGTCAAAATGGCGCTTATTCCCTTGGCACTACTATTACTGTATACACTTTTGACTCCCTCAGCAATGTTTATTGTTTTAAAAAGTGATGATTAGAATTTTAATAAAACCCAAACATATGAAAGTGGATTTATACATTTTCTTTATTCTTGAGAATTGACAACAAAGTTATTAAATACTATTTATTTATTAGATTGCTTATTTACAAGAATTTTTTTTATATTTACCTGATTATGAGTTGAGATCAAATATAGATTGGATTCTAACAGAATGATAAGATAAAGAACAAGTACAAAATGTTTATCAATCTAGCATGTTTCATTTTTATTAAAGCTTTCACCAGGGAATGAGATATGGAGAAAAAGAAAGAAATTCTGCTATTTTTACTTTGATGTTATTTGATTTCCATTGGTCAAGCAGTTTTTGTGTGCATTTGACTCTTTAAACCAATATGAGTATAATTTAAAGAGTTGAATGCATGTAAAACATGATTGGCCAATGAAAATCAAATGACACAAAAGTAAAAATACCAGAACTCATTTCTTTTTCTCTATCTCATTTTTAAATCTTTCATAAAAGTGAAGCATATTAGAGTGATAAATGTTTCCTATTTGTTCATTATCTTACAAGATTATAAAAATATGTGAACCAACTATAATGAAATATTTATTATCTATCCTATATAAAGAAATAAATTTGAAAATTTTTTATTCATAAATTTATAAAAATGTCTGTGAACAAGAAAATTTTATAAATACAAAATTTATCATTTTTACTAGCACCAATAGAAAATATGCAATACCTTAACCCATCAAACAAGCTATATCTTTAAACTTAGAATTTTAAAGTTTTTATATGAAAATTTAAAGAATTTAATTCTAATTTATAAATTTTATAATTGTTATATATTGATATAAATGAATAAAAACAAAAAGAAAACTTATCTTAACCATCATGTTTCGTCCTCTGATGGACTTTATCAAGGCAAATGTAAAGATTTTATTTTCCAACAACTATTTATAAGCAGAAATAAATATACTGTTAATTTTTTTTCTGAAAATTTTTAAATTTATGAACACTCATAAATATTCTTCAGGCTGTGAAAGTCAATGTAAACTATGAAATGATTTAATTTAATGCCTAATAAACGAAAGTGAGTAAATGTTGTTGAATTTTTTTTAAGTAATTATTTATTTTAGTTTGAGACTCTAATCTGATATAAAGGCTAACATTGGTAAGCAAATTATTTTGAAATTGTGCCTGAATATTTAAAACAAGACGTTATTTTTTTTAACACTTCTCACCCTCTGTATAAATGAATGCATAAGTGTGTATGTAATTTGGTGGGTTGTATAGGTAAAGTTTAACATTTGTGGTTCTAGGTAAGAATCTCTGAAGCCTGGTTGGAATAGATTGCATGCAGGTATTTATAAATTCAAGTGGACATTTCCCTGCTGCTTTGTGTGCAATCAAAGAATAAGAAATTGCATCTTCAATACCAGATGCTCAGTAATCAAAGTCAACATACAGAGTATTCCCACTCTTGAAATTTGCTATTCATTAATTCCAAAGCCATTCTCTTCAACACCAGCAAACCTATTCGTGTCTCTATGCCTCTCCCTTAACCCTTTGTATGGAAAATTGCTCACAACTATTCATTACTAGTCAGGAAGCTCAAAAGTCTTTCAGTTGCAAATTTTCATTAAAAACATAAAAGACTGGATGAGATTCTAATGTCAGTTCTATTGGCTTTTCAGTAGCTTTGCTGGATTTGTCATACTCTTGGAAGAAGTAATGATAGATGTGAAATTTGGTTAGGGGTTAGGATCCAGTGTGATGCTGATAAAATTTGGTGAATTAATTGGACTAACATCCTCATCTTTATTGTTTTAGTTACTATATTTTGGCCAGTTTGCTTTCTGGCTTTCCTCAGTTGTATATCATATTTAGTAATTTTAATTTTTTTTTTTCCCCAGTGGTCAAGTTGAATTTCTAAAGTCCAATGACAGGCAAATACTTGTTGTTTAGCTACTGAAGAGGTAGACATTGATAAGTTTAAAAAAAAAAAGAAAAGGTAATCATTATATATATCTTAGTATGGATTAATTCTCTCATCTTCCTAATATATCCAGAATGATTGAAACAACATATCTGGGAAGGAGGAGATCATATAAGAACTAAATAATATTAAATTTACCAGGTCCATTATACCCTTGAGGATGACCACTGGCTGAGATGTAATGAACAAAACAATGAAGTGGGAATGCTAGCTGAATAATGATGATAATTAATTGCAGAAGATTAGACAATTTCAACTAAGATCTATTTTACATTTCAATGTTGTTTAAGCAAATTAAGACTGTTCTCAAATTCTTCATCGAGCTTCTGACAGAACAACTTTTAACATAAACAGAAAAAAAAAATTAAAGGATAATTAATGTTTATTTTTTCATCCAGTATTATTTCTTATTACTAGAAATGTTTTTTAGTAGCTAAAAGGAAATTTTCCAGAAAATGGGAATGCAGGTTTGATATCAACCAAGAAGTACATTTTCTTTAATAAGACTTTTGATGGTCTAGGCCAGTAGATGTTAATTTCACTGTTTATAAAAAAAACTAAAAAAAGCAGTGATGTATACTCAGATGTGTGTACCTACTAAAATAGCATTTATAGTAATAAGAAAATGAATATATATATATATATATATATATATATATTAATATTTTATAACTTCAAATGTTATTATAGTGGATACTTGTTTTTGAAATATATATCCAATTTTTATCTTTCTTCTTTTTTTTTATATATATATATATATATATATATATATATATATATATATAATTTGTTAGGTCCAATGTGTTTTAGACTGAGTTTGTTACAGAATGTGTCACCAATCAAGCAAGGTCAAATTGTGCACAAATCCTTCAGATTCTCAAAAGTTCATATCTGCCCAAATTGATATCTGAACATAAACAAAGCTATTCCTAAAGAAGTAATGGATTTTTTATTGGTTTAAATGTTATTTTTGGTGGATACCAATATTTGACTAGACTCTCCATTTATTTATTAAACAGTATATTTATTTTCCCCTACTGGCCTGAATATATTATATATAATAATAATAATAAAAAGGCTTAAAAACTAATATTCCATGGTCATAATTTATTCCATTGGAATCGTAAGTACGATCCAATTCATCAGACCTACAAATTCAAATATATATATATATATATATATATATATATATATATATAATGCACTGAATGTTTTTTATCTGTTTAAATTTTTGCTGTATTATAGTTATCTTTCTGAAATAATACAAAAAGACATGAGGACTATATTAAATGTAGAATATAACATTTATATACAAAAATTAAACAAAGCATTAGTTTTCTATGTTGCTTGGCAAATTATCACAAACTGGGAATAATAAGCAAAGAGAAATGCCTACGAAGTAGACAAAAAACTCATACTTGGATGTCATAGTGTTTCATCTGAGATAGTCATGTGAAGCCATTATCTCACAGGCTGTCAAAGTTAAGGAATGGGGATGTCTGTCTTGTTCCCTGCCCATTTGTTAATTGGTACAGCTGGCTTTATTTTCACACTCATGCAGGATTATCAAGTTACATTTTATATGCAAGTGCAAATAATTATTTTTGTATTTCTACACTATTATAAAGCTTGGTATTATCAGAAACCATGCTTGTTAAATCCATTAAGAAGAAATACTTTAAATAGTTATATTGACATCAGAACATCATGTATTGTGGTACATCAACTGGGAATTGAAATCGCATTTATTTAGTAGCTTATTCAATTTATTTATTTATTATTATTTTTTTTTTTTTTTTTTTTTTTGAGTGATTCAAAGCATGAAGATATAAAAAGGAAAATATAAATACTTTCACTTTATGAACACTAATTGTGCATTTGTCTTAATGTAGCCAACAAATTGTTTTTGTGTTGCACTGAATTTGAAATCTGCGTAGTAGCCTTCCTTCATTGTTCTTTCTTGCAAGGGAGTTTATCAGTTCTCAAGCCGTAGCCAAAAATATTTATTGAATTTATCATTTCACTTTGCAGTCTTTAATTGGAGGCAAAAACAGTCAATTTATTCAAGCTGAGCAGCAGCTAATAAATATGTACACGCTTTAACAAAAGAAATACAGTTCAGATAATTTCTCGGGACTTTGTTGAAAATCCAGTTTAATTTCTTCAAAATAAACTACATTAACAAAAATTAAATACTTGTTTCTGTCTTGGGTTTGATTTGCTACAGAAATTCTTAAACTTTTAGAAACTTTAATAGTTGAAGAATTTTTTATGCTATTTATTACAAAATAAGACAATTTCACTTAAATGTTTTTGATGATACAAAAAATTGATTTTTTTTTTTTTTTTTTTTTCATGTTTAATATTATTCCTCATGTATCAAACTGATACTGTGAATTATTTACATCTTAGCTTTTACTATAAAGCACTGCCTAATGGTAATATTAACCATTTCCTTATAAGGAAACGTTCAGCATTTATTGACCAAGCAGCCAGTACTAATGTTAGTTGAAATTTGTAAAATATATGAAAGTTCAGTTATTTTTGGCACAAAGGATAGGACACCCAGTGAGGATTGAAATTTCTCTTAGTAAGTTGGTATTGCAGCTCATTAACCATTACAAAACAATGTTTTTACTTTGTAGTAGAGGAAGAGATCCCCTTTTTCTATACGGATGACACACCTGAGGAAAGCTGTAGAATGGCTCAAGACAAATGTTATTGGCAAGATCAATGACTGGGATTATATTGCACCCCACTTTGCGAAAAAAGAAATATTAAAATATTCACTGCTACTTTGGATATTTGAAACCTGGTATTTTGTTATATGTTAATAGTGATATTAGGTACTTCCTTATAAGGAAACCTTCAGCATTTATCAACTGAGCAGCCAGTACTACTTCTGGTTGAAATTTATAAAATCTTTCTCTTAAAACAATTTTTTGGGAAAATATGTATTGATAGTGGTTTCTTTCTTAACCTTTTATTTGAATTAGTGTAGAACATCAACATCTTGATTATGGTATCATTTTCTCTTCAAGTTACACATGATATCCATTTTAACTGTTTCTACTGTTGAAAGTCCTTGAGTGATGTGGTTTTTATTATTCAGTACAGTTCTTTGTTTGTATTCTGTAGTGCCAGTCCAAAAGCTTTGAAGAAGTGTGATCTTCACCAAGACCCCCAGATTTCACTCACTCAAAGTCATTTGAATTAAGAAATTGGTTATATACAGCTGATAGTTTCATTCACTATTTTCCCTTTTTCATTAACCTCACAGCTTCGTAATAAGAATTTACATTCTTGTGACTTGTCATTGTTCCCATTCTGAATTCAAGTTCATGACATTCACTTGAATTATGTTGGTGGGTAACAGATTGTGCTTTGTTAATGTAATTGTTCAAGTCATTATTTCCTATACAATTAAAAAGGTGCCAAGAAAAAATGAAACTATTTTTCTTTTATGTACCTATTTCTATATAATGATCATATACTATCTCCCTTGTCTCTAATTAAATATATAATGGTTTTCAAAATCCATTTTTTAATCTTTTAGATTTTTTCATTGTTAAATATATTGTTTTTTGTTTTTGGATTATAATAGTAAATTTTATGTCTTGCCTTGGTGTGCCTTGATCTGTATCAGACAGAAGCAGTCTTGAAGAAACTCTTCCAAAGCAAAATGCCATAATGATCATTTCTTTTAATCAAGGCAAGGCAATAAAGACACTAAAATGCAAGTGGTTATTGAGTATGAATGAATATAAGAAAAAGAAAACATTATTAAGGAGTGAGAACAATAAAAGAACAGGAATAGAGAAAATAACAATTGACAATTGCACTTAAAATTTTGAAGATCAAAATTGATTGGAAAGCAAGAAACTGGAAGAGAGTTCAATAAGCAGAAAGTGCAAGAGAGGAAACTGTTAGCATAGAACTTAGTCTAGCCATTTTAACTGTAAAATGGAGAAACCTTGCTGCCAATTTGGTACTGAACTTAAATTCGTAAAAAAAAATCTAAGAAGTTCTCAGAACAATTACCATGAAAGTATTTATAGAAAAGGCATAGGGAGCTATGTTATGATGGTGGGAAATAATTGAAACCACAATGCCAGGTCAGGACCAATAACATTGTAGATACTTTGGATTTTCTGAAAAATCTCTAAATTCATCTAAGTCATTTTTTAAAGTAAATAATTAGTATTCATATTATCAAACAACTTTTTTGTTTATATATTATTAAAATCACTGAAACCGTAAAAAAGCTTTTGAGGTAAGTTTATATTGTGACACTGGGACCCACCTGATTAGAACATACAAGATTTTATCTGAGTCTGGTTTTATAATTGCAGTAAACTGTAAAAGTAAGATCTTCAAAGTGGCTACCCACTGACCAATGGTAAATTGAATGAATGAATGAATAAATAAATAAATAAATGAAAACTTTTGGAATCAAGTATCACTTCACCACAAATTAGAAAGTTTTGGTTGCAGGCTTATATAAGCTAAGTCACTATAAATGGTTCACATTCCTTCCCTGTCTTTTGAACAAGAGTAGAGGTATATATATATCCTGTTTATTATTGGGTTTCCAGTTCCTTCTAAAGTCTTTTCATTCTGTTTCACTCCCAGTAGCCCCTTGCGACTTACTGGTGTCATTGCCTTTCTTGGGCTTAATTGATTAAAAAAAAAAAATGATACAAGCGGCTACTGCGAGTGAAAGAGAATAAGACTTTAGAAGGAACAGGATGCCCAATCTTAAACAGGAAATCAGAAATAAACCTCTACTCCTGTTCAAAAGATGGGGAAGGAGTGTGCATTGTTTATACTCTCTTTTTCATTCTATAATGTTCATTAGTATTTCATCACTTGATTTTGTTAAGCTTTTTACTATTTGCATTATTTATGTAAATAGTATAAATAATAACTCCTCATTCCAGAAATTTAGACAGAAACTTTTTTACTGTTTTGACATTTAACATTTTGACTTGTAGGAGATTTTATTACATGCCAGAGATCTTTGCTTGTATATTGTTTTGTATTCTCATGTACATCTCTTTAAATGATAAACCAGAGATTTTCTATTGAATTAATTGCTTCAAGTGGAGATCATTCCATTAATTTTGTGTCTTTGAAATCTTTTTTTTTTTTTTTTTTTGCAAGGGAGACAATATTTGGCTTTGCAAAATGAGAGGAAAAACCATTATCTTTCATGAATATACTCTTTAGCTTAAAGCTTCTTGATTGTGACCCTAATATTCAAAACATATTTTGTTCAAGAACTTAGAATAATTCTCTGCATTTATCTTGATACCATTATCAACTTTGAAAGGGGCGGTAATTTTAAAACCTATAATACTGTGGTGAATGTGTGTCGATACAAACACAAGAGACTCCAAGTCATGTGCAGAGATGTCAGACAAAACTAGTGACATTTGGGTTTCCTGTTAGCAGTAGAACAGCTTGGCATGTGCAAATACAAGCCTCTCTGAAACTTGTTTATATCCAGGTCTCTGTCAACTGTCTCATGTCAATAAAAGCAACAGGGAAAACCAGCACTTAGGAAGACTCTCAATGCTGTTGTCAAAGATTCGGTGTCTTGTAAAGATGTTCCCTTGGCACATTTTGTTTCGGAAGTTATGTGCTGCCTGTTGTGCTGTGGTTTCTGAGGCATAGCCTCACTAGTCATTACTTAGTTTTATTTTGTTTCCATGTTGGCTGTCTATTTCCATGAAGTATCCAGCCTCAATCTTAACTATCACATCCATCTAATATAGCTCTACATTTTTCATGAACAAATATAGTTGAGAAATCCTTTTTCATGTACTTCTGTGTCCAATTAAAACATCTGTTATGGATTTTTTACTTAAAGGTGGTAATTTGGTTGTTGTTTTTTTTTTTTTTACAGTGATGATCACCCTGTAAAATGTTCACCCTGCTGTACAAGGCCTGAGGGCCACTCAAGGTAGAAGGTTACAGTGTAAGAGGTACAGCTTAGGTGGATATGTGTGAAAGAAAATGGGAACTGGTTAAGATTGTAGTGATTGGAGAACAACCACTTGGGAGTCAGTTCCACAAGAAGCTGCTTAAGTGGAACTTACATCTCCTCAAGGGAATATGAAGGGAATTCG
>CAHIKZ030000951.1:552500-757500 GCA_903632075.3 Acanthosepion pharaonis
TATCACCTGAAGAAGGCTGGAGCGTACAATGACTGAAACTTTGTGAATATGACGGTAAAGATGAGGACAACAGTCCATAAAATGTAAATAGTACAATAGTTTTTCTTTATTTAAATTTTCAATAAAAAATATTTCTGAATTTCAGTAAAATTTGGACCAAGTATTATATTTCATGGTGCTCTACCCCCATGCAAAAAAATTAAAAAAATAGCTCAAAAATATCCCCTAGCTTGTATAAAGAAAGTTGTGGTCATTGTTTATTCAAATATTATAGATGACCAGATTAACTTTTTACAACTGTTCTTGTTGCATTTTTTTTTTCTACCAGACCATGCTATATATTTTGATAAAATTAAATGTTTGCTCATTGTGGTAATAAAATAAGCACATCCCATCTCCCCTCACATTTGTAACTATCCACTATAATAAATGTTTTCAGCACTAAAGCTAGATTAGTTAAATAAAGCTTCATAAGCTTCTATATAGAGTTGTTGCTATATTACTCTCATTAATATGCTAAAATATTTTTAATATTCCCTGCTGCAATAAGATGGGTTTTATAGCGATTTACTAAGTTTAGCTTAGATGTGGCATAAGGCCAATGTATGGATCAACGAATGAGGATTGAAATCAATTACTCAGTCATAATTGATCTAGTGAGACAGGTGCATTTTAGTGCCTTAGGATGGGTTTTTATATACTATAAAATTTGACTATTTTGGGCTGTGTTTTTAACTTTTGGTCCATATTTTAAAATTTGTCTATGGCCTTTGATGTGGTGTAATTGTTAGCACACCTATCTTGCTAGATCACTTACGGCTAAATAGTGAGTTCAATCCTCACTGGGTTCCCCCTATTTTCGGCCTTGTGCCATGTCTAAGCTATGCTTAGAAAATCACCATATTTTTAAATTTACCTTTTTTTTTTTTTTTTAATTTTTAACCATTATAGTATTTTGATTCCTTAGTTAGCATTTTTAAAGTAATGACTCACTTTTTAGCTGAGGTTTAATTCTTGGGGAGATGCAGAGATGTCTTAATCCTTTGCCTATGCAGAATATGGAAAAGGAAAATCAAGTTAAAATTTAATCTGAAATAGTTTGTGTTCTCTTTATATTAAAGCTTTTGAGGAAGGCACCTCTCCCAGTAGATTAGGTCATAAATTAGTTTCTGATGCTGGTATCATATAACCCAGTACAACCTGTCACATGTTACTTATAGAAGAGATGAGCATTGCCAGATAACTTCTATGAGAAATGCAGTGACAGACCACGTATGGCAACCAACTAGGTTATGAAATATTTTTAAGTTCTTGTTTATTTGTACTGATATAGAATTTATCAGTTATTTCTTTATTTTTTTGAAAGACAATTGAATAGAATAAAAATTATAACCTCATTGGTTAAAACTGTTTTATCCATGCTGTTCATAAAATTATAATTATTAGGCAACCTACACACATTTTTTTTAATCAGCTTTTCATATCTTTTCTTAATTCATCTTCTGAAATATCCATTATGTCATTAGAAAATTATCTCAGAAAACAGGTTAATACTAATTCTTTTACTTGATTTTTTTAAAATGTGTTATTAATTAAACATGATTTATCATATTTAATTAACAACAACATAATCAGCTAAGTTTGTTTTTCTTTCTTCTTAATAACAAATTCTCTCCTTTTCTTGTAATGGACTTGAAAAAAAGTTCCCATGACCATTGTAGCAATTAGATCATTTATAATTTTGTTATAAATGAGACATTTACAATTTTATTAACTTTTTTCATTCTTTGTATTTACACCATTTACATCATTTGGATTGTTGTCCTCATCTTTATTGTCATATTCACAATGTTTCAGCCGTTGTATGCTCTAGCCTTCTTCAGGTGATATGTTGCAATTTTGAACCAAACCCTTTGTTTAGTCCACTGGGATAGATTTTTTTAGTTGCAAGTGCCATGTCTTTTCTGAATATCTCATTTTCAATAATCTCCCTTTAGTCACTCAACTCATCAAGTTTTTGTTCACCTCTGCTGTGGCCAGGTATTGAACTCGCAATTCTTTTGTGTCAATTCACTAGATTACTTCAACCAATGCTTTTATTAACTGGGCCTCTGGATATATGTTCAAAATTCCAACATATATCACCTGAAAAAAGCTGGAGCATACAACGGCTGAAACCTTGTGAATATGGCAATAAAGATTAGGACAATAGTCCAAACTATGTAAATAGTTACAATACTTCATCTCAGAAATATAGAGAGATATTTTTAAAAAATAAATACTGCAATTGTGTTGAGTATAAAATATATTTTATTTTCCTTTGATCTCCCATATAAGTAAACCTGCAACCTTAGAATGTTTCTTTGATGAAATCTACAATTCCAGTTCACCTATTCATTGGTATATATTCTCAGAATTCTAGCCTTTTAATCACTAAATCTTTTATTGTTCTCTTTGTATATAATAATATATAATCCTTAATTATTCCATTCTTTCTGTGAGGACTCACAGCCATATCACATTGAAATACTGGTTCTCATATGATCATCAAAGTTAAGCAACATTGAACCTGATCAGTACCTAGATGGGTGACTGATCCAGGTACCAAGTGCTGTAAGTTTGGATGTGCAAGTGGTGAAATGGATACTGGCTTGGAATTGGAAATTAGAGAGACAAGTTCTAATTCCAGTCAAATTTGTTGTATTCAGTTACATGAAAACACCTTTGGGAAAGGTATAAATCCACCCCTTCTTCTCCCAGCTATGTGTTAAGTAGTAGGGTATGTATGAGTAAATTGTTATCTCCAAAAAAGTTTTACTATCTAAAGATAATTTATGGCTTCAAATAACCTACAAAAAAACAAATCAAATTAATCCATCTTCTCTGTGATATTTCAATGCCAAGTTTTAAAACATTTTTTATTGCTAACCCATCAATATTAGAATTTTTCTTTTCATTCTTCAAACCATAAATTCAAGGTCACAGAAATAAATCGGACATGAGGAAATAGATTTGAATTGTGTTTTGTTATGGCTTCATTCTTTTTAAAAGAAGCAATCACCAAGTTTGAAAGCTTTTCAGTATGACTGACTGTTTTGTGATTGCATTCTAGACATGTAATGATGAACAGGATTAAAATAATCAAATTATAGTGAAATAATTCTATTTCAATTTTCTTTTTGTATTCATTATTCAATGGTGGAGGCACAGCGGAGTAATGGTTAGTGGCTTAGATTGAAGAATTGGAGAGCAGAGTTCAAATTCCATTCAATTTCATTACATTCACTTATATGCTAATATCCTTTGGAAAAGTATGAATGCATTTCTTCTCCCTCCATCTATGGGTAAAATAGCAGGATAGACTATGTCCTATAGCCTTGGGTGGCAACCAGTTTAGGAGAATTCAAACCACCCTGCTGCCTTGTAACTCCTGCTTCTCTAAATAAAAGGCTAGAAGAAGGTAACTTTAAAAACAAATCCACCTCTGAGAGGATTGATAGGGTAACCTCAAACCACCAATGTATAAGGAATTAGTAAGTCATTCAACTATTCTGCCTTGAATGTTACTATGAACCACAATTGTGAGATAGAGGGATGTGGTGACCACAACAGTGTAAAATGTGCTGAATGAAATGAATGAATGAATGATATTAGAAATGATTGGGAAACATTTGAGGAGTAAATGCTGTTGGAAACTTCATTTTTAAAGAATGTGCAATTTAACATTTGAAAAAAAAGGTATTTAATTTCACTCTTTTCATGTTCTTAAACAAAGAATTCTGTTTAATTTAACCAACGGTTAAAAAAACTTGTAAATATAAATAGATTGAATAAAGAAAATATTAATCAAAAGTTTAAAGTTTATATTTTTTGAACTAAGGTTAGTTATTAAAATTGTAAAAATCTACATTAAAGCCTATTTATGTATGGACGATTTTTCATTACCTTTTACAGAAACTTATTGAGAAACATTTAAATAATTTTCTTCTGTAGCAGCATTTGAATACTCCTGTTAATTTTTGCTTGAATTTAAGAGAATATCCCATTTTATTTTTAACTAAATACCAGAAAAATGTCCAGTATTAAATATGTCCTATCTTCTTAATTTTATAAATGGTCAACATTTGGATTGAGTTACTATTATTAGTTGTTCTATGAATTTGTATCCTATTTTTAAAATCAAAAAGTCTATATACATCTACAATTCTAAAATCTCTTTAACTACTTGGTCACTTTACATTAAATTTTACACTCTAATTTCTGTCTGAATTTCTGGGATGAGGAGGTTATCATGATTTATATTAGGACTAATGTCCTCATCTATGTTGTTATCACAATATTTTGGATATTGTGCCCTCTTGTCTTCTTCAAACACTAATTTTGTTATAATTTCTAAAATTAACTGTTTTGCTTCTTCACTATGATCTAAGAAGTACCATTGTTATCTTGCTGTTTGAAAGTAAATTTAATACGGTTGCTATTATTATTTTTTTCATTTCAGATTGCTGCATCTTATCAAAACAAAGTATATATATTTGAACCCACACCTCTTCTCCAGCATGAAAGCTCCCATGTAAGTTTGAACTGATTTCTGTTAATAATTAGTAATTAAATATTTGAATATTTTTGTTAATTGCTACTTGATATTGATCTCTTAAATACATGTATATACATTTTGAAAGAGGAAGCTGAAGTTTTATTACCTTCTCTTGTCTTAAAGAAAATAGAAAACCAACTCTCATTCCTTTACTACATTTTATATGAAATGAGGTTTTGAGCATACTTTTGTGTACCATATATATGATTAAATTATCTTCAGCAAGAATAGTGCTTATTTGGTACGGTAAGCTTATTTCTCAATTTTTTTCTTTGGTCTAATTATTTTCTTTCACATTTATTAAGCTTAAATAAAAATTCCCATCAGTACTTTTATTTGAACTGGCATGCTCATTTTATAAGTTGAAAAATTCCCACTGGCATGACTATTCCAGATGGCACATGTATTTGTTACAAAAGAGTAGAGACTGTTTCCTTAAGTACATTGTCAGTAACGTTTACATCAATTTCTGATCAATAACAGTCCTTTATTTTCATTGCTTGACATACACATTGAATACTGAAACATATTTGTAAAATAAACTTTAGTTCAAAAATAAGTTCATTGTTTAATTATTTTTTTTTTTTTCACATGTTCTGCTAGAAATATTTATTTGGCACCTAAAATGACTGACATTAAGAAGATGAGATGGAGTATCTGTAAAGACAGTGGGAAGTTATAAAAGCTGAAATCTCACCTTTGTATTTTGGGTTAAAAATGGTTGGTGCATAAAATGCAACCATGATTGTTTCATTTTCATCTCATTGCCAGAATTTTAGTCTTGCTCTATATTTGAAAGCATTAAAGAAAATTATAATATTACTTGATATTCATTTAATTTATTGTTATCATTAATAACAACTACTCAGCACTATTTGATTTTAAGTACTGATGTCATAAGGCCAAATTTCCAATAAATAATAGGTACTGAGCAAACAACCATTAGTAGTACTACCCCAAAACTGACGTTTTAAAGCTTATCAGGAGTACAAAGAGAAAATGAGTCCTAATTTGTTGACGGAAGACACACAAGTTGATACCTGATCAGTATCGGCTGGGTCACCATGGAGAGGGAGTATGATGTTGAAAAACCCATAATGAACCTTTGCTAAAAACATCAATGCTGATGTGTGCCAAAGCATCAAACAGATGTATTTCACAAAACAAATCTTTTCTTAATATAAGACTGTTTTATCCTTTTACAAGCACATATTTGAAAAAAGGGATCTAAAATATAAGAATAAACCTTATCTCATTCAAAATGAATCTACTAATAGAAAACAATGTTCTCATTTTACCTATCAATGCCAGTATGCCAACAATGGTTATGTTGTAATGTTTTATTAAAGTGGGCAAATTTGTACCACATACCTGCATTAAATTTTACATCAATTTTGATATGTGTGCTATTAACTTAATTTTAGGATTTCATGGTCTGATAAAGTTTTATACTCAACCTGATTTATCTCATTACAAGGAAAGTTTTCACAATACTTGGACATTAAATTTATTTAGAAACTGTGAGAATTTCCTTCCAACCAAATACTTTTCTTCTGGAAATGGAAATATTAGCTGTTTCCTTATAAGGAAACATTTGACACTTATTGACCAAGCAGCCACTGCTGCTTTCAGTTGAAATTCATAAAATCCTTCTCTTAAAAAACTTTTTCAGGAAAATAAATTTCTCAAATCCAGTTGCTGTTATTGCTCTTTCCAGTATTGAAGGGAGGGTCCTTCCTAACCTTTTTTATTTGAAGTAGTGTGGAGTGTCAATGTGTGATATCCATTTTAGCTGTTACTGTTGTTGAAAGTCTTCAAGTGATATGGTTTCTCTTAACAGCTCTTTGTTTGTGATTTTGTAGTGCCAGTCCACAAGGTTTGAAGAAGGATCATCTTCACCAAGATCCACAGGCTTCACCATTTTAACCATTAATCTTAGAAAGTTGTTGTATACAGCTAATAGTGTAGATATTTCTAAATGGGTTTGGCACCATGCATTAGATCCATATGAAAGTCTTGAACTGATGAGGCTATTTAAGAACATGAGTTTTCAGGTTAATGTTTTGTAGCAGTTAGTGAGTTGAGTGAAACTGTTACTAGAGAACCTATTCTATGTTCAATTTTCTTATCCTCTATAAAAATGAGGGGATTCAACCTTTTTGCTGGAGTGGAACCACAAGGAAACATTCCAGTGGCTCAAGGAACCCCTGCAATAAATTGTCTTATGCAAAAAAAGCTTTCAATTATTAAAATAAAATAAAAATACTCATCTTCAGATTTATTTACAAAAAAATACAAAGACAAACTGTAAAAATATTGTATATGTACATATGCAATTTTAATCTTGCTTCTACGGTTATTACACATGTATTAAAAAAATTTCAGTTTAAATGTAATCCATTTATTTTCATTAAAAATCCAATGAGAAACTTGAGCCTGATGTTTCTTGCACAAATCTTTAATATTGGGTCGTGTTTTTGACAGACACACACGAAATTCATCTTCCACACATATCTGCACAGGAGAATTAAAAATTACTGTCAATCATAGTACTTGTGTAACTTCTTGCGGAACCCCTGGGCTTTACTGGCGGAATGCTAGGGTTCTGCAAAACCCTGGTTGAAAACCACTGCTCTATAACAATGAGGGGATTATATTGATAATGTAGGTGTTCACAGCTGGTATAAAAATAATCTTAAACAAAAAAAAAATCAATATTTTATACCAAGTATTTTAAGAATTAGGATTTCAGATAAACCTTTCTATAACAAAAAATATGATCTGAAATTTTGAATTAGTGGGGAAGGCACCTTAGCCTAAATCCATCAGAAAAATTCCGAATGTTGAATTAATAAATTCTAAACTCTTTAAATAGCTCAGTGTTTGGGTCAGTTAAAAGAAATTTAGTAGAGGAGATAAGGTATTTTAACACAGAATAGTTTACAGTAGGGTTGCTTTTATCCACCATTGTAAGATGCTACAAATTCAAATGTTCTTAAATAGCCTCATCAGATCTAGAATTACATGTGGATGTCATTCATGATGTTCAACTCATTTAGAAATATCTAAATCATCCAACTGTTTTCTCAGATCAATGATTAAAAATAGGTTCTAGTAAATGAATTCTCTAGGTCTTAAGACAATCCTTCATTAGACCATATAGACTAATGTTACAAAATCATAAAGGAATATTGACAAATAACAAAATGACATTCAACTCCTCCTCCAACAGCAGCAAAACACAACAAAGAATGGGCAACAGATGTAGCTAAAAGATAAAATACTGATTTTTTTTTTTTTTTTTTTTTTTTTCAATAATGTTTACTCTGTACAAGGTTCGAAGCCATTCAAGGTAGAGGGTTATAGAGGGGAAGATAATGGTTAATCCTAGATTTGAACAGGTTAAGAGTATAGTGATTGGGGAAACATTCCCTTGGGAGTCAGTTCCACAGAGCAGTGGATTGTGGGAAGATGCTGTTCAAGTAGAACTTGGATCTCACCAATTGAACACAAAGGGAATGAGGGTGGTTTGCTACAATGTGATAACATGGTGGATCTTAGCCATGAAGATTAGAACTCGTGAAACTAAGGAATATAGTTCATCTGAACACATTCCATGGAAATAGTGATAAAGCAACGAGAGGCTTGTGACATTTCATCTGTGAGAAAGCAGTTGTAGGGTCAAAAATAATTTGTCAACCACAAGAATGCAGAGACACTTTTGGATTCCTGCCCATATATAGCAAGGGATTCCATTTTTGGCCTGATCTGACTCTTGTAATGGCAGAGGATATCAGGAGGAGTCAGGTACTTACAATAGTTCTACAGGGAGCTGATCATTTTTCCAGTGTTTTTTTAGTGATGGATCATATGTATGAGTTCCATCTAAGATTGGGGTTGAATTTAAGTCCCAATAGTTTGCTGTTAAATTTCTACACTACCAAAAACAAAAAGGCTAAATGGAAACTCCCATTAATATTAAAAAGAGCTATAATATTTAGTGAACTTGAAAAGTTTAATTTCCTGTTTTTATAAATAAAGGTTTTATAAATTTCGATCAGTTGTAACATTAACTATTTGATCAGGGATTACAGAATATTTCTTGTATTCAGATAATTTTACCATTACAAGTTTAACTGGAACACTGAAAAATTAAATGGACAATCTTTCTTTTTCTTCCAGTTTATATTGTTTGTTGGGATGACAGTCATCTTGATGCATTATCATAGCAACAATGCATTTTTGTTTATTATTGGATTAACTTCTTAAATTTTGGTATTTATAAGTCTGATATATCATTCTCAAAAACAAACCTTATATACACACATACATACATATACATATATACATATACATATATATATATATATATATAGAAAAAAATTTCATGTGATGCATTTCATCCTTTAGGATGTCATTGGATTAAGGTGATGTTTATGTTGATGTGACTACACTACAAAGGAGAGGAAATGCTGAAATTTTAAACTTTTAAATTTAAAATTTTTATTTTTTTCACTTTGACATACATTTTCTTAATATTGTCCTGGGGTATAAAAATCTATATATCTTTTTCCCATATACATATATATATGGGGAAAAGATCATTTTTCGTTTCATCGTTTGGAAGTAATGTCTGATAATCCAGCATCCTTTAAAAGGGCTCTGGTGAAATAAATTATTACAATGGAACCTTAAAGTGGTCTGTTTTTCTTTAAATTATTAGCTCTGAATTTACAATGAGCTCTCAGGATTTCATCCTCCTTAGAACTACCCATATGGATTACCAAGTTTTCCGTAACTTATATATATAAATAATGGATTTGACTGGGATTCAAACTTGGCTCCTCAGTCCGAGTAGCTATCCACTACTCAACCATGCTAATACCCTTGAGAAAGGTATTAATCCTCTTCTTCTCCCTCCAGCTATGGTTAAATAGCAGGACAGATTGGGTTCTATAGCCTTGGATGGCGACTAGTCTAGGAGAAGGACAACTCTGAATTCAAAACCTGCGGAAGGTTGTTTTGTATTCGGCCCTTCAAAAAGTGTGGTTGATTCTGCACAAAGCCTTCACCGCTATAATCAAATCATATGTGCTTGTGTCTGGCTGTTGGTTCCTAGGAACTGAGCAGCTTGACCCTCATACATCGAATACAACGGGAGAGTCCAATATATATAATTTATTACCACAGTATGATAATATCAACTATACAAAGGAGTTCAATTGTCCAAAAAAGCTTGGAATATATTTAAGAAATACAGAGAAAGATCTTTCTTATAATCATAGATATTGTTATCAAAATGAGTTATTTTCAAACACTTCATATCAAATGAATTTAGAATGAATTAACAATTTATTTTCAAGGTAGTAGCTTGTATATTAATTTTTAGAATGTAAACGTGTTTGTAACAATTTAAATTGTTTCAGTTTTTATATCCTTTAATCTGTGTGATCAGCTGGTTATTCTTTATTATCTGTGTTGTAATGGAATAACCAGTCACCCCCATGAATGATTACACTATAGGTAGTAAGTACCTATAAAGTCAACTGTCTATGAGAGACTTAGGGAAGAGTGAGAGAGAGAAGACGCAAGCACGTCCGACCTTCCAATTAGTGGCACTCACTATTAGATTGACCTGTGTGTATAACTGTACTGTATTTCATATTGTACTGGTTGTGTACAATAAACCTTTTTTCTATTATCCACCTGGTGTTAAGTATTTATTCCCTTAGCATGGAATATAACAATCTGTTTAAAACAGATCATAAATAACTTCCTCTTTATAAAATAAAAAAAATAACATTTATTTGGGAAGACACTGAACATGCTTATGCAGTAAGAGTCCAAAGGGTGACTCTCCTTGATTTGATCTTTTTTTTTCACCTTTTTTTAATCATTTCACCATAAGGAAGGCAATAAAGCCACCAAGATGCAACAGGTTATTGAATGTGAAAGAACTTGAGAAAATATTATTAAGGAGAGAGAACAATGAAAAAGCAGGAATTAAGAAGACAGAATATAATTATTGACATTGCATTTAAAAGTTGACTAGAAAGTAAGAGGGTGGAAGAGTTCCACAAGTGAGAGATGCAAGAGGAGAAAATCTTAGCATAGAACTAGCGATTTCAACTGTAAAAGATGAGACCTAGCTGCCAATCTAGTGCTGCACTTAAATTTGTAAAGTAAAGGTAGCAAAGAGAAATGATCATTAGAACAGTCACCCTGAAAATATTTATAGATGTACAGGGAAGCTATGTTACACTGATAGGAAAATGACTGACGCTGATAAATTAGGTTTTATTGTAGTATCAGTGTTATGCATTTGTATGATTTTTATCCTGGGACTCTAAATTAGCTCCTAGTGAATTTTACATTTAAACATTGCCTAAGCTTTCACTTTAAAAAGTATTTAACTTAGGTTTATAATTTTAGTAAAAAGAAGTTATTTATAAGATTTTAATTGTAGAAAGATAATGAAGTGTAATTAAATTTCATAGTGTATATCTTATTTATGGCACAATTAATACAGACAAGCCTCAAATTTGGAATTCCTTCAGTTGGTTCTCTCAAATACTTCCTGTAATATACTGTCGTACCAGTAGTGTTATTTAGCAGTAATGTCTTAAAAATCATTTTATAGGCTTACAAAACATTAACAGTAAAAAAAATGTTTTTATTGACATATGTTGTTTTCTAATCAAAAGTATGCAGAGGTGGGGGGGGGTCTCCTGATGTCCTTTATACTTTAAAAACTGCCAGATGTACAAATATAAATATAAAAGCTGATGACTTATTTACAGAGTTTTACTCTTAAGCAGCTGTTGCACATAATAAGGTGAGATAAGGCCAGGAATTCACAACTTGTATGCAAAGCACCCATGTATCCATTTTCATGCTGTTTCTTTGCCAATATAACAGCCTTAATGATCATCATAATTTGGACATTGTATTTTTTTCTTTAAAGCACATTGGAGATTATATTTTTTTGGACATATAGTTGATCATGTCTCTCTACAGATTCCTTTTTATTATGTATAAATTACCATGCATTCTTGAGTGGTTTCTCATTGCCTTTGGTACAGTTTAGAATTCAGTGTTTTAGTTCTTCTAGACTGGTTGCTACCTATGGCTAGAGGGTTAAGTCTACTTGCTATTTAACCTATAGGTGGGCAGAGAAGAGACAGATTTTCAGCCTTTTGTTTGAAAGTGAATACTGCAAACCAGTCAAGAATTTGAATTAAGTATATACAAAATTTGTTCCTGCATTGGTATTTTCTCTCATCAACAAGGTTTATTGATATATTTGTTTTTACTTTATTCTTTGGCCTTATTCCTTTACTCTGAATCATTGTGTGACTAAGAGCTACACAGAATAGGAAGTTGTAGAGAGAAATGATTGCTCACATCCTGAAGGGATATGACACAGAAACTTTATAGATATGAACATTTTTAGTTTAGGAGTGTCTGTATATTCTTCTATGTATGAACAGTTGTCTTTTTTTAAATAAAATGTTCTGAAATATTATTAACACACTTCCACAAGAATATGATTTAAGAAAAGACAAGACACAGTGTTTAACAACTGCAGTTTATTAGACAGAATAGCTGACAGTATAGAAAAGGCACTTTCTCTCCATTCATCTGTGAACATCTTTATTTTTGATGACTTTAATGCTCACCATAACACTTGGCTGAAACATTCTAAAGGTACTGATGTTGTCAGTATACAGACATTAAATTTTTTCATTGCCCAATCCCTCACTCAAATCATGGATTTCCCTACTTGTTTCCCTAGCCAAACCGAGCAACAGGCTTATCTACTGAATCTATTTCTTACCTCCTCTCCTCATTCTTGCTGAGCTTCGCAATATTGCCCTCTCAGTAACTCAGACCACTCTGTGGTAATTATTGATATCTCCTTGCAAGTATCCATTAAACAGGAACACCCTATCCATAAGACCTCTTTCCATTACCAGTATGCTGATTAAGACTCATTCCAGAACTTTCTTCATGACACTCTTCAACTTCCCAACTGAAAATTGTGCCACTGAGGTTTCCTCTTGGGTCAAACCAGCATAAATGCTTTCGTCCCTTCTTGGAAATACAAAGTGAAACTGCAATCCTCTACTTGGTTCACACCAACATGCTCTGCCACCATAGCATACAGGAACCACTATTTCCAGCTATACCAGCATGACAGGTCCCTGTTATGATGAGAGCTATTTGCTACTGCCCATAATAATCAAAGGAGCTAAATCCCTGTTTGCTGAGAGAATGAGGCACCACATAGCCTCTAAAAAAACTTTGGCACTTGTGATTACGGGTGGTTCTGTAATAGGGTACTAAATAAGTGCAAGTTCTTTATCCCTCCCACCTTTTCAATTGATTTGAGGTGTTACCATCCTTCTGCTGTTAAAGTTGAATGCTTTGCCTGTAAATTCTCTTCAAACTCTACCCTTGACTCATCTGGAGTATCTCTGTCTAACTTCCAGCTTAGAACTGATTATCTATTGAGTGATATACATATAACCTCTTCCATGGTTTCTGCTATCATCCCTAACCCCACAAAGCATATGGACCAGATGGTACCCCTGTAATAGTCATTAAGAAGTGTGTTCCTGAACTAGCTCCTGTTCTCTCTAAACAGTATAATAAATGCCTCACTGTTTCCTGCTTTTCTGTCTGCTGGAAGTCATGGTCTGTTGTTCCAGTTTTTAAGAATTCTGGTGAACTGTCTGACCCATCCAACTATTGGTCTATTACCCCTAATCAATGCTGAATTGGTTCATCATCTCTCATTACAGGGCCTTTTCTCAGACAAGTAATACAGCTTTCATTTTTCTAGGTCAACTGCAGATGTGCTAATTATAATTGCGGAAAGAGTCTATCGTGAAGCCCAGGCTGTAGCATTGGACATATCAAAAGCCTTTGATAGGGTCTGGCATTCAGGTCTTCTCCACAGCTGAAAAGTCTGGTATCTTCTAGCACACTTTTGAGCTGATCCAGTCATTCCTATTAAATCTATCAAATTGTGAAATGAACGTTGTTTTGAATGGTCACTCATCTGCATCCTTTCATACTAACATGGGTGTCCCTCCAGGGCTCCATCCTTGGCCCTATGCTTTTTTTTTTATCTTCATTAACAACCTTCTCTATGATATCAGCTCTCAACTGGGCATCTACCATTTATCTCTGCCTCAATAGTAAGGCTGATCAGACCAACAAGGACAAAATGGCAGTTGGTGTCCAAAACAACCTCAAAAACATCATTAACTGGGGCAAAAGATGGCTTGTCATTTTTAATGCCTCCAAAACTAAACTTCTTCCATTAATCATCTGAGAGACCACTCTCTGCTTTCCATCAGCATGGCTGATACCATCCTCTAGGAAAGTGACTTGTTGTGCCTCCTTGGGCTAACATTCTCAGCTGACATGAAGTTGAAAGACTATATTGAGTCCATTGCTAGGTCAGCTTCTAAGAAAGTCTGTTCACTGTGCTGGGTGAGACAATTTTTCTCTCCAGACTCTATCTTGTATATCTATAAGTTTACCATTCACCCACGCTTAGAATATTGCTGCCATATATGGTCTGGTGCCTCTGCTGTTTACATAGAGCTCATTGATAAAATCCAAAGAAGAATCTGTAATATTATTGGTCCTGATCTGGCGGCTCAGCTGCAGTCCCTTACTCACTGCCATAAGGTTGCCTCTCTGTGCCTTTTTTTTTTTTATAAATACTTTCATGGTAATTGTTCAGATGTGCTTTTCACTATGGAAATGCATAAATTTAAACACAATACTAGACTGGCAGTGAGATCTCATTAATTTACAGTTCAGCTAGCTAGATGTAGCCATAACTTCTATGCTGACAGTTTCTTTTTTCACACCTCTCATTTGTGGAACTCCCTTCTAGCTCCATGCTTTCCAGCCAACTTTAATTTGTAAAAGTTTATATGTAATGTCAGTCGCTATCTAATGTCCTCCTGATTGCTCTTTTCTCTTTCTATTTATTACTAATGTTTCTGTTCCTAATTCTTCCACATACTGTAACCCCTTGTTTGTTAGTGGCTGTACTGCCTTGCTTGGGGTAATTCTGATTAACAACAAAAAATATTCTGTTTTCTTCTAGTTATGTTTTAAAAAGTGCATGCAATTATAAAATATAAAATCAAGTTTTTTTACAAGCATCACTTGTTTTGAGAAAAATACGATTGTATTGGTAATCAACATGTAAAGTAAGTGAAATGTAGCTAGCATGAATAGAATGTAACATGTGGGAGCATGCTCATTTTAAATTTTTCCATCATTTGATTAGTTAATGAGAGCAATTAATCAAACAATTTAGTATAAATCTTATGGAACTCTCTTGTCATTTTGTTTATTATCCAGAATGGGACATTAGTAATTTGCATATGTAATTATCTTCATGTGTTTTAAGAGTTGAAAAGTTGGTGAATTCTGGATAATTTTCCAGAATGCGTATCTTATTAGTAGTAGTAGTTATTATTATTGTTAATATTATTATTAATTTTATTATTATCATCATCACTTTATATTTGCTTACAAATTCAATAAATAAATAGTTTTATTGAAACAACTGGGAACTCCATATTTCTAGTTCAATGATAAAGAATTCATCCAATAAACAATTTAAAAAAAACGTTTTATTATTTGCTTTTTACTTTTCATAATTGACTATTTAGTTCTTCATTTTATTGAAATCTGTTTAATAAGCCACTGTTTCAAGGTCTCTAAACAATGACATTTGGTGATATAATAATAATATACAAATGATGTGTCAGTCTCCAGTTCCTTGTCAGAATCACCAAACAATAGATTGTTGCTTTTGCAATTATTTTCTGTTTTAAGTATTAAAAATTAATTTAATACTTTTTGTTGTTGCTGAGGATTCTAAATTGTTAAGTTCTAGCCTACAATCAAAAATGATTATTTTCAACAAAAAACATTGACAAAAGACAATCTCTGCAAATTACTCTTCTGATGATATAGAAGTAAATTTTTTTAATAATATTCACCCAATAAAAGACCCAAGAGCCACTCATATTATAGGGTTATTGTGTATGAGCATAAGAAAAGGCTAGAAGTTATGTTCATGAGGATATTCAAGAAAGATAATGGTTAACCCTAGACTTGAAGAGGTCAAGATTGTAGTGATTTGGAAAACATCCTGGTGGGGGTTTGTTCCACAAAGAGGTAGTTCTCTTAGCTGTCCAAATGGAACTTTCTTTTTCTATAAGAATAGGGAGGGAATGAGGATGATTCACTCTTGTGTACATGGCATGGCTTGTCACAGTTGTAAAAGTCTGAGGTGGTAGTACTAGAGAACTTAGGTTGTCAGAACATTTTTGTGTCATTTTAAAATTGACAAATAAAATGCAATAATTGTTTAAAATTTTTAGTTTGCAGATAAAAGAATAGTAATTGTGTAGTTACATTGTACTTATAAAATATGAAAAACTAAAATCTTACTATATTTATTTGACATAATGATCAATGTTACTATCCTGAAAATCTAGTTTCTATTAATTTAGTATTGACAGAGAATAAGGGTTTTACTACTCAGTGTATTTGATGGCATAAAAGGTACGCAGGCATATTAGATGCCCCCAGATTTCAACAGGGCATATTTAGAAAAAAACATTTTCACTGTATTGTTTGATAATACATCAAATATTAGTAGAAGTGTGTGGTCTATCTTCTCGATTTGATCTTGTTCAAAACATGAATTCATATCAAATTTATGAAATCGTTGAGATTTTTCTCTTAATAAGCTAGCATATTTTTCTCTGCAATGGATGTTTGTTTACACATTGACAAACCTTTTCATTTTATAAACCAGTAACATAGACCTTATGATCCATTAAAGTTCTGAATCTTTCATTCTTTATCTTATCTAGCTTCATTACCATTTTGGGTGAATGACTTTTCCATGAATTCCTCTGATCTACCAACCAATTTTCTGTCATCCCCACCCTCAAGCCAATGTGGAGCTGGGCAACAAAGATTATTTTTATCTCTTTTAACTTTGTTTACTTGATCTTTTTGTTATTGCTCGATATGGATCTTTTTTTTCTCACTTGCTGAAACTCTGTTGCCTTTCAATTTTAGTTTGTATTGAATGATGTAGCTTACTCTCTTACTTCTTAAAACCATAGAATTATATTTTATAAATTCAGCTAGTACTTTCAATATCATATGTGTTTATATCAAGCAGCCCTATTGAACATACTCACCACATATGAATATGCCCATGCTTTCACCAGTTGTTTTGCCAGTCAATATTATTGCCATTTTTCTCTACAATCTTAGTTATGTTTCCCAAATTAGTGTTTTACTGTTGCCAGTATTTACTTTCAGTTCTATCCCTTTGTTCTGTATTTTCCATCTGGCTAATGGTGTGGTGAGGCATATTTAGCTAAGATTGGTCAGCTGGTACTGATGAATGTCAACAGGACTTTTTTACAATAATTTCTTTTACAGAACTAGTTGTAGCAGCGGTAATATTAGTAGTGAAGATGATGATGATGATGTTTAAGCAAATAATATTATTATAGAGACAAGCTAGGTAGAAATGACTGTCTGGGGTAAAATGATAGCCTTGGAGTCTTGGTTCTGACTGTGAGGGATAAGATAGCTCACAGGAAGCTTAAACTTTATATATATATATATATATATATATATATATATATATATACCTTTTTTTATGTTCCTGTTACATGCAGTCTAATATTATAGTTGGTAACTTTTATGTTTTGTCTTTACTAAATGTGAGTTATTCATTTGAAGTTTTCTTTCAGATTAACATCAAATATATTATCATCCAATCAAACTGCCTGTTCATGAGTAAATGCATCGTGGGAAGAGATGAAATTCAGTTTGCCTTAAAGTCATTACAATTTTCATGCTCACTTTTAATCTTATCAATTAATGAATAAAAATTGCCATTGTTACTCATAATTGAAACAAAAAAGTTGAGATTGTGAAAAAGAAAGTGAAAAAAGACCAAAGATTATTTTTGTAGGCAATAACTGATAATATTGTGCTTTGCCTTACGTATCTTCACACCATTTTCCAACCTGATCCATCATTAGCAAATGCATTCAGCAAATTAGTCATTGAGAAATATGGCTGCTGTGACTACTTTATAGATTAGAAACATGACATTCCATTTGTTTCTCTTCTAATTCATTAGCAGATCAGAAAATCAATTTTTACTCAGATGTATATACATGCACAGATGTGTGTGTGATATATATAAGCATGGAAAAAGAAGAAATGGAAGAAAATGGGTGTGGGATAGGAGGATGGTATTGCTCTAACCTTTCAAGTAAGGAGACCTGTCTTCAAATTGTCATTTTAAATTTGTGTGTGTTTATGCGTATGGGTACTTGATGATTGCTGTGTGCATAAAACTTTAAGTAGCATCGAGCGATGAGGAGCCGATATATAATTCTTCTATATATACCTTTAGCTCTCTTATTTTACATTAGCCATTATTATTGCTACCAAAAGTGTTAGAAAAAGTCATAGTAATATTAAAGGTCAATATTGAAATAATGAAAAAAAATATGAAGACGTGGCATATTCCATGACTTCAACATAGAAATCTTAAATTTATTAGAAATTTTGTGAAGGATGATGGGAAGAATTTGATGAAGGCTCAGGTTGAACCTCTGTCGTATGTCCAGAAGTCGCTTTCTGTCTGCAATCCGTCTAGTCTCGCCGAAGCCTAGAAAAGCAGTGACCTCCCACGTCCACTCGCCGGGTTTTTAATCGGTAGCGTGGTTCTCTTATGCAAATAAGTCTGCTGCATAAAAATGGCAGTAGGGCGCCGCCGCGACCGACTCTCAGAGAATGGTTCGACCGCGAGGCAACGAATTCGCTTTGCTCCTGGTAAGTCACTGTCACTCCTATTACACTCCCCTCTGATCGTATGATCACATAAGTGACAGTGAGGGGCTGGTCGTTTCACCCTTGCACTTCTTGGCGGTGGTATAACCATGACTTCCTCCCGGCTGAATCGTCAGATGTGTCCTGGTCTGAATCATATTCCGGGGATCATTAAGGTTCAAGTCTACTTCTTTCTCGCTTTCAGATGAGGTGTCGCTGCTGCTTGCACTGGAGCTTGGTTCTTGCCATTCATTACTCCCTGACGTTGTGCCACCGCCATCATCCGTTGGTAACAATGAAGTGAGCCGTGGGCGTACATCTCCACGTGTCGCGGTATCCCGTCGATGACTACAGATTGCGGACTGTTTATTCCCGTGACACGACCTTTCACAAACTTTGGCGTGCAGCGTCCGTGCGGATTTTTACCCAAACTGCGTCTCCTTCTTTATACCGAGTCGAAGTCGCCCGGTTAGGCGAAGGCACAATGTCAATTCCTTTTACTCGAATTCTGTACGAATGCAGCAGATTGGCGGGCGCAGAAGAGGCAGACACATCATCCCTGGGTGTAACGTTATACCAATACACGGCCTCCATAATAGAGCAGCTCTTTTCGCGCAGCAATCCGTTTGATTGTCCGATGACACCTCTCTACAATACCATTTCCAGATGGTTTGTGCTGCAGCAGCCTTGATCGGAATCGGACGCCCATTCTTCCATGAATTGTTTAAATTGCTGACTGCGGAATGCAGTGTCATTATCAGCCAGGATTTCTACCGGGGCACCACGTTCGAAAAAAACACCGACTCAATTGCGGATTACGTGTGCAGCGTCTTGCCGAACTAGTGGTCGCCAGATCGAAAACCGTGTGGGGCCGCAATCGATCAGAGTCAAAAAATGGCGACCGTTATAGTGTGTAATGTCCATTCCCAGACGACTCAAGTTTCACGCGACACTGAGCTCTCCCTTCTGCCATCGCACAGAAGCTGGATCTATTGACTGACACTGTTCACAACTTCGAGCGACCGATCTTACTGCTGCTTTCGACACGGACGGGTTGATCCTACGTGCGAAATATAGTGTCCGTTTAACTCCAGGGTGCCCGCTGTGTCGATGAATCTCAGTTAACTGAGCAAGGCTCTGGTTTCCTACAGCAGAAGCACATACTGGTTGAACAGGTTCAAATTCCTTCACATTGTTGAACCACTTCTGGGGAACTCTCGTCAACAAGTCAGCTCGGTTCTGGTCGGATCTAACTAAGCGCTATGTCAACGGAAAGTTTATACTCTTTCACAAGAGACGTTAGAGTTTCAAGTCGTCGCCTTATGAGCATCTCGCTAGCGGCCTTGGTGTTCAGCCGAGACTTTCCCGTAAGGGCATTAGTCACCCAATGGTACACGCAGAGGGAGTCTGTGTTCACATGTAATACCGTAGCCTGCCATTTTAGCGCGAGGTTGATTCCCTTCAGCACGGCATCCAGTTCAGCCACATTGATATGCTGGGTGTTTTTTATCGGCCGTAGCCAGCATCGTCCTCGATGATAGCTCCCTTAGCCTCGAAAGCGCTTACTCCGACAGCCAGCGAACTCGCGTCCACCCACACGTCTAGCTCCTTCGTATTCACGCACCATTCTCCCTGTGCAGGATCCAGTTGCTGAGCCCGGGCAATGGTGTCCGTTATCATACGTTCAGGGGAGCATCACAAATTTTGTCGTCCCAGTTCTGCCTTACGGCAGTGGCTCGACGTTTGATGACGCCTGTCGCCACTCGCAGCCATCCACACACACGGGAAGTGTCCCACCAGCCGGCCACACATGGAGAAAATACCTCTCCGTGTCATAGTCATAGGGGCCGTCTACCATTCTGCTTCCTCGTCGCCATCATGATCGACCCTGTTCCTTCCATACTTCTAGCCCCAGCACTCTAGCTCCGTCCTGTAACTTCTCTGGATCCTTGCTCGTCAGTCTGTAGAGCTCGAGATGTTTCCTCACAGATTCCTGGCCGACGCCACATCCTCGTTGATATATATATCATCAATATATGCAGACGTTGCTCTATTTATAGTTTCATTCTGTGCTAACACAGCATTAAGCACAGCTCGCATTATCAGGGGCGCCACATTCAGGCGAACCCCAGCCTGGTCAAACAATATCGCTTCCCTTTAAACACAACTGTTTGATATGGCCACAGGGATTTTTTCAACACGAATCTGTAGATATGCTTTCCTGAGGTCCAGAATGGACACGTTGCTTTCCATGCTGTCTCCAGTCTCGCAGTTTTTTTTTCTCGCAAACATCCATGGCACCTGTGAATGTTTCAACGTAGGTATTTAGTTCCCTATAGTCCATCACAGGACGCACCTTATGCTTGTTGGTCTGCAGCACGGCCATCAGTGGTATCAGTCCCTTAGGCGGGCCAAACTCCTTGTTACTGTACGGCACCAACCAACCATTGTCCATCCATGTTTGTAATTCATGCTCGTACTCCTCTCTCATCTCGGTGGATACTGGATACTCAGAGATCCGATTCTGAAGTTTCCCTGGTGCATGACCTGCCGACCACTTCCAGGCTGCAACCCAAACTCCCCCTGCCGTTCATTGAATTTTCGCGACTGAAATCGGCTTCGCTGATCTGAATCGCTGCACAGACTGACCGTGGTTTTTCAAACTCACGCTTCCATGCTGCGTGATGCTTAACTCCACCGAGTGCCTTAATGGCGTCGATGCCAAGCAACAGGTCGAAATCCAGGGGTTTCCCTCGCATAACCAGCACATCGATTGTAGCAGTATTACCAGTTGCTGTGCAAATTCTGGCGGTGCCCCTTTCCACAGCAAGCCTGCGTGGCTCCGGTTAAGGTAGATACCGCCATACCCTGCTTCGACCAAGACCGACATAAACTCGCGCTCAAGATTGACCCATGGCACCCTGAATCAAGGAGAGCCGAGCATGGTGTGCCGTCAACACACACAGTAATGATGGGTAGCACCGAGTTTACTTGCTGTTTGGGAGTGGACCGGCGCTGAAGTCTCGTCCCCGCCTCCGTTTCCCGGACAATTTTGGCCAGATGACCGATCTTGTTGCATCGATATAGCGTCGTTAGTTGCCCTTCGCCTCTTCATGCAGTCCCTCGCGAAGTGATTGGGCCCATTACATTCATAGCATGTGACAAGTGGGCCCATGTCTGGGGAAAACGGGGGGAATCTGGGAGGGCTGCACGCAGCGGCGACTGGTTCCCTCTCTGCTGTCTCGTCCTTTATGATTGCCCGAGCTCGGGCCAATAGCTCCTCGAGAGACATATCATCCGCCCTGGCCGAGGACCGCAGGAGCCTTTTCACAGGATCAGGAAGCCCCGCGACTAACACGCATGCCATCGCACTGTCTGGCACTCCTCCAAAAAGGACGGAGAGCTTCCGTGAGATCAGCCAAATATACATCTACGGTCTCACCCGGACGTAATATCGTGCCTCGAATTGTTTCGTATGCCGTGAATTTATCAGGGGCAAATGCAGTCATCAATGCTCCCTTGATTTGAGCCACGTCCGATTTCTCTTCCGTAGATAGTTGCTGGTAAACCGCGAATGCTCCCCTGGTTAGCGAAGGGGATGACACGATCAAGCCGCTTCACTCCCGATAGGTCGCACACCAATTCCAATTTCTCGAGCCATTCAACCACAGATCCAGTCCCGTCAAACTCGGGAATTATCTTTAAATCAAACCGCCGTCCATGTTTGCGAAATAGCTTGTCGTTATGTCCAGAAGTCGCTTTCTGTCTGCAATCCGTCTAGTCTCGCCGAAGCCTAGAAAAGCAGTGACCTCCCACGTCCACTCGCCGGGTTTTTAATCGGTAGCGTGGTTCTCTTATGCAAATAAGTCTGCTGCATAAAAATGGCAGTAGAAGCGCCGCAGCGCGACCGACTCTCAGAGAATGGTTAAACCACGCGAGGCAGCGAATTCGCTTTGCTCCTGGTAAGTCACTGTCACTCCTATTACAACCTCATAGGGCTTTGACCACTCTGTTTCAGCAGAAATGCTTTAAATTGATCTGTGGAGAAAATATAATAAAGCTAAATTAAATTAAGAATTTAATGGCAGAATATTTTGAAAATAATTTATGCTTTTTTTTCTTCATTTGAAGCTCTGAATAAAGGAACTGTATTGTTAGGATCAACTCAAATCTTTATCATAGTAAAACTTTATATAAATAGAAATACTAAAAAGAATAGAATAACAAAATATCATTTTTCTGTGAGTTTAGACTTGTTTACATTACAATATGTACAGTAAATGTCAAAATGATCTTTTACTTTCTAACATGAATATTAATTAGTAATTTCTTATAGATAAAAATATTTTCACAACTAATTTTTGTTGCCTAGCCTTCAGAAGAACTTCCTCTACTCAGGCAATTTATTATTTATTTATCTATTTTAGATGGGGGTCCTGTTTATAATGTCAAACTGATCCCTGACTTTTTGACATACCAGTAGTTTTCTTTCTTTTTTGAGGGGATCAATCTATTTAAGTATTGCTGTTTTAAAATGAAATATATTATTAGTATGTAATGTATGTGTATAATACAGATGATTTCATTTCAAGTAGACATAAATGCTGCAAGATTGAAATAAACTTGTAACAATAGTTGAAATTTCTTTCATCTACCTCTTTTCTTTAAAAAAATATCTGCATAGGGCTCTAGTCAAATTTTTTATCGGAAAATCCCCATGACCACCTTATTAAGAAAAATGTAACATTTTCCATTCCTAAGTTTTTTTTCATGTTGCAAAAAGAAAAACAAGTTTAAAGAGGATTATATTTTAATAGAAAAATAACCAAGACAGTTGAATGATTAAAAAAAAAAAATCAATTCTTTATTTCTAATTGAAAATTTATGAAAAAAAAAGATTGTTTCAGATTTACAATTATTCAAAGCTCACAGAAAATTGGTTGACGTAAATGTTTTCTTGTAAATGTTTTCATCAAAAAAAAGCTTCTAAAGTCTTGCATTTAAGCCTCTTTTGATAGTTTAGCAAGTCTTCTTTCATTTTTCAGGCACTGTGTGTCATTGGAGATAGTAGATGTCTTGTTTTGGATGAACACATAATTAATATATTTTCAGTCTTCATTAATGGCACATGGTTTTGAATTCCAAGAAAATTTTTTGTAATGATAAAATGAGTTAATTTTGTCATTTTATCTCTCTTTCTTTTTTTTTTTTTCTTTAAAAAAACAAAACAAAACTTTTTTTGATGTTGAAGGCAAAAATTGCTGTGGACGTGGCTTGATTTTAAGGGCACTTCAGCATTAAATACGGGTGTTGTGATATTTTGCCGTGGTCTAAACTCATCTCTCTCTCTCTCTCTCTCTCTATCTATCTATATATATATATATATATATATATATATATATATATATATATATATATATATATGTGTGTGTGTGAGGCAGAGAGAAAAACCCACCCTCACACACAAGGAGCTATCCAAAAGTTCAGAAAATGTGGACTCATAAGCAAAAACTGAATGTTGGATGAACTTTTGTTTATACTCTTTGTGAACATTATCATGATCCTAATTTTTCTACATTTCTTCCTAAAGAAGTGGTGTAAGAAAATTATTATTTTGAAACAAATTCCATGAACTTTTGGGTTGTGTGTATATACACACACACACACACACACACACACACACACTGATTTTTTCCAAGTGTAGCTTAGATGTGGCACAAGGCCAAAAGTATGGGGCCACTCAGTGAGGATTGAACTCACTATTCAGTTGTAATTATGCTAGTGAGACAAGCTTGCTGACCATTACACAGCCTCAAGGTGCCCCCCCATATATATATATATATATATATATATATAATTCTTTAGTTATATATATATATATATATATATATATATATGATTAATGGATTTATCTTTATTTTAACATTTTTACCACTTCAAGTGTTATTATAATGGACACTTCTTATTTAAAATAGGCATAGACACCCGATTTTTATTTATTTATTAAACAATGTGTAATAAAAATTATTAAAGAAAAGGGATTGGCAGGGATTGAATCTGTATCCCCCTTTGTAGGGGAAACTACCATTTGATCTGGGATGCTTTACTGCTCGTCCATGAAGGACTTTACAGTAAGCAAGTGGTAAAGCATACCAGATCAAATTGTATTTTTTCCCCTTCAGAGGAAGAACATATTTTCAATCCCTGCCGGACAATTCATTTCATTTAGAGTTCTTGAGTGTGCAGGGTGATAGATACATTACACACTGTTTAATAAATAAATAAAAATGGGGTGTCTATGATTACCATAGACACCTCATTTTTATTTATTTATTAAATTATTATTAAACAGTATTAGCCATTTCATTATCAGGAAAGATTTGGCATTTATTGCGCTAGAACCAGGGTGACTTTTGGTTGAAATTTATAAAATCTTTCTCTTAAAACAATCTTTCAAGAAAATAGGTTTCTCAAGACTAGTAGATGTTATAGCTCTTTTCAATATTGATGGGATTGTCTTTTGTTTGAGATCTGAAGTGCTAGAATTTTGATTATGCCATTATTTTCTCTTCTGTTATATTTGATATTCATTTTAGTTGTTGCTGTTGAAAGTCCTCAAGAGATCTTGTTTCTGTTATTTGGTCTTTGTGACTCTGTAATCACACCAATCCACAAGGTTTGAAGAAGGATGGTCCATACTGAGACCTACAGGTTTCATTTGCTCACAGACATTTTTAACCATTGACCTGAGAAAGCAGTTGTATACAGTTAAGATATTTCTGAATGTGTTTGGCACCATGCATTACGTCCATATGAATGTTTCCATCTGATGAGGCTATTTAAGAACATGATTCCTTGTTATAACCGGCAATTAAATATCACTGATGAAAACTCATTTGTATGAATACTTCATTAATTTATTTTTTTTTTTTTAAAGTTATTCAATTGTATTTTGGCCCACTTATTTAATAATTGTTAATTTAATATCCAAGTTTTATGTAAGTTTGAAGTAATTATATGAAGTTGAAATTTATTAAAATTCAGCTTCTCAGGTGTAATAAAATAGTTAACTTATATGAATCTATACCTGTAGTTTGATTTTTTTTTTTTTTTTTTTCTTTTTTTTGTTACATCCAATCAATGGTGGATTTTGTGGAAGTAATGCACACACACACACATTTTTTTATATGGTTACCTATTTACGCGCATAGCAACTTTCAAAATGGGCATTTTTTTTCCTCTTGAATGCTTCTGTGATCTATCATTCTTCCCCATCCTCCTCTCACCTTTTTCTTCCCTTCTGCAATCTCTATTTACTTTTCTTTCACTTCCACCTTTTCTTACCTTATTTTTTCCCTTTTTGGGCCTTAGGGATCAATATCATTTCCTAAGATCCCAATCTTTCCATGCCTTCCAACTCTGAATCTTCCTTTTCCAGCTTTTTTTTTTTTTCTCTCTCTCTCTCTCTCTCTCTCTCTCCCCCCCTATGTATTTCCTATCTTCCATGTTCATCTGCTCAGCTCATCAGTGCATTTAGTGCCTGTTGAGCACTGCTGGTTCTGCTGCTACACACTGGTGCATTCATGGCTGTCATAATGCCTCTGAATGTGTATCTGCTGAACAAATGTAATCTTACAACAGCTGAAGCTGCAGCTAACTGTAGTAGTGAATGCAGTGGTCTCTAAACATACTGCTTGGCTTGCATGGGATTTATGTATTTCCGTGTCTTCTTTCTTTCTTTTTTTTCTTTTTTTTTTTTTTTTATATATTCTGACTGGCTGGTAGGCTTTTCACTCTTTTATAACAAGAATACTACATACACAACTGTAGAAAAACTAATGAAAACAGTAAAAAGAAATGAACACGATTATATTGTTGATACAGTAACAGCTGCTGTTACTATTGCTTCTACTACTACAACTGCTGTTCACTTTAATAGTTTACTATTTAAAAAATAAATAAAATAAAATAAAATTGATCATACAGTAATTAGGTCTAAAATTTTCACCCCATCTCTGAATTTTTAAATATTTTTTCAAATTTTAATTCAACAGTTTATTTAAAAAAAAAAATAAAAAAAAAAAAAGAATAATTTGTTAAGTTTAAACCTAATTTCTATTGATTTAGTGAATTTTGTTTTTCTTCCGCAATGAAATGATTATGGTATTGGCAGCTTGGATTTGATGCATCTCGAATGAAATCTATAGAGTTCATGTCTATCTGGAAGGCTAGCCAAATGAAAGGATATGCAGACATTGGGAGCCAATTTCATTGGAAGTTGTTTGAGATTCACTGAAGCATCTATTTTATAAAACACCTGCTGATTCTTTTTTATCTGTTAAGATTGAATGCGGAATTTAAGTGTACATATGCCCAATAACTGTGTGTGTGTGTGTGTGTGTGTGTGTGTGTGCATATATATGGATGGACACACAGATTAATCTTAATATTAGATCCTTAACAAAGACTTGAAATGAATTAACAAATACTGTTTATTTGTATATATATATATATATGGCCAGTTCAGCATTAATTAATTAGAAAATTAACTATTTAAACATGAAATAAATTTAAAAAAAAAAACAGAATGCACTTATATTTTGAAAACTTTAGAAAACCCCAGAATATTCTGGAATATTAATGTAATTTTTAGTCATCTCTGACCCCAGAAATAACTTTGCTACATTATCTTTTGACATTTAAGGCTAAAAGAAAAGGAATAACAAGAGAGTATAAGAAGACAAGTAAATTATGAAAAGAAGAAATAACCATGACATCCCACACATATGCACATGTATGGGCACACACACACACACACACACAAAGAAGAAAAATCAACCTAACACTAATAAAAAAGTGCATAAATTATCTTTTTTTTTTAACTTAATATAAAAATAGTGAAGACAAAATTGGCAGACATTTGCTGATATTGCCTGACAAGTGGGCCAAACAATTGTACAAAGGTTCCTCTACAAAACTCCAGAGTAGAAGTACTGAATATAACATCAGCTAAGTGACAAATTTTATATATATATATATATATATATATATATAAGCACAAATAATAAAGTTCAATACTTACCAGAGTCAACTTTTTGATATACACACACACACACACACACACACACACACACATATATATGATCTCAGAAGAGATTGAAAGTACTTAGGTTCACAAAATACGGCACCTTCCTTGATGAATTTCAACTTAACATAAAGAAAATAATTAGAGAACTAGAAAGGATTATTATAAAAATAAATAGACATATGTCTATATTATTCAATGAAACATGCTTGAATGAATATATGCTGCCTTAAATATACATATATACATACATACATACATCATCATCATATATAGTTTTAAGGTATGTTATATTTATGACTTGGTCATTAATATCGAGGATAGTGTATGTAAATATAAAAGTGAATGTTGAAGTCAACACTCAGAGGCGACAGTCTGTTTCATGCTAAATGCAATTGGTTGGGCCTGACAATTTCATTTAGCATGAAACAGACTTCAACGTCCACTTATAAGTGTTGACAGATAAATAATGTTTCCAAAAGCTTAGCATTGCTAATAGTGGAGACTGAAAAATATTTGAACAGGTAGATATTTTCTGCCTGAATGTCTGGAATCAGATGTTATCATTTTCATTATTTAAATTCACCCTATTGTCGCCATCTTTGTTCTTATTATCGCATCCTTTCAAATGTTCTGGTCCCCATTCTTCTTCAGGTGTTGATCCTGGTAACTTGCATATAATTTTGACATAAAATCTTTATTTAATCTATGACGGTATACTATTCTTGTTCCATAGGAATCCTAGTGGATTAAGATGTTTGTTTTTGAATTTGATAACATAATTGTGAATTCAACCCCTGGGCTGGATAGTGTTAGACTGAAACTCAGTAGAAACAGGGTGAATAATACTAAATAAGAACACAATGAGATATCCCTAGACATGGATCAGTTGAACAAGAACAATGTACCTCTGTAGATTAAATACAAGATTCAGTTTGAAATTCCCTGAAGGTTACCTGGATCTACACTGGTTATGCAAGTAGTGTAATGGATAGTTGCTCAGAATGAGAAATTGAAGAGCTGAGTTTGAATTCCAGTCATATTCATTGGATTCACGTGTGCAAATACCCCGAGGAATATGTATGAATCCATGGGTTAAATAGTGAAACATGCATCTGGAGAAATCATTATTGTCTCTAAAAAAATTATTAATGCAATATTTACTTTAAAAAAAAGAATTATTCATACAATCCAGAATATGTTTTGGCTTTAAATAATCAACAAGGATGAGCTATAAAAAACAAGTCATTCAATCACTGAAACCCGGGTCAACAGGCACCTGAAGAAGGCCAAAGGCACAACAGCTGAAACAGTGTAAATTTTGTAATGTATAACAAGAACATTGTATATAAAACTAACAGAATAACCAATGAAAACAGCAAAAATAAGTAAACAGGAATATATTAACAGCTGCTGTCACTGTTATTTTTACTATTACAACTGTTATTCACTCTATTAGTTTACTATTATTGTAAAAAAAAATGCTGTTTGAAAAAGATGAATATGTAACAATGAACTTAAAATTTTCACACCACCTCTGAAATTTTTGTCATATTCAAAAAAAAAAATTTTTTTTTCACTATTTTAATTTATTTAACATAATTGAATCTTGTACTTAGCATCAGTTTGATGTTTGACAGCATTAAGTAATAGCATTCATTAGTCATGACTACTCCATCCAACTTTATATATAAGCAGTGATCAAGGAGTCATTTGCACTAAATTTCTACCAAAGGAATAATGATTCAATAAGGTATTGTGAAAAACTTGCAAAATCTTGAATAAAAGAATTTTTTTTTCTATCATAACAATGTTAGGCCACATTGCAGTCAACAAAAGACATAAACTGCAAGAAGTGAAACCTGAAATTCACAATTATTGCACAATCTCTGTACAACCCCAACTTTGTACTATATGACTTCTGGTTGATCCTAGAATTTAAAGAGGCATTAAAAGATCAAAAATTTTCATCTGATGCCAATTAAAGTTGTGGCAACCAGAAACTTTTTCATGAATAGGATGAAAAAATTAAATGAATATGATTAAATGGTGATTATTTTATAAAATAAACTTGTGACTTTAATGAGAAATTTATTTCATTCTGATACCACTTTTTATTGGCATGGAGACATTATTTATCAGTCAACATTAGTAGGATATGTAGTTGCACTTATTTTATTGACGATTAAATATCAAATTAAAATTTAAATTAATAACACTAAGTAGAATTTTTTAGATATTTTACTTTTTCTAAAAGCTACTTAGATTACCAATTTTTTTGTCAAACTTTCATTTTTTTTTCATCTTTTTTGTTCAATAAATTTTAATTTTTTCTTTTTATTCAATAAATTTTCTTTGTTTTCTTTTTTATGTTTGATAAACTTTGCAGGAATTTTTTTTTTTTTTTTGTCAAACATTTTTTTAGTCCAACTATTTTTCCATTATTTGTTAGCAATAAATATTATAACATGACTTTTACTAAAAATACAATGATTTTACTAGTTAACTAAAAGTAACTGTATTCTATATTTTGTAAATATAATCCCATTGACAGGTTATGAAAGAATTGTCTAAATTAAAAATGCTTTTACATCGTCTTGATTTTCCTGGGTATGACAAGGCCTCTGATTGGCAGAATTGAGGTTTTGAGGAGCATGGAACCACCTCTTGATGGCTGTTGTTCCCAGGTCCATCCTGTTCTGGGTTGGTAGAACCTGTTAAGGTCCCAGCTACGAGCAAATACTGCCCCCCCCAAAAAAAAATCAACTGGTCATTTTTATAATAAAATAACCAGCAATACATTTTTATAGCAAAATGACAATCAATACAACACTAAAAAAGTATAAAAATGCAAATATTACCAACAATATATTTTTGTAATGAAATCCCTGCAATACAAGGAAACTGTCCAGAAGAGTTGTAGGAGATTCCAAAGTCATCTGGAGGCAGTGGTTTAAGTCAATGGTTATTTTATTGAATAAATTTACTCTTTAGTATTTAAAGATTATTTTTGCATAATTCTGTTAAAATGAGATGTAGTGTTATTTCATTTTTATGTAATTTAGATGACAATTTATCCATCACACCCTGTATATATAAAAAAAACCTACCTTGTACTCTGAAAGTATAAAATTATATAAAGAAATATTTAGATTTCAACATTAAATAACCCCTAGAAGTACTGATATGCCACTAAACAAAAACAACCAACTGTCATCATCTTGAATCCATTCTCATTGACTGATAAGTTAGCAGCTTCAATAAATATATTTATTTACTTGAACAGTTTTCCACTATATTATTTCATCTTTCAGCTGTATCTTAGCATTTCTTTATTAGTGTCTTTTGTTGAAGTACTTGTTTAATGATATTGTAAAAAGGTTATAGAAATCAAACTATTTTTGCTTGTTTACAAATTCTATTCATACCTCTCAAATTATCCATCTTGCAACTAAATTTTCATCCAGTGCATTTTGAGTCATGATCTTAATTTACCTTGTCAGATTGAGACATTCATATGCGTCATGAATGGTGTCAAACCCATTCAGGAATATCTAAACTGTCTACAACTGATTTCTCAGTTCAATGTTTTAAAATGGCTGTGAGCAAATGAAGCCTGTAGCCTTTAGTGAGGAGCATATTTCATAGGACTTCATAGAGTGGCACTTTAGAATCACAAAGAAGTCTACCAAATAACAAAAACAACATCATTTATAGATTTCCAACAGCAGCAACAACTAAAATGGATAGCACATGTAACTTGAAGAGAAAATAAAGACATAATCAAGATTTCAAACAAATGGTTAGGAAAGAAGCCACAGTCAGTACTGGAAGGTGCAATAAATGACAACTAGTGAACTTGAATAACCTATTTTCCTGTAAAACTGTTTTAATAGAATGATTTTATAAATTTCAACTAAAAGTAGCACTGGCTGCTTGGTCAGTGAAAGATGAATGTTTCCTTATAAGGAAACTGTTAATATTACCATTACCATTAATCAAAACAGTATCATAAAAAAATTATTATAAATTCCTCTATTTAGTATTTTTTCTCTATTTAATAGTGATTGCTATATCCCATTAAAAAAGCTGAACTTTATCTGCATTGAAACTTGCTGATCTGACACTTGAGGTTGAGCAAGAGTTGTCAGATAAGTCTTGAAATGAATTTAAAAGTCCAGTGGTACTGGATTTTAAATTGGTTTTCTTTAGCCTGGATTGTTTTAAAACTAGCTGTGACATGAAGGTGAAATAAACAAAATTTTAGTAATATTACCAAATATTATGAGCACTAATAATAATGTGTGCAAACAATATGACTTGGATTTCTTATATAGAAAAATACATTTCACAAAGAACATCACCTTCTACTTAATTTTTATATACAGTCATAAGTATATACACACAAACTTCACCAGAAATTATCACCTGTATGTCTACATTCTCACAAGTCAAAAGCTGCAAGTAGCAAAATTCAAAATTTAATAGTGCTGTACTTTATATATAGCCCTATCTTGCAACCCAGGACTGAATTATAAATGTTATAAACTCTACTCTGATGGTCCAGCTACTGGTCGTGTAACATTTCTAAGAAGCACCCTACCATTCTGTTTAAAATTCTGGATACTCAACTTCTGCTTTGATCACAGGATTATTGATTGTTAATTTCACTATCAGTGAACCCTTGTAACAGTATGTGTATTTAGTAAAGAAGAATAAGTGTAAGGATTAGGTGAAGATAAAAGGATTCACTAGATAATAAATGGCTTGTTGTAAATATGTATTTCTGAAATGCAACATGCTTGATAGGATCAGTTGATGGTCACAAAAAACAGGATTAGTGAAAAGGAAAAAAGGAGATTTCTTCTTTTCCTCAAAAATTTTTGAGCGAGAATTTTTGCTTCTTGTCAGCAAGAGGAAAAGTTCAAAACCCGAGCTACAAATTGAAAATGGCAACATCAAACAAGTACCGAGCTTTGAATATCAGGTGTTTTAACAGTGGAAGGAAAATGCAACACTAAAATACACTGGATTATCAAAAAGATAAGTGCTGATAAATGGTCATTAGAGACAAAGAAAAGAGTACTGAACTGTTATGTAATATCAGTCCTCTTGTATGGTAATGAATTCTGGACAGTCTCCTCACAAATGAAGAAAAAACTGGAGGCAACAGAAATATGATTCTACCAAATGATGCTGAGGATACTGTGGACAAAGCACATAATCAATGAAGTTTTAAGGAAAAAGGAACCAAAAAGGACACATTTAGACTCAGAGATAGCAGAAATTTCTTGGACACAATGAGGAAGGGGGTCTTGGAGAATTTGACACTCACAGGACATATTGAGAGACAGAGAAAGGCAGTGGACCACCTATCTAGTGAATTTGTGTGAATGGATGATGGAATGGACTGGTGGGAGACTTGGTAAAGGGAAGAATGTTGCTAAAGGATAAGAGGTTTGGAGAGCCATGATTGCCTACATTCTGAAAAGACTCTCTCAATCACTTTCTCTGTCTCTCTTCCTTTCAATAACAAGTAGTCAGTAAAATTTCCTTACCAAGGACAATAAAAGCAGTTAATACAGACCATGCACATTGTGCTATTTAACGTTTTTTTATGAAAAAAAAAACAAAAAAACCTTCTCCTAGAGAAAAGATGGCTAATTTGATTTTCAGAATGAGGAAAAGTTCAATGATATAGAGTTGCCTATTGTCCGGTTCACATTACTCCCCAGCCTTTTGAACAGGAGTAGAGGTTCATCACTTGTTTCCTGTTTAGGATTGGGTTTCTGGTCCCTTCTAATTTCTACTTCAACTCTATACTCCTAACATCCACCTGAACTTTGAAATTTTATTCACTAATTAGATCTTAACCCCTTCAAGTTTAGAATTAGCTGTCTATTTTTCCTGTTATCTTGCCCTTTCTGATACATACATCTCCACACAGTAACCTTATCTTGAGTGACCCTTGGGCCTTGTATTGGGTGAACATTAATAAAAAAAAAAATATTGGTCTCAAGAAGGCTGTGAAAACTAACATTGTGATACAACTGTCTCAGCCCACTATAAAAAAAACAACAGTGGTTGCTAAACACCCTTTCAAGTCACATGCCCAACCACATATGATGCCTTGGCAATGTCACACCCTAATCTATATTAACCCATTAACAAATAATGCTAATTTTGTTGGTACAATGCTCTAGTGTGTAATCACTGTCGTATTGATAAACTTGTAAAATCCTTTAACTAAATTTCAGAGTCAGTAAAAGAGTTTGAACATATTATTCAGTATAGTACTGTATCATACTCTTAGGAATAGGGTAGATCCAATGGCATCTTTTGTTTACACATTTCTGTGAAATGGCCAGGTCTCAGGGTAGAACAGGTTATGGATTTATAATAATTTCCTTCCTTGTTGGAGTCAGCTTTTTGATAGACATTATTTCATTTTGATTGTTCTTTACTCTCAGCAGCTGATAACTTTTTTTACTGATCATAAAAGCCAAATTGAGGAAACCTGAAATATTTGCAGTTCTGTTTATTGCTTAGCTTAACCTGTTTTGTTTAAAAATCCAACTTTTGAGGAAATATTTTCTCAGTTGAAAAAAAATTGCCATTCACTTAAGCCCTACAAAAATGTCTTTTCTTTTTAAAAAAAGAAAAGACATTTTTGTATTCAGTAATATTCTAAACATAGATATTTTACTAAGAAACTCCTATTCAAAAAAGAAAAATTGACATTTTTTGATTAGTAGCAAGAGAAACAGGCTAATATGTGAGCTATGAATTGGAGAAGTCAAAATCAGGCAAGTACAGAAATTTAAATGTTTGTATGTGTTTAACAGAATATGTGATACCAAAATCCAAAGGTACTTTGAAATAGTAAAAATGCCTTCCAAAAAGTAAAACAAAGTATTAAAAAACAGAAAAATTTCATTAGAAATAAAGAAAAGTGTTATATCAGTTCTCCTCTATGGCAATGAATACTGAACAAAGAGGGGATGTGAAGAAATAGTTCTCCTCTATGGCAATGAATACTGAACAAAGAGGGGATGTGAAGAAATAGTTCTCCTCTATGGCAATGAATGCTGAACAAAGAGCTGGTATGAGGAAATAGTGATGTGGTTCTACAGTAGGATGCTAAGAATACTATTGATGGAGCATGTGAACAATGACAAAATTTTTAATGAAAATGGAAACAAAAAAGATACTTATGCATGAAAGAGAAAGTTCTTGAACCTATAATGTGGAAAGAGGGCTTGGAGAATTTGACATTAATAGGACATTGAAAAGAAGAGCAGGTTAGAGAGGAGAAACTAATATAACAAGGTTGTGTAAATGAATGGCAGATCAGATAGTTGGAGGGAACATGAAAAGACAAACCTTACGAAGATCTAGAAAGGATAGAAGTTGTGGAGAGCCTTGATTGCCAATATCCTGAAGAGAAACAGTACAAGAATACAGTACAGAAATATACTGGCATTGTCCCTCCTCCTCCCTTGTGCCACGTAATGGATTTGTGCATCATGGTTGTTTTTCTTCTTTTTAACAAAAAAAAATCATCTTTATAAATTAAATTAATAATAAAACCAATAATAACAACATTTCTATAGTGTATTTCTGTGTATAGTTATATTGTCTTAAATAAAATTGTCAAATAAACACATGTGTCAGAGACAATACACAGTACACTCATGTGTATTGTATAACACTATATGTAAGGCATTCCTTAACCTATTGTACTTTATATCCTTTTACTTATTGTAATTCTGCTTGTCTCTGCCTTAGTTACTTTATTATCATATGTTTTACCTTGTCAGTAGCTTCATAAATAATGGACTATTCTGATTTTATTGCATGGGAAGACAGAAAAGACATATCAGAGATGCTGTTTGATTTTAGTGAGAAAAAGAAGGAAAGAAAGAAAGAAAGAAATGCCCTGCCAATACCTCATAAATAATAGATTGTTCCATTTTGATTGTCAGGAAAGATGGAAAAGACATATCAGAGATGCTGTTTGATTTTAGTGAGAAAAAGAAGGAAAGAAAGAAAACAAAATTAAAACAGGAAAACCATGAAATTTTCATGCATACTACTTACTTTTATTAAGTGAGCTATGGCTAATCTCATGACTTACATTGTACATTATATAAAAAGAAGCCATTTTTAAATAATTTTCAAAAATTATATTCTCATAAAGACTTTAGAATTCTTTTAGCCTGATTCTTTTTCTTTATAAAATCCCATAAACATAATCCTTGGCCAGCTTTCCACCAACTAGCCAATGATTACACCATATTGCATCTTGATTCTCATTCACAGTAGTGTCTGACTTGTCAAGAAAGGGTAACATGAACCCTGTTTCCTATATTATCAAATAGGTGTTTTTATGCAGGTCTTTGATGTTTGGTCTGGGTTGGTAGGTAGGTGTCACCTGGGGATAACTTCTGTTATATCAGTTTAACCACTCAGAACTTCCCCTGTAGCAACTCTCTGACCATATGCACATCCTAATATATGGTGGGCAATATGAACAAGCAGTATCGGAACTATGCAAAAGATGATCTGTCCACAGCCAAGGGCAGATCAGAAATGGCCCTCCTGATCCCAAGGATAACTATTCATATAAACCAGCAACCAGAAATAATCAATGTTAAGTTTGTTGTCATTTGTCCTGAAATGCTTTCTTTCATTTATTCATTCTTTTCTTCCTCTTGAGTCAAGTGGGTGCCACTTCAAAGAACCAGTGGCCATAAAATAGAAACACTTGAGATCAAGATAAAAATCATACATTCCTGTCCCAACCATAGCATCACAAATCCTAATAGACTATTTGTTTTTTAATCAAATTCACCCCACACAAGATGATAAAAAGCCTCTATGACACAAGAGGTTACTGAGAGCAAAAGAAACTAATTATTGAGAAGAAAGGGCAGTAAAAGAACAGGATTCAAGCAGAGAGATGACAATTAACATTGCATTTTAAGTTTTGAAGATTGTAATTGAAAGGAAAACAAGAAACACAAAGAGTTCCACAAGCAAGAAGTGCAAAAGAAGAAACTATTAGCATAAAACTTACCATTACATCTGGCAATTTCAACAGTAAATTATGAGACTAAATTAATACTTGATATTAATATTCATGAAATTGAGAGACCGAAGTGGAAAGCTCATTGCAACATTTATCATGAACATATTTATAGAAAAGACAAAAAGAAGTGATGCAGCAGCAGTGTGAAAGTGACTGAAACCAAGACGCCAGATCTGAACTGTTAATGTTACAGATTCTTCTTTGGATTTATTTATTACTGTTTGTATTCTTACATCTCAGCTAAGATACTTTTAATGCACAAATGCATTACATGACATGATGGGGGAGAAAAAAAAAGACAAAATTAGTAAATTTTGCAGTGAAATATAAATATCTTCATTTGACAATTCGTGTATAACTGGTCTTTTTTAAATCATGATCAGTATAAAAGATTTCAGAATGTCAAACTTTTATACAATTCTTCCTTCTTTACCCCATACAACCTCTAAAACATTGTCATCAAACATGATCTCTTTTCCCTGGTCTTTTAATCAAGTTCTTTACTGAGCAAATGATGTTTTCTCCTCAAGTGACCCATGAAGCAAATAATTAAGGTGGTATGGTTAATATGAGATTTGTTCTTCTTGAAGAACCATTTCAGGTAAAGATCTCAAAATAGAGGCTTTTCTCATCATCTGGCTTTTAGCTAGCAATAAAATGTTCAGTATATTTACTCTATTTAACTCTACTGACTTTATTTAATTCACTTATTGCTAGAAGGCATTAATCGACCATACACAATACTCTTCCTCAGTCCCATTTCATAGCTCATATGAAGTGCATGACCTTATTAGCAAAGACACTGATGGCAACCTGTATGAAAACTTTTTATTATCAACAAACCAATCACTTCTTTATTATTCACAGTAATCTCTACTTGGCCACAAGAATGCATGCATTCTACAAGTGAAAAGTAGCAGTAATTTCTATAAGCACATTGTTTTATTTTTATATTGGGATACAAAATTCAAGCAAGCACAATAATTTAAACAGGCCGTTGTTAACTGGGGCAAGAGATGGCTTGTTAATTTTAACACCTCCAAAACTAAACTTCTTTCCATTAATCATCTGAGAGACCACTCTCTGCCTTCCAACATCATGTCTAATGCTAACCACCAGGAAAGTGACTCATTGGACCTTCTCAGGTTAACGTTCTCAGCTGATATGAAGTGGAAAGACTATATTGAATCCTTTGCTAGGTCAGCTTTTAAGAAAGTTGGTTCACTGCGTGGTGGAAGACAATTTTTCTCTCCAGAATCTCTCATATATATTTATAAGTCACCATGCTTAGAATATTATTAACACATGTGATCTAATGACCCTGCTATTTACCTTGAGTTCCTTGATAAAATCCAAAGAATCAGCAATATTATCGGTCCTCATCTGGTGGCTCAGCTTCAATCACTTTCCCACCGCCATAAAGTTGCCTCCCTGTGCCTTTTCTATAAATACTTTCATGGTAATTGTTTGAATGTGCTCTTTGCTATGTTACCTAGACTTTTTAAATTTAAGCACAGTACTAGACTGGTGTCAAGATCTCATCAATTTACAGTTAAGCTGGCTACATGTAACCATAAATTTTACGCTAGCAATTTCTTTTCTCATATTTCTCGCATGTGGAAATCCCTTCTGGCTCCATGCTTTCCAGACAATTTTTATCTGCAGTAATTTAAATGCAATTTTAATCCCTATCTACTGTCCTCTTGATTACTTTTTCTCTTCCTGCTCATTATTAATGTTTCTGTTCCTAATTCTTCAACACCCAATAAACCCTTTTGTCTTAGTGGCTTTACTACCTTGCATGGGAGGTGAAACAAAAAAAATAAAAAATCTAAAAAGCGTTTTACAGAAAAAAGAATGTGTGACACCAGAATCCAAAAGTGCATTGGAATAGCAAATGATGTCTTACAAAAGTGAAGCAAAGAAGCAGGAAAATTTCATTAGAAACAAAAGAAAACAGTACTGAAGTGTTAGATAATATCAATCCTTCTATATGGCAGTGAATGCTGGAAATCTCTTCACAGATGAAGAAGAGATTTTAAGCAATGAAAATGTGGTTCTACAGAAGGATACTGAGAATACCATGGACTGAACATGTGAGCAAAAATATGGTTTTAGTGAAAATGGAAACAAAAAGGACAATTGTGCCTCACATTGGAAAGAGATCGGGTTTTGTTTCATCAGAACAATGCTCCAGCCAACAAATCCTTGACTTCAATGGCTTCTGTGCATGACTGGCTTTAAACTGGTTGATCACCCCTTTTGATTACTGTGACACTGGGAATGATGTCATATCTACTATTGATGACTTTTTTGACCAACAGGATGAACAGTCTTCTTTGAACAGTCAGATGTCAGTTTAGCTGGAAAGACACAATACAGTTATGTAGCGGGAAACCAGTTCAACAGAGGAAGAGAATTTAATTGTGTCTTGCCTGCCTGAATCAAACTCATGTCCTACAGAATGAAGAAAACATAGTTTAAGTGTAATGTGGGACACATGGTTTGATTCAGGTGCCTGGATGTACAAAAACTTGTGTGGGCTCTGAGATAGATAAATAGACAGGCCAGTAGGAGGAAGGTGTCTAGTGTGAGAGATTGCAGTGTTGGAATTCATGAGTCACGGATTTGAAATAGATTACCTGCATCAATTCTCATAACAGAGAAGGTTCCGGTGTTATTGTTACCAACCAGTTTACAAGTTATTAATAAGAAGAGTTGAAATTAATGCATGCAAGATTTCACAGTTCTAGCATCACTCCTTCATAGTCACCTATGAAGTTTTGAGCCCACCCTTATAAAAATCATGTATTTTCAGTGACTGTTTGCACTATACACAGGCTTTTGGTTACATAAATTTGGTGATTGTAATTTTAAACCTATTGAGATCTCCGGTGACCTGATAGCTCTTCTAATTGTTCATTATTAAGAATGCTAATATTTTTTTTTTTAATTTTTCAGCTTTTTATTTTCTTTTTTTTTTTTTTTTTTGGATGGCCATTAGGATCATAGAGACATCACATGTATTGCCGCCATAGCAGCAGTTGGGTGTCTGGAGAAAGATAGCCTAACAGAGCCCAACCCTCTTCAGGTTTATTTCACAATCATGATCGCAAGTACCACAACCCATTAGGGCCAACAAATATACTGCAGCCATAACAGCTGTGGTGTGACTGTGACAAAATAGCCTGATAGAACCCAACCCTCTCCAGACTGGTTTGAATTCAGTTTTCCTTCTCCTAGACTGGTTAGCAACCAAGGTTATAGGGCCCAATCTGTTTTGCTATTTACCTGGAGGGAGAAGAGATGGTTCTCATAAGTAGATGTAATGAACCTGACTGGAATTCAAACTTTGCTCTCCAATTTCTTATTCCCAGCTACTACCCACCTGCAGATTCTTCCTCTTTTTAGCATCTATTAAAAATAATTACAATAGCAATTTGCAGTTATCTGCTGTTAATAGGTGATAGATGACCACATTAAAATTTTAAAGTCATTTTCTCTATTTCTTAGGTAAATTGTAGTCAATTAACAACTAATTTCTTTAAAATACAGGTTATAAAATTTTTCATTGTAGTTTGGTGCTTTGTTGTTACGATCCTGTTCAAGACTACACTCATTTTAAATGTGGTTTTATGCATGTATTTATTTTTTTTTTAATTGGAATGTCAGCATTTAATTTTTTTTTAGTTAATTCACCCCAAGTAAGGTGATAATGCCACTAAGATGCAAGGAGTTACTGGGAGTGAAAGAGAATGAGAGAACCAGAAACCCAATCCTAAACAGGAAAAAAAGGGATAAATCTACTCTTGTTCAAAAGAATGGAGAAGAGTGTGAACCAAATGATAGGCAAACCTATTTGCTCCTGTTATCAAACCATATAATAATTATCAATTTGTTTTTATTTATGTTGTCATCTATAGTGGGAAGGGAGGTAAATCAATTTAAGTTAGTAGATTTATAAGTGTCTACTTCACTTAGTCATTTTAATAATCTTTACAAATAAAATATTTATCTGCTTTTAGACAAGATTAGTTCCCAAACAAAATGAACTATTTAATTAATCAGTCCTTTTACTCCTACATTTCTAAGATTGCAGTCTTGTTTGTTCAAGCCTTTCATGTGGGACACTCAGATAATGTTGTCTATTAACTGGTTGTTTTGCTTTCATTTGATGTTGAAATAGGCTTTGTCATCACTGTCTTTGTTGTTCTGTTGCTACTCTTTTTCTTCCGAGAGATATTTCAATTTCACTATTATATTAAACACATAAAATAATCAATGAATCCTAGATACTATTGAACATCTAAAAATATAAAGGGAAGGGATTAATTAAATGTTTCATTGGCCTCTGTTTTAGTTGTGAGTTCTTTATCTCTGCTTTATTGAATCTCAATACATTGTTTCAAAACTTTTGCATTAAAACTTTCTAACAAATGCTGTCACTTTTGACAGCATCAGTACAATAGTTTTTAAATATTTCTCTTTCTAATAATCCAAAAAGTAGGGCATTGCTTTGTTAATAGCCATTTTAGGAAATAATGGTATCTTTTTTATTTTTCTTTTGTTTTTATTTTTAAAAAATACTATTAGAATACAATGAATTTATTTATTCTTGTTTCAGGTGACATGCTTGACCTTCTGGTTTTGAATTCAGTTTTGTTCTTCTCTCAGACTGGGGGCAACCAAGTCTACAACCCAGTTTGCTGTTTTACTAATAAATGGGAGAGAAGAGATGGTTTCATGCCTCTCTGAAAATTATTAGTGTATTACTGTTTGATCTGGAATTTGAACTCGCTTTCCCATTATATTTTCTACTAGGCTACCCACATCTCCCTGATAATGAATAGTCGTCATTTTGATGCTATTATTATGGCAAATAATTATAGAAGAATAAATAAGCTGAATATTTACTTAGTCAAGATGACTGGCAATGGCACAGAGCATCAGGAGAATTCATTTAAATCTTTGCCAAAGATATTAGAGTAAAAATGACCTCAAAATTAAGCCACATTTAGGGAATTAATTGAAAAAAATCTGTGGCCAAAGATGATTGATAAAATTGTCAGTTTATTATATTTGTAATGATTTGAACTTGGATGAGTATCTGATGGGATGGTAAATATATAAAACAATTTAAAGAAATTTGACATTTTTCACTAATCATACAGCATCATCAGAAAAATTAATTTTATTTCAACTAAATCTACATTACCTAGAGAACATGATTTATATTAATCATTTAAATGCTTGATTTCTTTTTTTACTTCAGCTGTATCACTTTTTAAATTAGATTTTATAATTTCAATTAAAATAAATATATGAATTGAATTAAAATTTGTAAAATTTAATCTAAAAACTGATACAGTTAAAGTAAAAAAAAAAAAATCATATGTTCAATGTACTGTATATACATACGGAAAGGTCCCATCAGTAGATAGGTTGCATCTTTAGTTTAGGGTTAATGAAAATGGGTGCTTGCAGTTGATTTGCAGATAGGTGGCACTATAATCTGAGGAGTTACATGGCCCTTTTTTAGCATAAATATAACTAATATTTGTTAAATATTTTCAAATATTCATCTTTATTTCAAAACTTTGCTTACATTTATTAAAACATATGAAAAATGTTTGTTTATTTAGATATAGTTATTAAACTTCATCAGGACTGAAACCCCAAAACATCATCATCATCATCATCACTGTCAAACATTCTTTTCTTCTGTATTTACTTATCATGTGTGGAGATGTTCTGTTTAGACAAAAATTAGGATACCAGTCCTAAAATCACTTGAAAATCATAGTCTTTGGTCATAAATCAGATAACAAATGTTAAATATGAACAGTGAAAACCGAACACTTTATTTGATGTGTAACTTGGTAATGTTAGAAGAGGTGACTCTGTAAAATCAAAATGCCAGGAAAAATTAATTTTCTCCTTTGCTCTTACTTATGCTCAAGCCCAGGGTACTCACCTGGACTGCTGATATGCTACAGTCTACTTCAGATTTTCTGTGATGTTGGGTGGATATGTCACACCCCTGATTGTGACAAAAATTTGGATACTGGTAATTGCCTCAGTCCTACAATCACTTAAAAATGATAGTCTTCCGTCGTAAATCAGATAAAAAATAAAAACATGAGAATTGCAGATCAAGTGTAAGGTGATTGTGTAAAATCAAAATATCAGAAAAAAATTAATTTTCTCCTTTACTCTTACTTATGCTCAAGCCCAGAGTACTCATCTGGACTGCTGATATGTTACAATCTACTTCAGATTCTCTATAATGTTGGGTGGATAGGTCACACCCCTGATCATTATTGACATTTGGGTGAAAAAACAAAAAGTATGATCTATCCTTGAGTATATATGGTAAATCACATTCTGTCTCATTAAGGTTGATTTACTTGAAATAAGATCTGTTTTTCTGATGACACTATTTGATTGTCTTATATATTTACCATTGTTAAGAATATATATTAAGATGTATTTTTAATGGCTGCAGTATCAGTGGTAAAGCATACTTCTTAAATCCTAATATATGGATATGAAAATTTGATCAATAAAAACCCCACATTTATAAGGCAAAACATTTTATTGGCAGCTATGCAAGAGTGTCCTGAACAATAGAAAACCCTCCATACATCCTTTGTTCAACCAGTTCGAGGTCCTGACCTCCTCTACCGACAAGGCTGAATGCTTTGCTTGGAAATTCTCATTTAATTCAACGCTCAACTCCTCCGGTGTACCCATACCAAACTTTCCGCTAAGAACTGAGGCACTATTGAGCGGGTTACACATAACCCCGTCATTGGTATTGGGCATTATCTCCAATTTAGACCCCCACAAGGCTAGTGGTGGAGATGGCATACCAGCCATTGTCTTGAAGAAATGCGCGCCTGAGCTAGTGCCTGCCCTCTCTAAACTATATAACTACTGTCTCAATGAATCCTGTTTCCCTGACTGCTGGAAGTCCTCATCCATTGTTCCTGTCTTTAAGAACTGACCCCTCTAATTACCATCCTATTAGTCTCTACCCCTCTTCAGCAAAGTCTTCGAAGCCCTAATCAACGCTGAAGTGGTTAACCACCTTACCTCACACAACCTGCTCTCAGACAAGCAATATGGTTTCCACTACACCCGATCTACAGCTGATGTGCTTACGGCCATCACTGAAACCGTCTACCAAGCCCTTCAAAACAACGGTGAGGCTCGTGCCGTGGCCCTAGACATCTCCAAAGCATTTGATAGGGTTTGGCATGCTGGCCTTCTTTGCAAGCTCCAGGGTTATGGTATTACAGGTCAATTGTTTGATCTAATACAATCATTCCTGTCAAACCGTGAATTGAAGGTCATTCTCAACGGATTCTCCTCCAGTTTCTATCCCACGAATGCAGGTGTTCCCCAAGGCTCCATTCTTGGCCCCACTCTATTCCTTATTTTCATCAACGACCTTCCTGATGCCATAGATTCCGAAGTTGGCATCTACGCAGATGACACTACAATTTACTCCTGCCTCAAAAACAAATCTAGTGTTGCTGACAAAATTAACCTGGAAGGTCGTCTTGAAATGGACTACAGTCGGTTGTTAATTGGGGCAAGAATTGGCTGGTCAACTTTAACGCCTCAAAAACTAAATTACTCTTATTACTCTCCATTACTCTCTATTAATCACCATAGAGATCCTTCCCTGGCCCCCCATTAGAATGTCTCTTAGTCAACTTCTTGAGAGCAACTCTCTGCGTCTGCTTGGTCTCACATTGACTGCTGACCTGAGATGGAACAAATACATTGAGTCAATTGCTTCGTCCACCGCGAGGAAAGTTGGCTCTCTGTGCCATGCCAGGAAATTTTTCTCCCCGGAATCGATACTTCAAATATACAAATCAACCATTTGCCCTTGCATGGAGTGTTGCTGCCATATATGGTCTGGTGCACCTTCTGTTTACCTCAGAGTTCTTGACAAGATCCAGAGGCGGATATGTAATATAATTGGCCCTGATCTGACATCTCGTCTGCAGTTGCTCTCACACAGATGCGTCATCGCCTCTCTCTATCTTTTTTACAAATACTTTCGTGGTAATTGCTCTGATGAACTGCTTTCACTGGTTCCCAGACTTCATGAATTCAAGCGCCCTACAAGGCTGGCATCCCGCTCTCACCCTTTCACTGTAGAAACTACTAAACGTAGCCGTCTCTTCTACTCCAATAGCTTCATACCTCGCACCTCTTGCCTGTGGAACACCCTTCCCTATTACTGTTTCCCTGTGAGCTATAATCTCCAACTATTCAAATGTAATGTCAATTGACATCTCCAATTACCTTGATCTATCCACTATCCCTCTCCTCATCTTTTCCTCTATCACTCCTATCTGTTCTCGCTCAAAATCTTCTGCAACCCCCTGCATCCTAGTGGCTTCACGCCTTGCTCGGGGCGTAATGCTTAAAAAAAAAAAATTTATTTGAAACTGTAGTAAAGGCTATTTTCTGCTACAGACAGTTATATAAAATCGCCAACATTTGTTGTCTTCATCTTTGTTGTCATGTTCATAACATTTTGGCCGTTGTGTGCTCTGACTGTCCACTGGATTACTTCAACCAACACTTTTATCCACTGGGCCATATGTTCTTGGCATGTGGAACTAGAATAATCTAAGCCAAAAAGGTTTAGTTTGAAATTCCAATCACCTGAAGAAGGCCAGAGCATACAACAACCGAAACATTGTGAACATGACAACAAAGATGAGGATATCAGTTCAAACAATGTAAATAGTTACAATACCACATCTCAGAAATATAGACAGACCTAAAGTGACATATAAAGGAGGACTTTTAAGCAAATCTGAAACCAAATTTGATTTGTTTACAACCCCCACTCCAAGAATAATTTATATATAAAATTCTATGACTTCCATTAGTCCATCCATCTTGCCCTCTAAAATAGTCATACATAGCCTGTCAAAACCAAATTTGGGGGAGAAGTGTAAACAGGTAAGGGGGTACAAAGTACAATTGGTTTTACTAGGGTGTGTAGCTTAGTACAATAAATTTTAAATTTTCATTAATTTTTTTTTGAAAAATTAAGTTTTATTATTTAACATACAAAATACTTCCACTATTTTAAAAACAATTCAATGATTAAAATAACAAATACTTATTTAATAAGAATGCAATATTATTTTTGTATATCTTTTTAAGTTTTTATATTTCATTAATTGTTTGGTGAAATTGAATGAAATGTAGAGTTTGTAAATCTTGACAAAAAAATGTTGCTGATAACTTCAACAATACTAAATACTGTAAGAATTTAAACTAAAAATCCTACTAACAAATATTTTCTATATCAGATATAATCGCTTTCAAAATTTAAAACAAATTTTGCTGCCTTTTTTTTCTTTTTTTTTCTTTCCTAAGATTTTACTAGACTGTGATAAGATATTTTAAATTATTTCTTTCAGCATTGTAGAGAACAACTATAAAATGCCTATCAAAATAATTGCAGGAAGAGACAAGAAAACAATCTGTAACAAACTATGAATTTTAGTTATCAGGTGAATGTTCTGAACCAGAAAATAAAATTGAAAATTAATCACAGTTTACTTTGTGGTTGAAATAATTATATATTTTCCACTTGTGCCAGATAAAATACCAGTATTCTGAATTTCTAGGCTGACGTATCCACAATTGGTGGAACACAATATTTTTTTACCTTATTTATCCCAATTCATCTTGTCCCTGAACTTATAAATGAGTTATAAACCTGCTTGGTAGATTTAAGAATTTTGTATTTTCTACTAGTGTGAGTGTTCAATCCCAAGTAAAAAGACAAATTTTGAATTTTGTTTTTCTAGAAAAAAATTGGTTTAGCATAATCCTCTTTTTTATATTCCCTTCATATTCATTTGACTTTATATTAAGAATTAATTCCGTTATTGATTTTTCTTTTTAATGTTTAATTTTAAAATGCCCAATATTAAATTTTAGTGCAATTTTCTTTATATTTACTTGAGGCAGCATTGAAATGACCTTTTACTGAAAATCTGACAAGAAAATCAAATTCAATTTTTTTTTTTTTTTCATGAGGTTCAGAGAAGTTGAAGTATTTCAACATTCCACTTAAAGTGTTTTGTCACGATTTAAATTTATTTAATTGCAGCAATATAACTCTTCTTCCAGTGAAACTACGGTATGTTTTCATCTATGACATTAATGCTTAACACTAACCTTTTTCTTTTCAACTTCCACCTTCACCTTGTTTCCTTCATATTTTTGCTTTCAGGCATTTTTTTTTCATGTTTAAAAAAAAAAAAAGGAAGGTTATTAGTGCTTTATTTTATCAAAGTAAGGCAGATTACCCAATAAGCCATTTGCAACTGGTGTCCAAATTTATCCTTCTTCCTTTTGAGCTTAAACCCTGATTCCTTTTTGTCAATTTTCTACTGAGACCTTTTAATTTTCTTTCAGCCATTTATTATTTTGGTAACATGTAAAAAAAAAAAAACACAATTTTATAGTTTCTGTTTACAAATTAATATCTAAAAGCAAAGTAGAAACTGTTTTTGCAAAATGAAAAATTTTCCCAATTAGTCATTAATTGCATTAGTTTATTTTTTCCTTAACTTTTACAATTGAATTAGTGATTTTTACAACTTTCTTGATTTAAAAACTATGCTCTCTATTTATTTTACAAGTTATATGTTTTATATTTTGGTTTTAATGACAACACAAGAAAATTTTGAGTCCACTAATTTGTGTATGTATATTTACTGAATAAAACCAAAATGAAGAGTTTGGTCAATATTATTGCTTTTCATCATGACAACCTTTCTAGTACTCTTCAAAATTTATTTTTTAATAATAATCAGCAAATATTTGAAAACATCTGAACTATTTTTTTTAATCATTTCATTAAATTGTCAATTATAAAAAAAATAAGCAAAAAAAAAAGCAAGGCATTAAAACCACTAAGATGCAAGAGCTTACTGAGTCTGAGATAATATGAAAAAAATGAATAAAAAATATTTAATTTAAATTTTTTTTTTCCAATCATTTCACCCAAAGCAAGGCAATAAAGCCACTAAGATGCAATGGGGGAGGGTACTGAGTGTGAGAGCATATGAGGAAAAGAAATGCTATTCAAGAGAGAGAGAACAATAAAAGAACAGGAATTAAGAAGATAGAAGATAATGATTGACATTGCATTTAATTTTTTGTAGATCAAAGTTAACTGGAAAGCAAGAAGCTGGAAGATAGTTTCATAAGTGAGAAATGCAATAGAGGAAACTGTTAGCATAAAACTTATTGTTACATCTAAGTCATTTCAACTGTAAAATGATGTATATATGCCTTTGTATGTATGTGTGTTGCATACATATTAACATAGTACCTGTTAAAAATGATGGAATTTGCATTTGGTATGGATTGTCACTTCTGCTTCTGATTAGTGTTGCTCTTCAAGCTTCTACCTAAGATCATAATGTATTATCGGTACTATATAAAAAAAAGTGTTACACACATATATAATGAGAGGGTGCTAAAAAGCTCTGTCTGGCTCACTTTCCAAAAACTGATCAGACATCATATTTTTTGGAATCCCTCTTTGGTCAAGCTGAGGATTTTTTTTTTTTTTAAGCTAGAAGAGAGTTTCACAAACAAGAAGTGCAATAGAAGAAACTATTAGCATAGAACTTACATTTACATCTAGCAACTTCAACAGGAAAATGATGTTTTCTTTTGGTATATAGAGATTGTGTCATTTGATATAAAATATCAACTTTCTGTTCATATAAGGAAACCAAAATTAATACAAAATCAGAACATCAAGTTTAGTTGATTTTTTTTTTTTTTTTTTTTTTTTTTTTTTTTATAAATTTTATAATGATAATATTAGCAGTTTCCTTTAAAGAAACATATGGCATTCATTGACAGAGCAGCATATGCTACTTAAATTGAAAATTATAAAATCTTTCCTATAAATAATTTTTCAGGAAAATAGGTTTATCAAGTCCAGTAACTAGCACTTCTAAGTCTTTCAACAGAAAACTCACAGCTGTATTTTTTCTAGTTTAAGACTAAAAAAATACAAGATACAAAAATGATGTATGATTTTCCTAATATTTAACAAGTAGCAAGAAAGAACTATTTTTAACACATTTAACAGTTTATAGCTATAGCCTAACATACAAACTTACAAATAAATAAAAACAAATTCTAGAAGGCTCCAGAAAGTTATAGTACTACTATATTTATATACAATTTTTAAAAATTTGTGTTGGTTGGGGGAGGGGCATGTAAAAAAAAATAAACTGAATTAAACTTTTCTTCATTATTTTTTAACAAAAAATCATCAAATTATGATACAGGAAGTCAATTATTTTACAAAAAGTCATAGCCCTAGTGCATGTGTGCATGTGTATATATATATATATATATATATTAATGGATTTATTCAAACATTATTTTTTAGTAGATACACTTATTTGAAATAGACGACTTGTTACAATTTTAAACAGTGTGTATTATGTCTAGGACCTGCACATTCAAGAAAACTAAATCAACAAGAATGTGCTCTCGAGCAGGGTTCGAAAATGTGGTTTCTCCTACAAAGGGGGATACAGGTTCAAACCCTGTTGGAGAGCACATATTCTTTAAGTTTTCTTGCATGCATAGGCCATAGATATAATACACACTGTTGAAAATAAAAACATGGTTATTCACTAAAAATAAAGCAATAATAATAGCAGTATGTTTTACATTTTGCTTCATTTAAAGGGAAATAACTAATTTGCATATTTGGCTTTAAAAATAAAATTTAAAAAAAATTATTTTTCATTTTCAATCTTGTCTTTTGTGATTTTTTTTTAATAAATTAATGATTGTTTTGTTGATGAATACTATAACTTGCTTAAGGCCATATCATGCTGAAACACCAGTTCATGTATGATCACTGAAGTTAAGCAACATCAAGACAGTTCAGTATCTAGATGGGTGACCACTTGGAAATACTAGGTGCTGTAATCTTAGATGTATGGGTGGTGTAATGGATAATGGCTCAGAAAGTGAAATTGGAGAGCTGAGTTCCAATTCTGTTCAGGTTTGTCATATTCACTTATGCTCAAATACCCTCTAGCTATAGGTTAAAAAGTTGTACTCGTATATAAAATGCCTTATTTCCAAAAACTTCTTGCAATCTCAAAAACATGCTCCAGCTTTAAATAACCTGCAACAGGTTGATGAACCATAAAAAAAATAAATCAATCAATAAAACAACTTTTATAATTTAACAGCTTAATTATTTAAATAAAGTCATTTTCTACTTGTAAAATGATAAACCCATTAGTATTTGGGAGTAAAAGGGAAGTAAACAATATTGAGGTTTTTAATAGTATATTTTGAAAATCTAATAAATATTATAAAGGACTACCAAAATGTTTAAACCTGTTAAACTGTTTTAATTATGACAATTTCATTAATATAATTTTATGGCATACATAAATCTCTCAAAGAAATGACTGTATAGTTCAGTAAAGAAAATGGGATTTAGTCTACAAGATCAGGTATCATTATTGTTAAATATTCAGTATAGATGAAGTCTACTTTATTTCAGATTCAGTTTTATTGCTTACTGATTATAGAATTTAAAATGACAATATTATTCTGATAAAAAGCAACAGTAATAAAATAAATGATAAACTAGTTAAAAAAACAAAGATGTTCTAAGAAATCCAAAGGACTTAAAGCTGATAGATTTATTTTAATTACACCTAAAAAGAAGAAAAGGTTGCTCTTTTCAATTAATTTAGAAAGTTGTTTATATTATGTTCATGTGTATAGTGATTGTGTATTTATTTTTTATAAGCTATTAAGTAATTTTTTAGTGGTGTATATTTTGCATACATTTAACTTTTAGTCTTCTGAATTATTCGCAGGTATTACATCTCTGCATTCTTTTTCATGGCTCTTCAAATGAATTAACAACATTTTTAATTTCACTCAAGGTGGTTTTCTGCTACCATATGGAGCATGATGGCACATTATCATTTAGTGATTGGAATCACCTTCAGTAACAAGACAAACATTTAGCTCAACAAAGAAGATTACCTCTAGTCGTAAAACCAGTGAAAATAAAAACAGGTCAAAGTGAAATATATTGGCTTGTTTCCTAAGTGTAATACTTGAGTATTACATATGTCATTTTGGTTTTACTCAGAATGAAGGTGTCTCTTGACCTCTCACTTGCACCAAACTTCTCAAACCATTACTAGGATGTATTTGATGTATCTTTCTGGAAAGTCCTCTGTCACATTGGCCATGCTTTTCAAAGCTGGATAACAAATATATATACAATGAATTTTAATAACTTTTCTGAATGGATTTGGCTTTTGACTTAGTCAACTCTCTATTCTGCTTTTTCTTCCTTCTTTTTCTATCCTCTCTTACAATTTTATTTTTCCTTTGTAATGTTTATAAAGACATCATTGTCCAGTCAGTTAAAAATGAGCAGCTTCTGATCAGCCTATACAAGTGATCATAATACTTGTTTGTTCTATGTCCTATGTTCCTTTAGGATGTTGGCAATTAGGGCTCTCCACAATTTTCTGTCCTTTGTAACTCGTAATAAATTGTCTTATTATCTCTCTCTCCTTTCCACCATTCATTTATTCAAGCTCACTCAAGTATATTATGCATTGTTTTCCTCTGTCCCTCTTGTCTTCAATCTGTTCTGTGAGTATCAAATTTCTCAGCCCTCTTTCCTCATTATATAAACTAAAAATTTCAACTCTCTTTCTGATGTTAAGTATAAGTGCCCTTTTTGTTTACATTTTTTCTAAAACTTGGTCTTTATTCACATGTTCAGTCCATGGCATTCTCAGCTTCCTTCTGTAGAACCACATTTCTGTTGCTTCAAGTTTTTTCTTTATCTATAACAAGATTGTCCAGCATTCACTGCCATATAGAAAGACTGATATTACATAACAGTTTAGTACATTTTTCTTTTGTTTCTAACAAAATTTTTCTCTTTCTCAATACTTTGCTTAATTTTTGGAAGGCATCTTTCGCTATCTCAATGTGCCTTCAGATTTCACAGTTGCATTTTCCATCCTCTGTTTAAACATTTCTCAGATATTTAAATTGTTGTACTTGTTTGATTTTGATATCTCCAAGTTGTAATTTGCACGTTGGGCTGTTTCTTTTGCTTAGCTAATTCTATAATTTACTGATTTATGTGGATATCTGATGTATATGACCCCCCCCCAATCAGCAGCTGATTCCATATATGGATCAATTTTAATCCTCTTTTAAATGAAAGAGCATTATGTTACAATAATAAAGCACTTAATGACACAATGAGTTAAGTTAGAGAAATTGTCCGTTTTTCTTTTCACTTGAATAATTACACTTTCTCCTTTTCAGACCAAACACTCTCTTTGTAAATAAACAGGTATTAACATAGATAAAATGCTTTATTTTTTTATTTATTTTTTTTTTGATTAAATTGATTGTTTATACCTGAGTAATACCCATAAAAAATGACAGGATTACTTATGTCTGTTTCATTTGCATTTCTCTGAATATATTCAATTATTTTTGGATATTTTTATACCTTTCTTGAGCTTTTAGTGAATATTAAGTTAAGATGTAATAAAAAATTTAAAGAAAATTTTCATTTATCAAAAAAAAAATTTTTTTTCTCTTTAATATTGTTTTTAAATAAGTATGTTATAAACAGTTTAAAAAAAAATAACATCAAATTAGCAGATTGGACTTTTCTCCTTGCAATGTTATCCAGTGTGTGTGTGTTTCTGTATTTTAAATTATTGCAGTAAATTTTACCTTTTTTGTATAAAATTAATATTCCAATATTAATTAAATTAATTACTACTTGAAAAAAAATAATCCAAGTGGTGATGGATTTTAAACTTGAAAGCAGCAGCTTTTTGTTAAAATGTAATAAATTTAAAATAAAATAAAAATGTAAATTTAGTTTTAATTTTTTAAATGAGTTTGATGCATCAATATTATTAGAAAAAAAAATAAAAAAGAAACATGTTACTAATTTATATTAACTTCATATTTCCAAGTTAATTTAATTTTATCTTCAAGTAACAGGATAGTGGTACCTATAAAAATCATATTGTCATCATCAAAATTTTGGACAATGCAGAATTTTTGTTGTTATTAATAAAATAATTACCCTATTTACAGATAAGAAGGAATTTTGATAATTTTTTTCTTCAAGAATGATTAAATGAGTTATTACCTATTGAAATTAACTGGTTTGCTTGAGGCTCACTATATAAACATAAAATGTAGTCAGATTTATCTGTTACTTGTTATTTTTGAGCATGTAAACTTAGAGGGAAACTATGGAAATTAAAGAGGGCGAAAGAAGCATCAAAATTTAAATATAACAGACTCCTGAATAACCTGAATGTGAAGAAATATATCGACAGTGTTACAAGAATACAATTGACAAAAAGCTTTAGTAACATCAGCAACTGAGATCATCCCAAGAAAACTAGAAAAAGAATAGATGAGAGATTAAACTGTCAACATGATGAAAAGTAGGCAAAAAACAATGCTAAGATATGGCACAGAATATAGGACACTGCACAAAGAAATTAGCAACAAATGCAGGCAAGCTAAAGAGGAATGACTTAACAAAAAATATGCAGAAATAAAAAGAATTAGTATTGCATATATGCATAAAAAAATAAGAGAACTAACAGGACAAATGATATGCTCTAGTCCTAGGTATGACGATAAACTACATCTGGCTCCAAGGCCTCTAATTGGGAGATTGGAGGTTTTGAGGAGTGTGGAACAACCTCTTAATTGCTGTTAGAAGAAGAGTATGATCTCACACTATCATTCAGTTAAAAATTACATGAATCTTTTCTTTTCTCTTAGTTTTCATTCTTCAAGTTTAGTAGCACTTTAATTCAGTACATCTGACAAGAACACCATTTCAACTCTTTAGTGTTTACATATAAAATAAAACTTTTAGTATGATATAACTGATGCTTGTAAATAATTTCACATTTACAGTATGGTGATATAAAAACTTATAGTTTGTAAGGCATCAACTACAGTCCATAAAATAATATTTTGATGATCCAGAAGAATATTATCATGACTCTACTTTGATAAAAAATAATTAAAATGTAATTGCTACTTTCCTTTTATGAACTGATATGTTGACCTAACTTTTCTTATTTTATATATATTTTTTTTTATAATTAAGTCAAGGCCTTTGATGAAGACTAACTGCTATTTTAAAATGTTTCTGATAACACAAACTGAACTGACAAAAATTAGTGAAAATCTTCAAGGCTATTTTAATCTAGACACCAGCAAGAAGTTTATATATAATTAAGAATCTGTCAGTTTCCAGTATTTCTTAATAGATTCAAAATCATCAATAATGCACTCTAGCATTGATGATCTTTACAAGAAGAAAGAATCATGTCAACAGCATAAATACCAAGTTAGGAACTGATGGCATCAGGAAGATCATTGATGAAAATAAGAAACAATATAGGTCCAAGGGTAGAGCTCTTTGGTGATCCTTGCATTAATGTTAAAGGACATAAAAAACTGGCTATTCTACACTACGTTCATTACACAATCTGTTAAGAAAAATTGAATCAAGTTGAATATTTGGCAAGAGACACCATAGCCCTTCAACTTTTGAAGAAGGCCAGTATGACAAATCCTGTCAAATGTATCTGTTTATATTTCTGAGATTGAGGTATTATTTACACTATTTACATTATTTGTAATATTGTCCTCATCTTTGTCACCATATTTATTACAGCATTTTGGCCATTGTACGCTCCAGCCTTCTTCAGGTTGTTGGAATGTCAAACTGAACCCTTTATTTCGCTCACTGGGGTAGACTGTTCTAGTTCCACATGCCATGTTTAATGGATGTCACTTGTCAGTTATCTCCTGCTAATTCCCCTCTCCAAGTTTTCCACTGCCTTAACCGGGTATTGAACTCACACTCTTTGGGTCCTGTCTCTGGATCTAACTAACGCCTTTATCCACTGTGCCATTCCAACCACCTGAAGAAGGCTGGAGCATACAACGGCTGAAATGTAATAAATATGGCCCTGTCAAATGCTTTTGAAATATCTAAAGTTACAGCCTGAGCCTTGCTGTTTTTATCTAATTATAAGTATTCACTATTTTCTTTGGCTATACAGATTTTATTTTTCTCATTGAAACTTTCATTCAATTTATTTTTCTATATCTGTTGAAGCTTAAATAAGCATGGAATAATACAACACAAAATGTACGTTAACAAAATGTATTGAAACAAAGAATAGGTACACAATATTTACAGTTAGTTTGGTATATTCTTGGGAAGACTGTTCCTGCATAATGGGTTGACTAAATCGCAGTCGGGCAGAGTCTCTGGATTCAATTTCTTAATCTCTACTATCTTCCCCGTCTTCCGGTACCAACCCATATTTATATGGTCGGTAGTCCGCTTATGTAAATTAGGTGTATCATACACAACAATATCTAACCACTATATTTACATTCTATCATAGCATATTTTCTCTGTACCAATCTCATTAATTTGTTCACATATATATTTTAAAATTTAAATTGACTATAATATTTTTATGTAGCATCATTGTCATGATAACACAGTTATGTTTCAATAATGCTAGCATAACAACAAAACATCAATAGAAAAATAAAAATATCCAACTGGTTTTCATTCCATCTTTATCTACTTTATTCAGAGATGTCACATCAATCATTTATCAAAATCATTTAAATAAATGCAGTGTTTGCTTACTGGTTAATCTATTTAATAAATCATTTATCTACATGAACATAAACAGTAAATATAATGTGTTGAGCTGATAATCTTGCCAACTGTACCTGCTTCATAAAACTAACAACAAACATATATTTTTCTAATTAATTACCTGGAACTGATTTTTCTTTGTTGCTATCTAACCTAATGATGAAGAAAAAATTATTTTACACAACAGTTTTATTTTTTTAACATAATCTCCTTCCATGTCAATGCACTTAATCCAACACTTCCTTGTAGATCATGTAGATCAAATACTATACAGTGAACATTTTAAATCAAAATTCAGCTAGTAGTTATGTCAAGTTGTGAACTCATTGATTTAAACTCACAAACAATAATAAACAATTAAAAGATAACATGATCTTGGAGTAAAATACATAACCTTATGTTAAGAACAACTTAGTCATATAAATGCCAACCAGAATGGGCATGTGGTTGAGTCATTAGAATGTTAGACCATGGGGCCTAGGTTTAAATCTCACCCAGATCAATTTGTCAAGGTGGTGACTTTTTTATAATATCTGTCTGGGGAAATGATCCTTGCATGTAGCACCATTGGGAAGTACCTGAAAATCATAGCCTTGTAAGAGAAACTGACTTGACAAAACTGTTTGGAAGCCATCAATGGTTGTGCTACCACGAAGTCACAAGTCATTGTGACCAAGGGTTAAACATACTATCCTTGTTTAACTACCAGATATTGTGATCTCTTTCACAGAAACAGTAACTAAGGTCTACTCAGCAATTGGGAAGTGTCTGAAAACCATATTACGAGTTGACTCTAGCCTTGTGAGTGAAATTGGATTGACAAAAATGTGTGGATACTGTTTTAGGTTGTGCTGGTACAAAGTCACATGACATCGTCATCAAGACATATCACACCAATTTGTGTGCTCTGTCCCAGAAACTGTAATTAAGGTCCATTCATGATAGTTGTAGTATAAACTGCAGGTTGGCTCCATTTGTGCTGAAGAAACACAAATGTGCTTGAGTAAGCACTTGCAGCAGGGATTAGGAATACACAGAAATAAATAGCCAGTCATTATTATAAATATCAACCAAATATAAAACAAATTAATCAAAATTGCTGTTTCAGAAATGTGCTTATGGCTATATCACATTGAAACATTTGTTCCTGTACAATCACCAAAGTTAAGCAACATCAAGCCTGGTCAGTATCCAAATGGGTGATCAACTGAGGATACCAGGTGCTGTAAGGTTGGATGTGCTGGCGATGTAATGGAATTGTTAATTGGAAACCTGAGTTCTAATTCCAGTTGTGTTCATTGTATTCACTTATATCCAAATATGCTTGAGAATGATATGAATCCACATCTTCTCCACCCAGCTATAGATTAATTAGTAAGATTTGTATCATTAAATCATTATTTTTAAAAAATTCTTATACTCTAAAAATATTTTCTGGCTTTAAATAACCTGCAAAGGGTTGATAAGCTGTAGAAAGCAATTCAATCAATTTTTCAGTAAAAATAAATTGAATTTTATAATTTATATTTAATTTAGTGATCTTACACAAAGGATTACGTTATTTGTTGTATAAAGTAAATGCTTTTTTCATCATAAAACTACAAACATATGTGCTTACATAAGATTTTGTTTTACTGCTTTGTAAATGTCGATATTGTTTTAAAATGTATTGTTATATCCTTTTTCTTTGTTAAACTTGTCACCTGGTATTTTATAAGTTGCCAATTAAAATGAAACTAATGAAATGTCTTAAGAAAAATATCTAAAGCGGCAATTAAATGCAAGTCATTTTTTATGTTTCGTAAATCTCCTAATGGTTTATTTAAATGACTTTTTATTTTGTTTTCTTTTCAGAAGTTGGATTACTGCTGGTATAAAACAGCTTCCTTCACTGCTGACTGCTTCATCCATTGCCTGTCTTGGAATGTGGATGGTAAGGGTTGTTGACTTCATCTTGTAAATTACACATTTTATAGCACATCTTATACTTGTATATATGACATTAATATTAATTTGTCAAGTCTATGAAATTTTGTCAAACAATAAATTTCCTTTTAATCTAATTAAAAGAAATCATTACAAATTATTGGTTCTAATTATAGTAGGAATGGCTTCAAAAACATCCCCCTCCCCAAATTTATAGACAAATCCTACAGATGCATGGTGGGATTTCTTCCTAACCAATAACATGGACAACTTCTTGGTCTCATTTGCCATATTTTTGTTCTTTCTTGTCTTGAAGTTAGAATACTACAATCAGTTGACTGTATTCCTTTTGCAAGTAACTTTTTGCAGCAAACTGAACCTTGTATTGTTTGTTGCCATTTTTATTACTGTTAATAATGAAGACCCACTGACTTCCAATGAGAGTTTTACCAGTCAGGAGTGTAGTTAATTCATAAGTATCAGTCATTTTTAGAGCATTTATTTAATTTCCTATGACCTTATGTCATTTGAAGTAATAGCTTATATATAAATATTGGGTATATGTTTTACAGAAAGTCTATAGTGTGACTTACTACTTTGTCTAAATTTTTAACAACATAATCTTTTAAGTATTCAGGTGTTTTTCATAACTTGTTGGGGTATCGTCTGTTGGATGTTTCCACACTGGGATTATTTTCAATATTGTTGGTTGGATTATCTGGTTGTATATTTTGACATTTTTGTTTTTTTTTCTCCCTATGAGGATTTCCCTAGTTGGGAAGTAATGTTTCATTTTCTTCAACCAGAAGTGAAGAATTGTCAGGTGTAGTAGTAATTTCAAAATTTTCAGTAAATTTTACATACTCTTTTGACTTTTTAGCTTCTGGTATATATGTTAGATAGGCAGGACTCGATTTATCATAGCCTATGAAAATTGCTTCTTGACTTTTAACGTCTAATTTCTTTCCACTGTGTATGTAGGCATAACAAACTATGCCAAAAATATGCATATTACTGAGGTTAGGTTTGTGACCCGTAAACACTTCGAAGGCAGTTTTTCCAGTTCTTTAACTATAACACCTATTTCTTATGTATACAGCTGTCATAATAGTGTACAGAATTAAGTTATCTCTCTCTCTCTCTTCACATTTATCCTAGAAATATCTTAGTGAAGAGAGATTTGGCCTGAAGTTTTGTTCAATTTCTAATAATAGTTGATAAGGTTGTTTATTTCTATCCATTTTACTTTTCACACATAATTGATTGGCTTGTCAGGGGATATACTTGGCAGTGACCATAACTTCTTTGTTTGTGTGTGTGTGTGTGTGTGTGTGTGTGTGTGTGTGTGTGTGTGTGTGTGTGTGTGTGTGTGAGAGAGAGAGAGAGTGAGCATTAAGTTCCATTGATGCCAGTAGCAAAGAACAATTTCTAGCAGAACTGAGCTCTTGTGTCAGACATTATAGCTTATCAAGACTTTTTTTCAAGATATATGGTGATAAGAGAGTCCATGGAGAGACGGTTTCATGCCTTTCTCAAAGATCATTAAAAAATATCCTCAGCCAGGATTTGAACTATTGATTTCCTTCTCCAAGCTGTTAACCACTTAGCACTTCCATAATGTTATGATAAAAAAAAAAAGAATTCAATTCTAACTTACTCAACATATTCTTTTTGTCATTATCACATTGTTTCAACCAATTCCATATGGGGCCTTCTTCAGATGTACAATACACAAAGAGAAGGGTTTTGTTGACAGAGAAAAGGTTGAATAGAAAAGAAATACTGTCTAATATATTAACTGGCTCAGCAATGGGAGCTACATAGGCAATACCATTCTCAGCAAACTGCATAACAAAGCAAAGAAAATATCATGTTGCATAAATCTACACTAACCTGACTTATATATCTGTCCAATAAGATGATATGTGATACTGACTTAAGTTTTCTTATAATCCAGTAATGTTCCTTATGCATTATTTGGATCTAATCCCAAAGACAATAATGACTGCCCTTCTATCTACAGATAGTCATACAATACCTTTATATCTCATCTGAATATATTTTTTTGATATGCCTTAAATCTGGCATTAAAAAAATAACCAGTTTTTCTTTTATGTTTTTCTAGTTTTGCATGAGATGTTATGAAAGCAATCTTTTGTCAAACAATCCCTTCCCTTATGAAGAAATAATTATTGTAAGGATTTGCAATGACTGGTTGTACTATTGAAAAACACCCTTATGTAGTATATTATATTTAAATCCTTTTTTACTCAGCTGTTTCTCTTAACATATCATAGGCATGGTTAGGAAGTTAAGGTTTTATCAAAGAATAAATTTTTAAATCTTGTTTTAGTGCTGGCAATTACAAATTCATTTATTGATGTATTTCAAGCATTTATGAAGTAATTGTCTAAAATTGATTGCAAAGTACATTCAACCTCTTATTTGACTTTGTGATCCTGATATATATTTGAAGCATTATATCTCTCTATTAAAAAGAGAACAAGGTTTACTGCGGCAAAAGGATGCAGGTTCAAGTCTTACTGTCAGCTTGTATTTTATTTCTAAATACAGTGAAAAGTAACTGTAATTAAGATGAAAGAAATAATAATGGCTGACAATGCTTCATTTAATAAAAAAACGAATCATGGTGACTCTTTAAGAAAATCTCTCTGTCAAGTTATAAGAATGCAGTAAACATTTAATGATGACATTTAACATTTTGTCAAATTATAAAAATGTACTAAACACACTTAATTGTGACAGTTAAAATTTTCTGTTGATTAACAACCCATAAAATTAAATGTCTTTTACTATTGATATGCCTAATACAGGTGTTACCAAACAAGCTCAACCATGTTGAATCAACCTTGTTTTCTGCTTTTTTTTTTCCAACAAAACTAAAATAATCCTTGTCAATGACAATATAAGTGGCAAAATGCCCAAAACAATGTGACAAACTTAATTAAAAATCCTCCTCCTCTTTCCATCAGTCCTTGAGTTGAGTAGTCCACACCAAACAAATTTGCACACTCAGTATTTTATGTGCTTGATTGCATTGTCAATAGTCTGTATTACCTTCTCTCTTTTTGCCTGTGCATATTAACAGCTGTACTTGAAGACTCTCACCACCTGCTTAGGAAATCTGAACAACTGGATGAGAAGAGAAGAGTGTGGCTACATGCTTCATGCACTTCTAGTCTTTAATGTTATCTCGTTGCTTTCTTTATGCTTTTTAGATTTGAAAACACTGTTACTTGTATTGTTGCTTTGAGAGTACTCTTGTAACATTAGTAACATCATTTGGCTCCAAGTATTTGTATCTTGCCTCACTGTAGACTACAGTGTGTGTGTGTGTATTTTTGTAAATACAAAAAATTCACACACACTATGAGGCATTGTAAGTGGTTGGTTCAGGCTTATTTCCTTATTGTTCTTTGTTTTATAACAATGTTTAAGCTGTTTACCTTCCAGCTTTCCTTGGTTGTCTGTTTCATTCTGAAATCTTGTTCAATCTGGTGCTTGCATTTCTCTTTTCTTCTTTTGTCTCCTCCTGAACTCTGTACTGAACTGATGACCTCTCATTGAACTCTGCACACACTCTCATCTCACTCCATTTCCTGAGTAATGGCTCTAGCAAGTTAATAATATCTCTACTCACACTGCTGATTGAGTTATGATAAATGATTGATATGAAATATCCGAACAAAGAATTTAAAATGGAATACATGAAAACTTGTTGGATTTCTAACTTTTAAAAAAAAAATTATTTTTATCTTAATTTCTAGGATGAGGAGTTATTATTATATACACTATTTACATGCAGACTATTGTCTTCATCTTTGTTGTTACTATCACCTGATTGCCTTCTGTCTGGATTTCTGGGACGAGGAGTTATCATTATTTATATTGTGAAATATTGTCCTCATCTTTGTTGTTACTATGATTTGATTGCCATCTGTCTGGATTTCTGTGATGAGTTATTATTATATACACTATTACATGCAGACTATTGTCCTCATTTTTGTCATCATTATCAAAACATTTCAGTTGTTGTGCCCTCAAGCCTTCATCAGGTATATATTGATCTGTGTAAACTACAGGGATTTCAAAACTGAACTCTCTATTTAATGTATGGAGGTAGACTGTTCTCACTCCACTGCCCATGTTTAGGGATATATCACCTAGTTCTTATTTTTAGTACTGCTCACATGGGACAATAACTTAGTGGATTAATGCATTGGTTTGTGAATTTGTTGACATAGTAATTGTGAGTTCAATCCCTGGTCCGGGCAGTGTGTACTTGGACTCAGTGGAAACAGGGCAAGCAAAAACTGAGCAGTGCTAAAGATAAGAACTAGATGAGATATATGGGCATTGGAGCAAGATCAGTCTACCCTCCCCCAGTTTAAATAAGATTCAGTTCAGAATTCCCTGTAGGGTACCTAGATTGACATACATCTGATAAAGGTTAGAGGGCACAATTGACAACACATGATAACAACATCATAGATGAAGGCAATAGTCTGGACAATGTTGTAAATTTTCATGTACACTATTGTCCAGACTATTGCCTTCATCTATGATGATGTTATCATGTGTTGTCAATTGTGCCCTCTAACCTTTATCAGATGTATGTCAATCTAGGTACCCTACAGGGAATTCTGAAAACTTTTGAAAAATTTAAGGAAAACATCATCACTATGGCAAATCAACTACATAAAAGCTATTTACACTATACACTGTCCTTGTGGATAAAGCATTGATTGAGGTAATCCAGTGACACAAAGAGTTGTGAATTTGATACCTGGCTACAGTAAAGGTGAACTTGGAGAGTTGAGTTACTAAAGAGAATTAACTAAAACTGATATATCCATAAAAGGCATGGCATGTGGAACTAGAACAATGTACCCCCCCCCCAAAAAAAATATGGACTAAAGAGTTTGGTTCAAAATTCTAACATATATCACCTGAAGAAGGCCAGAACATACAATGGCTGAAACATTGTAAACAATGACAGTAAAGATAAAGACAACAGTCCGAACAATGTAAATAGTTAAAAAAATATATACCTTATCTCAGAAATAGAGACAGATACATATAAACTGTTTAATTTAAAAAAAAATTATTTTATTTATCTGAACATAGGATATACTACGGAATTCTTTCATCATTCTTATTCTCTTCTGTTTATTGACTTCATTCCATAGAGATCAAAATACTCCCTTCTTTAGCTATATTTGATTTTAAAGCATCTTCAATATAATATCAGTATTATTATTATTATTATTATTGCTTAGTAAGGACATACAGAATCAGAAAGAGACAGTTCAAACTTTTTGGGTGCATAATGAGAAAAGAGGGCTTGGAGAATTTGACACTCACAGGATATGTCTGAAGGCAAGAGGGACAGAGGAATTCAATGAATTACCTACCTAACAACCTATTTAAGGTCAACACGAAGCTATTTTTAAGACTTTGTCTATGTTACTATGAATACATTAACATTACTAATGAGAAAGTCTAACAAAAAAGATAAATTTCTCAATCTTATAGCAATTAAGATTTTCTGAGAAAATAGAAACACAAGGGCACTTATACTTAGAATTAGGAAGAAACAATTGAAATTTTGAGGGTATATATTAAGGAAAGAGGACTTGGAAAAATTAACACTCACAGGATATGTTAAAGGTAAGGGGGACAGAGGAAATTAGTGAATAACCTACCTAACGAGTTTGTGGAAATAATTGACAGAACAGGGATTAGGGGAGATAGCAAAAAACAACTAAGAGATACAAAGGAGAGGATTTTGTGGAAAACCATGATCACCCACATCCTGAAGATTCATGGCACATACAAGAAGAATAGTTAGGGTCAATGCAAAATTATTTGTAAAACTTTGACTATGTCAATATGAACTCATTAGCACTACTAATAAGGAAGACCAACAAAAAAAAAAATCAATTTCTGTTTCCCAATCTTGTTTTCATATAAATACTGAAAGCAGAGCCTTGTGATTCTCTTAAACTGTGATGTTCTCTTTAAAGAGATCAGAAAAGAAAGTATTTCTGAAAAGCATGGGATATAACATATGCCTGAGATATACAGAAGAATAAATTTACCAATTCAACATGCCCAAACCTGCACTGTAAATATTGGCTCTCAATGTTCAACCTACACCATGTATATTCTGCTATAATATATGACATCATCATAATGCAAGAAGTCACACAAACTGTGAAATTTTGAGAGCCAATATTTATGGTATGTGTTTAAATGTGTCGAATGCTAAAGGGTTAAAACAACAAATATTAAGGAAATAGCATTAAAAATGCAATAATGATTTTGTGAAATACATTGGTTTGATGCTTTGGCACTTATCATCAGTGATGTTTTAGCTGAGGATCATTAGGGTTTTTGAGTCTTTCAGCATCTTACCAGCCTCTCCATAGTAACCCAGCCAATACTGATCTACATTTCAGAACTTCAAAATGTTTACCTTATTTTATTTTTTTCACTTATGTTTACATTTTTACAGTAAAGATTGAACTGATTTTCTATGGAATGTCAGACCAGCATGCTAATTCTACATTGCAAATAATCTTATTAATAATTTTATATCTATTTAACAGATGCTAGTTACACTTAAGAACAGATTACTTAAAATTACTTAAAATGTTATAATGGACACTAAAAATGTTACTTGCAAGATAAGGTATAATTAGGAAAGTTTTACTTGTTGAGAAAGTTCACTTTCAACATAGAAAAATTCAAAGAATTTTTTCTCAGAATGATTCCCAATTTTAAATGCTATTACATCAGTTTTATATATATATATATATATATATATATATATATATATATATATATATCTCCTTACTCTGTTCTACCTGGATTCTTCCTCTTGGAATTTTTATTAAAAAAATATACATGTATGGGTATTTATATATTTTGCATATGTATGTATATTTACCACTAATATTATCTATCTATCTCTCTCTCTCTCTATATATATATATATATATATATATATAAAAATGCATGTTTCATTAAATAATATAGACAAGTTTTGTTTATTTATTTTGAATAAATTCCTTTCATATTATTGAATAAGCTTTTTAGCATTATCACTGAGACACAAAAGAAAATCACCATGTTGATACATTTTTATTGTTAATCTTGTCTAAGCTTTTGGCTTACATAAGCCATCATCAGAGATTACAAGTACATTACAATAAATTAAATAATAAATATGGTAATTTTTGTTTTAGAATGGTTATGCAGACATTGCAAGAATGATAGTTTATTTTGTTTGCATGGAAGATTGCTATACAACAATAAATTTGTGCATATGAAATGCAGGAAGCAAATATCGCATTATGTCATGAACTGCAATGCGATATTTACTATACATGACTATATATATATATATATATATATTAGGAGGATTTGAAATAATCATAATTAAATAATTCATTGAGTCTAGAAGAAACCTCAACAGAATGCAGAAAGTACTGGACGGCTGTCTTGTCCTATATTTGGGACTCATCAGCAGTGCACATGAACTACTGAGAATTGAAACCCGAACAGTTACCATAGGAGGTAAACGCCCTACTAACTGTACCAATGGGCCTCAGTGACGAAGAGGTAAATGTAGATGATATATATATATATATATATATATATATAATATGTCAAAATGAAGCAAGTATGGAAATTTAAATATCTGAGGAGTGTTTTAACAGAGTACAAAATCTGAAGGTGCATTGTAATAGTGAAAAGCCTTCCATAAACTAAGCAAAGTAATATGGCAGTGAATACTGGACAATTTCCTCACAGATAAATGAGTCTTCAGGCAACAGAGATGTAATTCTATAGAAGGATGCTGAGAATACCACAGACTGAATATATGAGTAACAATGAAGTTTTATGGAAAACGGAAACAAAAAGGAAACTTATACTTAAAATCAGAAATACAGACAGTTGAAGTTTCTAGGACATCATGAGGAAAAAGGGCTTAGTGAATTTGGCACTCACATGACATTGTGAGACAGCAGGAAAACAGAGAGTAACCTACCTAACAAGTTTGTGTAAATAGATGGCAGAATGGGGCGTGAGAGGAATAGTGAAAAGATAAACCATACTAAAAGCTACAAAGGATAGGAAGTAATGGAGAGCCATGGTCACCCATGTCCTGAAGGAACATGGTATATGAAAGAAGTAAATGGCAGCATTCACTGTCATTTGAATTTGATATTACATAACAGTTCAGCATTCTTTTCTTTATTTCTAATGAAATTTTTCTATTTTTTTAATAGCTTTAGGAGGGCATCTTTAACTGTTCCAATATACCTTCACATTTTGGTATCCTAATTTCTGTTGTCTGTCAAAACAGTTCCCAGATATTTAAATTTCATCATACTACCAATAATAATAATTACAACCCCACCCCGCTTATTGATGTTGCTTACTCTTACTACTAAGAATTCTACCTATCTAACAACTACTACTACTAATAATAATAAAAATATGAACCAACCTACCACCTGCAAGTTCTGAAAAGTTCTTGGTCCAACTTGCTTCCCAAAAATCAGTCTTCTGATGTTTGATCAGTGAAATATTGATTTGGGGAATTATTTATATTTGGACTATTGTCCTGATCTTTGTTGTTATCATAACCTTTCAGCTGTTGTGTCCTCTGGCCTTGATTAGGAGTAAACCTTGATTTGGGGAAATTGATTAGTTGAAGAATTTTCAGCACTCCTCATGCTACAACTATTACCGCTACCACCAATAACAATGTCAATCCTTGTGACAAGAACCTTGACCTGTTTACATTTTTTTTATTTCCAGGTACCAAACTTCTGCTTGGTGGTGATGTAATCCAGATTTGGCAACTGCCGCATCCGTTGCTTGATGATGACTTCAATCAGGGAGTTCACTTTTCTCTGGGAGACATGGCAGTGCCAGATGAGGAGATTTCTCTACTGGTGCCCACTGGCCCCACAGGTGCTAAGCCTGCAGCAGAGAGTGAACAGCCACAGTGGATTTGTATATGGCAATGCAAGTAAGTAAAAATATTTAGTCAATGCTTTTGAAAATTAATAAAACTATCAATGTCAGTGGTCATAGCATCATAGTTTAAAACAAATTTGAACCATTTTCAATCTTTATGCCAATGATGATGTTATATCATTTGCTGAGTAGAGGTTATTAATATGGAAAACATAATCAGCTGACCTAGTTTGAATTGCAATAATGTTCTGAAAAAAAGAATCAACCCAATGGATCCTGCATAATGAACTATTCCTATCCTTTATAATGTTTCTAGGGGAGGTACTGGTGGTGTAATAGATAGCAGCTCAGAATTATAAATCGGAGAGGCAATTTCAAATTCCAGTCTGATTTGTTATGTTTATTTAAAAAAACCCTTGGGAAAGATACGAGTCTATCACCTACTCCCCAGCTAGGAGGTAAATGATAGGACTTGTATCGGAGTTAAACTTAAAAGAAGTATTATGATCGTATATTAATTCTGATCCAATAATTATTGCTCTAGATTACTTTTGAGCATTTTATTGGCAAAAATTCTGTTCACCTCAATATACGCTATTTTATATAATTTTATCAATAAGTGCCATAACTATTATTATTTTTTTGTTATTTTTTAAGCATACAGGTTTGCATAGTACTCATCAAATAACCTTAACTTTTTTTCTCTGCATTTGTTAACTTCCCTGCTTCTGTCATTCAGTGCATGCATTAGTTGTTTATCTAACCAAATCCAAATCCAAATCCTACTCACTCCTTTTAAAGGAATACCTCCTTGATTGAATATATCTTCAGGGATATATCTGTACTCACCATATTTGGCCAATTACAGGTGATGCTATTTAAGCAATAGTTGGGGTGGATGGCCATTGACTCTGAGAAGTCCACCTGTCCTTTAACATCTCATGTTTTTTGTACTGCTAGTTTATTCACCAATGACATAATCACTCAGGTTTTGAATTCAAATGAGCCTTTTTCCAGTTCTTCCCTTTTTTGAGAGCTATCCTTTCTATCTTACTTTTTTTTTTATGTCTAATTTGTTTTTTTTTTTTTTGTCTCTTTTGTTGATTAGTTTGTTTCATTTTCAATTTTATTTCTCTTAGTTTTAATGTTTGTATTTGTTCAACCTTTCATCACTTCTATTCTTGACTTTAATTATCTCCCTTTGTTGCATTTTTCTTTTGTAAATCATTTTACCACAAGAAAGGCGATAAAGCCTCTAAGATGCAGAGGGATACTGAGAAAAACATTATTATGAAGAGAAGACAATAAAATAACATGATTCATTGTTTTACCTACTACCTCCTACTCCTAGTAGGAGGCAAAGTAGAGTAATGGATAGTGGCTTGAATTGAGGAATCAGAAAACTGAGTTCAAATTCCAGTTGAGTTCTTTACTTTCACTTACATGCAACTACCCTTGGGAAAGGTAGGAATCCATTTCTACCCCCACCAAACCAGTTACAGGCAAATAGCAGGTCAAATGTGTCATATACCCTCCCTTGCATAGCAATCAGTCTTGGAGGAGGACAACTCTGAATTCAAAACCTTCAATTATAAGTTAATTAGCCTCACCAATCTGCAATTGGGCAAGTTTGGTGAGTACAGCTACAGCCCTGAAGAAATGGTCGATCAGTGTGGGGTTCTTTCAACTCATGAGAAAGCCCTGGATCTATTCTAATGAGGTTTCATCCCTGGTACCTTTTTTTTTCTACTGCGTTCTTATAGTTGCTAATAAATACATATTGTTAATTATAGTTCTATTCCAAATGTATGTCTAAAAAGAAGAAAAAAATCTCAAAAAAAAAAAAAAATGGATATTCTGCTAATAATTAAGAAATAACTAATGTTTAAGCAATTTTAAGATTTAAAAATAATAGCAGGATCCATCTTGCACATTTATAAATCTACCATTCATCTATGCATTGAATATTGCTACCATATCTGAACTGGTACCACTACTATATATTTCAAGATTAAAAAAAAGTTAAAGAAAGTTCTGTAATGTAATCAATCCTGATCTGGCATCTCAACTTCAATTAAATTCTCACCAACAGGACATGGCTTTCCACTGTCTTTTCTACAAATATTTTCATGGCAATTGTTCTGATAAGTTCTCCTCCTTGGTGACTCAATAAATACATAAATACTAGATTGGCAACTAGGGCCTACTGTTTTAATGTTGAACCAGCTAAATGCAAGTGTCTGTTTTATTCTAATTGTTTCTTTTCCCACACTTCTCGTTTGAAGAACTCCTTTCTTATTTCTTGCTTCCCAGCCACTTACAATCTGCAAAAATTTAAATGCAACACCAATCGCTATCTTCTGTCTTCCTGAATTCAGTTCTTTTATTGTCCTTTCTCCTCACTTCAGTCTTCTCACTCTCTTTCACTCCCAGTAATCCCTTGCATTGTTGTGGCATTATTGCCTTGCTTGGAGTAAAATAATTTAAAAAAATAAATAAAAGTATGATTATTTAAAAAATATGATTTAATGTTTTGATTAAAACTTAAACTGTTAATTTTACTTCCTATTTTAGACCAGCAACTCCTGTTTATCACTTGAAGTTCTCCCCAGATGGCCTTTTGTTTGCATCTGCCGGAAAGGTAAGTAATTATTTTTTGGTAAAATTAAATTATTCGCTAATTTTTATTTTTTTTTTTTTTTAAATTAAAAAATTTACTCCCCATTTTTTCATTTTTAACCCCTTCTCTAGTGTAGAAGTGTACATACATTTTTACCAAAAATGTCTTTTTCATACATGACTAATAAACACGTCCAAATCATAACATTCAAAAACCAGCTACAGACGTGTTTATACATAAATCTTGATTCATTTTATGACCTTCTGAACTTGAAATGAGTCCAGTTGTCAACTCATACATCTAGTAGAGGTGTTAGCCACAACTCAAGTATTTCAAGGTGCCTCAGTTTCTTAGTTACTATATTAAAAACAAATAAAAAAATTTGTCTGAAAACGAAAAGTTTTTCCCAAAATAATTGACAGGGGAGGGGTTAAACATTATATAAGTTTTATTATTTACATAGTTTATATTCAAAATATCATTAGGTATATATCAATCTGGGTAATCAACAGGGGATTCTGAACGGAACCCTTTATTTAATCTACAGGTATAGACTGTTCTTGTTCCACTGCCCATGTCAAAGGGTATTGTCTAGTTCTTATTTTTAGTATTGCTCAGTTATTGCTTGCCCTATTCCCACTGAATGCAAGTACACACTGCCCAACCCTAGGATTGAATTCACAATTACTATGTCATCAAATTCACAAACCAATGCTTTAATTCATTAGGCTATTGTTCCATAGGACAATTCTCAGTAGTGAACTTGGAGCCTTAAACCTAACCTGCCTGCAGATTAATTCTGCTACTACCTGTCATGTTTTGACTGCTGCTGCAGACTTGCTCTCATTTGTCTGTTGTCTGTCTTTATTAGCAGCCCCCATATTGTATTTATTTCTATACTAAGCCAATTAAGGAGGTCCTCATAGCCTAGCATATGCACCGATTGTTTCAGACATCTAACTCTCCAGTGTTCCTCCTTGTCAATTATTTTTACTTCCTTCTATATCATGAACTGGATCAAAAGTCTTATTGAATTCACATGGTCTAGCAGTATTTGTACAGCTTCTTGGTCCAGCTAGAGTATGAAGATATCATCTGTGTCTCTCAGCTATACTGTTAGCTTTAATGGTACCATTGCTAAAGCCATTTCCTCAAAATATTCCATGTATATATTCACCATCACTAGGAACAAAGGTGAGCCCATAGCCAAGCCTTCTTCCTGTGGGTATATGCACACTATAGTTTGAAGAATGTCTGCATACATAACGTCAACATTTCCATCAGATTATCTATTGGAACGTTAGTATATCATGTATATTTTCAGCACATATACAGAAACCTGCTTAACTTTGTAAACAAATAATCCATCTAATTAACATAAACAAGAAATAGCATATTTAGAATGCACAGAATTAAGCTGCATTAATTTCAGTTGACCTTGTGAATAAACTTGGCAAAATTCTTACAAGCTGTCAGTATCATATTAAAATATTTATATTTTTAATATTGCCACAAGTTTCTCATTAAAATTTTTTTAAATTCATTTTGCTACATGTTTAATACTTTCAGAGTAAAGAAGAAATTTATTACTTCTCTTTTCCAATAAAAAAATTGAATGATTTTTGACATTTATCAAATCAATTTATTGATCCAAAAAGATTTCTAAATAAATTGACACTGTCCATAAAAAAAATACATAATGTATATAGGTATTGATATGCCAGAAAAGTACATATCTGTACTGAATAAACTAATTTGGACCTGCTTTGAAACTGAATTAGTTGTATATTTCCCATCAATGCCAGTAGTTGATGTTCAATTCCAAGTTGAAAGAAAAATGGGAAGATTTTTATCTATAGTTATACATAATAAGCTTTATCAAAACAACCTACTCAATTTCCCATGTACAGTGTTCAAAATAGGAATTTCCAATCTTAAATATACACATATTCAATGTATAATATTTCTTTATCATTTCCTGATCAGTGTCATATTTATCATATCTCATATGTATTCAAATATTCAGATACAAAAAGTTTAATTTGCTAACAGGCTTTACATTTTATATTCCTAATCTAATGGCATATAAAACTTCCTTTATTCTCCTTTCAAAATATGTCAAACCCTACCTTTGGGGTAACATATTCAAAGTTGAGCTATCTTGAAGGTTAATGTTCAACCTAGATACCATAGACTATACTTAGCCTGACTATTATAATATTAAATGTAAATTGTAGGTGTCTAATATACCATCAAATATAGTAAAACTATAAAATAGGAAGGTATATTTTTTTTTTTTACTGTTTACCCAATACAAGGCTCAAGAGCCACTCATGGTAGAGGGTTACTGAATGAGGTGAGTGATATGTTCATAAGTAGGAAGTGAAGATTATGAAGATGTGGAGGATAGATAATAATTGACCTTGACTTGAAAAGGTTAAGATTTTAGTCCTTGGATAGTCTGTTTTCAAAGTAGCAATTCTTACCCACATATATAAAATGCAATATATATATGTATATATGACAAAAATTTATGACAAAGTGGAAAAGATTTTTCATGTGACACATTTTGTCATTTAGGGTTCCATTGAACTAAAGTAATGTTTAATGTGATTGTATGTGTGTATAAAGTGGAGCCGGGTGGGGGTACTGAAATTTTAAATTTAAATTAAAAAATGTTAAATATGTTTTGGCCATATAGTCTAGCTAATTTCATTTAGTTTCTATTTGTTTGTTTTTATTTTTGTTATTAAATATCCCACATTTTGATAAAAGCAGATCAGCAAATAAAGTTGAAATATTATAAAAACCTGAATACAAATTTAGTGGATGATCTTGTGATTAAAGCACTTTTTATACATTTCAATCTCAGTAAATTGTTTTCTTTTTTATTTAAAGTAGCATTTCTTAAATCAAAATAATAATCAGATTCATTTCTGTGAGCAACTAATGCATTGAGTATGTTTCTTCCACTTTGTCATAGATTTTCTTAAAATTGTTCTCTTCTTATATATATATATATATATATATATATATATATATATATATAAAGAAGAAAAAGTGAAATGTAGAACTTTGTAACTGCAGAAGAAAAAATAATTGTCCCTTAAATGGGGTATGTTGCACAGAAGGTGTAGTGTATTGCAGTGAGATAGAAAATGACAATGGCAGTGCAAAAACATACATTGGTTGCACTGAGGGCCAATTCAAAAAGAGGTGGTATAATTATACCTTGTTATTTAGAATACCCAAACACAGGTTCAATACAAGGCTAGCAAACTATTATTGGAGTTTTCGAGAAAATATTAAAGAAGTCCAGCCATTAAATTGAATATTTTAAGAAAGTGAAAGCTAGTAAAGTGAATAGCAACTACTGTAAGCTGTGTCAAGAGGAGAAGTTGGCCATTGCAACATACAAGAGAAGTAATGAGCTGTTGAATGAGAGGTCCAAAATTATAGACCAAACTTGTGAGCAATGATGATGTGTTGGAGAGGATACAAATAAAAAGGAAACTCATACTTAACATCAGAAAGAGGCAGCTGAAAATTCTGGGACATAAAGGAGGGCTTGGAAAATCTGATTCTCACAGGGCAGATAGAGGGAAGGAGGGACCAGGTAAACCAACATGTGACATACTTAACAGGCTTGAGCAAGTGGATGTCAGAACAGGGTGTGGGAGAAATAACAAAAGGTCAAAGCTTATTAAGAGCTACAAGGGACAGGAGGAAGATGGGGAAGGCCATGATCACCTATGTCCTGAAGAGACACAGCATATAAAAAAAGAATACAAACTTTTGTGTGAAAAAGCATTTTTTCAGGAAACTTCAAATAAAAGTTTGTTTATTTTAAGTAAATAAAGATGAAAATTTGTTTCGAAAGCTATAAAATTTTAAGAAATACATGAATTTCATAGAAACAAATTCAATTTTCATAAAAAGAATGTTTGCTTTTTTAAGTCTTGGTTATTGAAAAGATTTTTTTTTTGTTTTTACATATAATGCTATGTAGACAAAAATAAATCTTTGCAATAACCAGGACTAAAAAAGATTTATGAAAACATTTGTTGCAATTTAACTGCTTCATCATGAGGACACAGTTAATTTTTTATGTAAAAAAAATCAAATGTGCCATTGGTGGGAATTTCATACATTCATTTTTTATTCTTTTTTATAAATTAAAAAAAAAATAATAAAAATTGATTAGAGCCCAACAGAACAGCAATGTGTGTGTGTATATATATATATATATATATATATATATTACAATTTTTTACATATGGACAAAAACAACTTGCTCACAAACCAAAAATGGTTACCAAAAATTTTTGGTTCTCACCAGTCGAGATGCAGCTGCAGTGAAACAAGAATGCATCTTTGTAGTGAGCAAGTTGTTTTTGTCCATATGTAAAAATTATAATAGATAATTATTGCTCTACTCTTGGTATTGAGCCCTCTTTTGAATTAAAACTGTGAACATTAGAATTTATATCATTTTCATTCTCATTACATTCATATATATATATATGACTGCATTATTGTCTGAATTTTTATCTGTAATTTTCACTGTATAATATTTTGTCTCAGTGTTCAATATTCAACACTGAATTAAGTGCAGTGATATGGAAGGAGATTATGTTGGAAAATCTTTGTCAATTGCTTTTTTCATCATTAGGCTATAAACTTATTGATGTAGTTATGTAAACTCTTATGGTTCTTGTTTTTGCTATTTTTATATCATTTAATAAAAGATTAATGTTTACCTTTTTAGTTTTGTTCCCCTTTGACCCAGACCTGAAAACTCATTTTCAGGTTACCACAGTAAAAATGGTATCTGGATGAGATGTGCACAAGTCATTGGTATTCAAAGAGTTATTTGTATTGAAATAAACTGTTCAAGGAAATTGTTTTCCCAATTGTGATAGCATGACACAATTGCCTACCATTTCTTTTATTTCCCTCATGTTTGTTGATTGTTATTTGGTTCTAATCAGCAAATACTTAAGTGTTTATTGACCTCAAATAAGCTAAGCTGTATGTGTCTGTAGATGTATACAAACTGGCTCTTCGGTGTTACTTAAGTGGTTTAGACTGAACACCTGTCCAGTCTCTAAACCTATTTTTTTCCTCATGTAAGAGGTTTCTATCATTTTATGAGCAGGACCTATTTTCCTCCCTTTATAAAAACCCTTAAATCATGAAAGTGTTATTTTACTTACAGCTGGTGAAATTGATAATGTTTTTCTTTCTTTTCTTTTTTTAATGCTGTACGTTTTTTAATTACTTTTTATTTATTGCTGTAGAGTTGTATTTTCCCCACTTTCACAAAACCTGTCTCTCATTAAGAAAAAAAAAGTTTGTCAAAAAGAACCAACAATGGATGTGTAAAATCTAAAAGAAACAATCTTTATTCTATTGTTTTTTTTTTTTTATATAATTATTTCAACTCCAGCAAGGAGAGAAAGCCACTAAGATGGGAGTTACTGAGAGTGAAAGAAACTGATGTAACATTATTGAGGAGAGAGGACTGTAGAAGGACTTGATTCAAGAAGAGAAGATGATGATTGACATTGCAATTAACTCTTTGAAGGTCAAAGTTGGAAAGTAAGAAGCTGGAAGAAAATTCCGTAGGCAAGAAGTGCAAGAGAAAAAAACTAATTTAGAAATGGCTTTCATGCTAATAATATTACAAAAAGTAAATTTTATATTTGTAGAATATTTCCCCCACCAAAAAAGAAAATTACATTAAATTTTTTGTTAGTGTAGTGATACTAGCAAATTAGTATGCATAATTTGCATAGGCAGAAGTGAACAGTCTTATAAGTGGTCACTGAGAATAACCACTAGCAATACGAGTCTAGTGACTGATTAGTACTAACCTCCACTTCACAACAATGGCGTTGCCGATAGGATTTCAATTGTCTCTGGAAGATCCAGAATTTGTCGATACTTGGATTCATTGCTTCTCTGCCATTGCGAGAACAAAAAAAGTTGAAAGACAACAAGGAAAAGGGAGGCGAAAATGAAATTACGGATTTATTTTTGGCTACAGCTGGATGCGGCGGTAATGAAAGTCTCCACCATGGCATATCCCTCAAATTTGGAAGACCTAACTTTCGAAAAAATAAGTCAGATTATTAAAAAAAATATGAGACCCAAGAAAAGGCTGGTAGTGGCAGAAAGAACGAAATTCATGTCAATAAAACAGGAAATTGACAAACCAATTATAAAATATTTACACCGTCTACGAAATGCAAGTAGATATTGTGAATTTGAGAAACTCTGACAAGACGAACAGACCATTGAAGAGGACTTGATTCAATTAAGACTAATTGAAGGTATGTCCAATGCATCACACCGATATAAAATATTGGAACAGTTACAAATAGGAAATATGTCTTTAAATGCTTGTATTGAATTTATGCATCAACAAGAACTAATACAGACATACCACCATTATAAAAGTTAACCCACCGAACAAAGATTTGCTGATGCATACGCGTTAAACAAGATAAAAAAGTGTTCGTATTGTGGACGTGAACACGAAATGAAAAAGGAAAAGTGCCCGGCATTTGGGAAAACTTGTAATAATTGCTTTAAAAAGAACCACAAATTAAAAAAGAAAAAAGTTTAAAGAGTTGAAGAAAACGACACTGACAGAGAAGTTTTTACTGTGAAAAATAAGACTATTGCACAGAAGAAAAATAACATTATAGTAAAGGTTAAAATTAATAACTGCAATTTAGATATGCAAATGGATACTGGGAGTGAAGTAACACTGATACCAAAAAATTTTTGGGAACACATTGGTAAGCCACCTTTACGGAAAAGCAATTTACTACTCCGCCAGTTTGATGGGTTGATTATAAAAATATTAGGATACTTTGAAAGTTCATTGGAGTTAAAAGAAAAATTTGAAGTAATTCCTGTAATTGTTACAAGTTGCAAGAAAAACCATGGCCTTACTGGAAATGACGTGCTTAATATGAATTCTACTTAGATAATGAAATAAAAATGGAAAGTTAAAAAACTATGAAGCAAGTATAAAAGTAAAAGAAAATGTTTCCCCCTCTTATTATGAGGCACAAAAATTACCAGTACATTTACTGCCATTAGTAGTGACAAAACTACGTAAACTAGTAGAACAAGACCTTCTAGAACATGTTCCGCCTGGAGGTAGCAAGTGGGCATCACCAATTGTGGTTCTGAGGAAAACAGATGGTGATTTACGTATTTGTGGAGATTATAAAATAGGAGTAAATCACAAGATATGCTCAGATTCATATCCCATACCCAATGTGGAACTTGCATTACATGCACTGGCAGGGATGTCTGTTTTTCAAAAATAGATTTAAAACGGCATACCACCAAATACCAATAGACTTAAAACTTCAAAGAAGTAACCACGATAAATACGCCAATAGGGTTACTAAGATGGAAAAGAATGCCATATGGTATAAAAAACTGCAAGCGCCTATATTTCAAAGGGCCATTGAACAGGTTTTAGGAAATGTACAAAATATGGTTTGTTACCAAGACGACATATGCATAGGAGCTACTAATGAAAAGGAATTAAAAGAAAAAACTGATTTAGTCTTGAATAGGTTAAGAAATGCTGGAATGACGATAAATGAAAAAAAATGAGTAAGCAATTATAACAAAATATCTTTTTTAGGTTATTCCATTTCAAAAGAAGGTATATCACCAGACCAAGCATTGATAGAAAAAATATTAAAAGTAGCTACACCTTCAAATAAAAAAGAATTGGAGTCTTTTTTGGGATTGGTAAATTTCTACAGGCAATATTTACCAAAATACATGGACTTGACAGAACCGTTTGCAAAGGAAAAAGAATGTAGAGTTTATCTGATCAGGTGAACAGCAGAAAGCTTTTGAAACATTAAAAGAAATAATGTCAAAGAAACCTGTAGTGAAAATGTTTGATCCATTATATTTAACCCAAGGAAAGAATTACTCAAAGTCACGACATCAAGGATTCTACGATGGGCAATAAGATTGATGGCATTTGACTTTGATATAGAGTATGTTAAAGGAAATTCAATTCCACATGTGGACGCACTATCAAGATTGAGGTTTTACAAGGACTCAAAAGACAAAATGGAGGAAGAATTTGAAGATTCATTCCTACACTTGATAGACTGATGTTTTGTCTTTAGACAGAATGGCTGTGGAAATGAGACATGATCCGGTGCTAAGTAGGATAGTATCGAGAATAAGAAAAAATTCGTGGGGAAATTGTTCTAGGGCGGAAAGACCTTATAAAGAAATAAGGCACAAATTAACAATAGAACATGGAGTGATATGCAATGGGGACCTGGTAGTTCCCCCAGAAACACAAAGAAAGCCGATAATAGAAAGTGTACATAATGATATACATTGTGGAGTAGCGGCTGCACAAAAACGAATAAAACTAGAAGCTTGGTGGCCAGGTTATTCAAGAGACGTTGAGGATTATGTAAAGAGATGTAAAAAATGTAAAGAATTAAGAAACTTTACACAAGCCAAGTTACATTCATGGCCCAAAGAAGTGGAGCCATGGAGTAGGGTCCATATGGATCATGCATATGTAAATGGAGTGGGACTCCTATTAATATTAGTAGACTCTTTTTCAGGTTGGCCTGAAATAATAAGGGTTGCAAACAAGAAAAGTTCCACTATAAATCAAATTCTAAGAGTAGTATTCTCTAGAAATGGTGTACCAAAAACCCTGGTATCGGATAATGCACCAGAATTTTGTGAGGAAGAACTTAACGTATGGTTAGAGAAAATAGGGTGTAAACCATATAAAACTCCTCCATATCACCCTCAATCAAATGGACTAGCAGAAAGGATGGTTCAGACCGTAAAAAAGGGGCAGGAAAAAGAAAAAGAAGTTTTTCTACCGAGGATGCTTTTAAGTTATCAGACCATACCACATGCGGGAAGACTCGAAAGCCCATCAGCTTTAATGGGGAGACAGATTAGAGCTCCGCTAACTATGTTATACTCTACAAGTGAAAAGATGTGGTATAAAAAGAGCAAGGATACAGATCCGGAAGGAGCCGAGTTTATAATGCAAAAAGGCCATAATACAGCCATAATAAAATTCGAGAGAATGGCAATAGTGTTGGCCCATGCTGACCAAATAAGGACCCAGGGTGAAGAGGAAGAACAAAACGACAAAGAGATGTCTTCAATTCCATCTGATAATGAGTTGGTAGAACAACCATTACAGAAGGAAACGTCAGAGGAAACAATGCAGGAGGAAGAGAGACAGAAGGACTCTGAAAGTTCAGATGAAGACTAGAGTATGCAAGAAAACACGTGACTACAGCCTAGACCGGGACAGATCGAGGTCTCCCAGGGAAAGAAATATGGGAGAGGGAGAAATAGAGCAGAGTGAGGAAAATGGCAGAAGGAGTACAAGATCTACAAGAGGGATAAAGCCCTTAAGGTTTAGGGAGATGTAGTGATACTAGCAAATTAGTATGCATAATTTGCATAGGCAGAAGTGAACATTCTTATAAATGGTCACTGAGAATAACCACCAAGAGTACGAGTCTAGCGACTGATTAGTACTAACCTCTACTTAACAATAGTTAGATTAAAAAAGAATATGAATACTTATGAATATGACTGACTTTTGACCATCTCATCTGAATAACGTTGTCAATCTATCCTAATAGGAAGTATAGTTTAAAAAGATTTTTTTTAATAAAATGAGAATCTTTTTCATTACAGGAGATATGAAAATCTTCCTCTGGGCTTGAATATAGTTTTCAGTTAAAAGGCTTAACCCATTAGTATTCAACCCACCCAAACCTGCCTCATCAATATCGGCTCTCATGACATCATTGCAAATAACCTAGGAAATCACACAGTGACACTTTGAGAGCTGATATTTACAGGGCAGGTTTGAGCATGTTGAATGCTAAAAGGTTAATGTGTATGTGTTTTGTCTTTCTAATCTTAATTTTCTTTATTTTTAAGTCAGCTTATTCAATATATTCCTATCATAGCGTGTTGGCTCCAATACAGAATATCTTTTGTTGTTAATCTCACTTGTTAATCTCACAAGTTTTATTTCATATGATTGCTTTCTTATAATGAATCAAAAAAATGTAATAATTTTTTATTTGCTATTTAAGATACCTTCATATTTATAGAAGTGATCAGCATTATTTTATTTCTGTCTGTAGTTTGAATAAAAGAATGTTTATAATAATCCTTAAACAAACAAGAAATAAGACTTTTGCATGGAATAAAAAAAGAAAACTACTTTTTGAGTGAGTGTAAGCTTATATATTGTCAGATTTTATTATGCAAGTCAATGTTTTAACAATGAAATTGCTATTAACCAACCAATGTTGGTAAAATTTTCTGAATATACTTATTTTTATATGAGCAATATATTATGTGAAGTACAGTTTTTAATATCTATCCTTATTAAATATTCATAACTTGTTTTGGGGTTATCAGGTTTTATTATAATAATAATTTATTTATAAATAAATCCCAAAGACATCCCAAGATATTTGATTTAAGCAATCACCCATATATCAGAATAAATTATTATTTTCTATTAATTCTTAGACATTCTATAACATTCATCAGTTTTTATTCAAAAAAAGAATAAATACACAAAAAATTCAACTTCCCTACTACCAGGCACTGATAGCTTAGTGGTAAAATCTCCAACTGATGGCAAATCAGTCAGGTTTCGATCCTGGCTTGAGGTAATCGTATGTCTAGTCACACTGATAAGCTGTGATCTGTCTGTGGACACACACACACACACACATATATATATATATATATATATATATATATATATATATATATATATATATATATATAATTGAGTTCACCCAATGCAAGGCAGTAAAGCCACTGAGAGACAAGGGATTACTGGGTGTGGAAGATGTAGAAACTGATACATTGCTAAGGATTGTGAAAAAAAGAAGAGTTTTTGTGTGTGTGTATAGATATATATATATATATATATATAATAAACATAGACTAAAAACTCTATCTATATTAAAAAAAATTGAAACGAATCCTTAATAAAATTAATTATGAATACTGCTCAAATGTTTTAAAATGTGTACAATAGATAGTTTAAAATATCAAGCTTTGCACTAATAGCTTTAATACTTATTTCTTAAAAACTCTCGGCACACCATACTTAGTTACCTTCTTGAAGCGGTGTCAAGCAATCACATACTCACTCAGTGTTTTTCACTTCACAAGTAAAAAATTTAACTGTCAGCTGAACACAGCAATTTTGTCTTTGAAAATGATGAACACTACAATATTGAAAATAAACAACACTCTGATTATGACATTGTGCTATGTCAAAAGTACTCGGAATAAAATAATATATATCAACACAGCAATTTTCTCTTTTCTTTTAACACCAAAAAGCTTGTCCATGAATGTGAAAGGATCCAATTGAAAATAAGTAGACAAAACTTGTCTAAATTACTTAATGAAACATTTCTCTCTCTCTGTCTCTCTCTCTCTCTATATATATATATATTTATTATATATATATATATTTATTATATATATATATATATATATATATATATACACACACACACACACACACAGAGAAGAGGGGTGGTGCATAAATGTCTTTTAACCAAATAGCATTTATTTTGGTGAACAAATAATTTTTTTTTGTTTCTTTTGTTTTTTCAACTTAATCTTCCTTGTTTACATTATTTACATTCAAACTATTGCCCTCATCTTTTTTGCTGTTATAACAACGTTTCAGCTGTTGTACCCTCTGGCCGTCTCCCTCTGTAATCCAAATATAGTGTAAATAATGAAAATTCCTTATCCCAGAAATTCAGAAAAAAATCATCAGTCTTTTACTTTTTTTAACTTTTGTGCTGTTTTAACTTTAACAATACTTGTAGAAATGTTTATTTGAGTGTGATTGTTAAATAAGTGCCCAGTGTGCTGAAGGTTGTTACAAAGTAATTTTTCTTGTATATGCAAAATCCTTCCAGCAAAAAATATTCCAAGATGTTGACCATGCTTTTTTTTTTTTTTTTTTTTTTTTAATGTAATCAGTTGTAATGAAAAAGTAAAATGAAAGATAATTGTATTTATTTAAAAAGAAAAAAAAAACTTGTCAAACTTTTTTTTCTATTTTGTCTCTTTTAAATAATAATTCTTTTCTCATTCATCATTAATATCACATTTTCAATGCTTTTGAATTATTTATAGACACTTTCTATTTAAAAGATTGAATTTAGAAACTTTACATTTTTCCTGGATTTGTATTACTAAAATATAAGAGCTTAAATTCAAAACTTATTTAGATTTGGTAGGATTTTTATAAAAACTAGCAAATCCTTAGAATGATGCAATTTTGATTTTATTTCAATAAATTATTCAAATTATCTCATTATTTCAATATTATTTTATATTATTATATCATATAATTAACTTTCAGTCTGGCATTTTCTTATTTTAGTATCTTTTTAATATTTAAAACTACTTGTTTCTCTGTGCCATTTAGTATTTCAGTTTTTAACTTATATTCCAACATGATGAAACACCTTGTCACACATCCTATGCAACAAACAAGTTTCTCACATTGCAGATGTTTTAATGAAACAATTTTGAATTTATGTTTCTAAATCTCATGTCAAGTGAGGCTGTAGTTTATTATATTTTTTTAATTTTTGTACTTTCTATTATTATTTTAGTCTTCCTTTTTCCATATGGTTTCAATACATAAAAAAACCCAATTGAATATAAAATTGAAATATTGCAGTTTTATTTGATGATAATTAAATAAAATAATGCAGCTTTGTTCAATCAAAGCTGTGTATTATTGAAGCTTTGCAGTTTGGTGTTTTTTTTTGTGATATGCATTCAGTGAATTGAAAATAGTTGAAGATGTTAACTTTGTTAGAATGTCTTAAGTAAGTTATAGGCTCCTTACTGATTAGCTATTGATTTTGTCTATGGAATAAATTGCTTTTTCAGTTGAATGATTTTTCCATTTACATTCATTTCAGAATGACAGAGTTGTGAAAATCTGGTATGAAGATCGCAAAGGTAGGTTGGATCTGTTTGGAAGAAAAGCTAATATAGATTTTACGAGTAGTTAAGTACCCTTAATTGTATAATAAATTTTCAAAGGGGTAATACTGGTAGTCTACCTTTTACCTACTTGGATTTAGTAAGGTTCCAGATAAACCTCATTTTTATATGGAACTTGTTCTATTCTTTGCTGTACATTTTGCAGCGAAATAGGGAACATGTTTTGAATTCAAACACTGTATAATTTTTTTTTTGATATTTTCATTACATTTAAACTGTGTTATATACATGTGTTTTCTCAGATCAGTGATTGAAAATGGCTTCAAACGAATGAATTCTCTTGGTATTAAAGAAGACAATGCTTTATCAGATCTTATAGAAAGGTGCTACAGAATCAAAAGAACTTTACTAAATAACAGAAAACCCCATCACTTGAAGACTTTCAATAGCAGCAACAAATAAAATGGATAGAACTTCTAACTCAAAGTGAAAATAATGACATAATCGAGATGTTGAATTTTTGTACTATTTTAAGCAAGACATTAGAAAAGAAATTCTCATCAGTACAAGAAATATTGTATAAATTCCAACCAATAGTAATGCTAACTGTTCAATGACTGCTGAATATTTTCTGTATGGAAATATCTAGTCTCAGCATTATAAGAAACCTTAATTATTTTTTCCTACAGATATGAAGTCATTTTCATGTAAAATAGAGGCTCCAGAGCCATAGAAATATGAATATCACATTCTTATTTTTGACCAATGAGAGCCATCTAAAAAGTATATTACATTTTGTATAATTTGCCGACAATCTTCTTTAAAAAAACAATTGAAGTGTAAAATCGCTGCAAAGCTTAATATCTTTTCCTTCTTAAATTACTAAATAGAAATTAACAAAATATATTTTTCCACCACCTAAAACTTAGAGAGATAATGCTAAATTTTTACACCCAGTTTGAGCAGATTATTTTGTATAAATTTTGATAATTAAACTTAGTTATCCATCCTCGGTAAACATTTTTGTACATTTTCTAACCTACCAATTAGTCACTTTCAACTTTGTTTAATTCTGAGTGATATCTATCAATCAGTTAAGTGCCATACATGATACACACTTGGACATTCATGTCTTTTTCAATTCATAAATGACTAGGCAGAAGATGTTCCTGCAGTAGGTTGCCATTTTATTCTGTGGTAGACTAGTTTCCAACCAAGGCTATAGGACCCAGTCTGTCCTGCTATTCAACCTGGGAGAGAAGAAATGGATTCATACCTTTCCCAAGAGTATCAATTCTTATAAATATTTTATTCCCGTTCATTTTACTTAACAATTATCAATATTCTTTAGAATAACAACAGAACTTGCATTATTGCTAACCAAATTTAACTGTTACTGCATTACAGCTACTGTTACTACTGCTGATACACACACACGCACGCACGCACGCACACACAAGCATAATTGTTTCAAAATTCACATACATAAAAGAATGGAAACTCTTTCAACATACACATACAAATAAAAACACTTCTCTTTGACATTTGCATCGTCAAAGAACTGACAATATTTCATGTCTTCATTTGATGTTTTGGAATTATGCCATTCTATTTTTCAACATTTTAAAAAATAAATACATTTATTTAATTTGTGAAAATGTTTTATTTTTGTTTTCATAAATTATCTTCTGCACTTTTCTTCATATTATTTTTTGCCCCTGGTTCAACCATGCTGAAAATACCGGTTCTTGTTCAGTCATTGAAGCCTGATCAGTACTTGAATGGGGGACTGGTTGGGAACACCAGTTACTGTAAGCAACTGCCACCAATTCAAAAATATGTTTGAGCTTTAAATAACCCATAAAGTGCTGATAAGCCATAAAAAAAGCAAATCCGTCAATCTCATTGTTTCTTTTTATCCCAATATACCAGGTCAAGTACTTTGCAATCATTAAAGTCAATAGTATACAGTGGTGAGCAAAAGAAAGGAACCACTTATCAAGAAAATGAATTTGTTTAATTTTTATTTAAAAGTTGTATTTGACAATATACTTTCCGGTGTAGTATCTATGGTCATTTTTGACTGTAGTGTAATTCACATTGACACAGTACAAGGAGGCATACAAGTCTAAATGCATGTTAATGCTGAACATAGGCCATGCTAAAGTTATGAGCTACTTGACCTTCTTTCAATGATATTAATCTTCAGATGCAAATCATTCAAAACAAAAACACATTGCATAAACTTTGGAGCCTACAATTTTTCAGTGTAACTAATTTTAATTTCATATTGGAAAGTGTGTGTTTAGAGGAGATGAACATCATCAGTATGTCAGCAAAGAAAAAGTCAATGTGAAATTTCCAAAGAGTTTGTAATATTAAATCATTCTGTCCAAACCATCCAGAAGTATGCCAATGTTGGGAGCATTTTGTATATGAAAAGGTCTGAAAGACAAAAGAAATCAAAGAAAGCTAGTTAGATTATCTGTGTCCAACTTCAATAGCTCCTCAGATAATGGATGGAAACAGCATTACTTGTGAAGTTTATACAATAAAAAGGATACCATGTAAAATAATCTAAATAGGTGTATTGCAGCAAAGTAAAAGCATTAACAGAAAGAAAACCTCAGACAACAACAAAAAATTGGGCAAAGAAAATCATCTAAGAAATAATGAAAAATCAGCAACATTAATATTCAATGATGAAAGCAAAGTTGAGCTATATTATAATGCATACTTTTGTATGCCCAATGAATATTTTTATAAGAAAAATTCTAAGATATACAATAGGCTTATGGACGTATCACACTGGTTCCTATACAATCACCAAAGTTCAGCAATGTTGACACTAGTCAGTACTTAGATGGGTAACCACTTGGGGGATACCAGGTGCTGTAAGTTATGGATTTGCAGGTAGTGTAACGGATAATGACTTTGAATTATTAATCAGGGAGCTGAGTTCCAATTCCAGTTGAGTTTGTTATATTCACTTACATACAAATACCCTTGGAAAAGGTATGAATTCACATTGTCTTCCCCTGGCTATAGGTTAATGAGTATCACTAAACCATTATCTCCAAAAATAAAATAGAATTGCATACAAAATATTTAGATTTTGGCATTAAATAATCCTGAGAGGTTGATAAGTTACTAAACAAAAGCAAGCAACAAGTGTATAAGAAACAGAACAAGAGATACAATAAAAGACTGGACAAAATAATATCTACTATACTATAATGAAAAATGAACAGCATTAATATTCAATGATGAAAGTAAAGCTGTACTCTATTTTAATGTATGCTCCTGTATTTCCAAAGATCAGTTGCTACAAGAACCAATCTAATATATACAATAAAGACTGTGATGAAGATTAAATAGTTTGAAATTATATCAAAATCAATGGAATACTGGATAGAAGAAAATGGATTACTGATGTCTCACCTGTTATCAAATATAGCAGAATTTGAAATATACCAACATGATGAAACACCTTGTCATACATCCTATGCAACAAACAAGTTTCTCACATTGCAGATGTTTTAATGAAACAATTTTGAATTTATGTTCCTAAATCTCATGTCAAGTGAAGCTGTAGTTTGTGCCAGTTGGAGACATAATTACTGAACATTACTTGAATGTAAATATTTAAATCCAGAGACAAATATGCAATGTGGTTGGCCCTGATCTGGTATCTCATTTGCAGATACTCTCTTACAGACATGTTGTCACCTCCCTCTGTCTTTTCTACAAATACTTTCACGGTAACTGCTCTGAGCTATTTTCACTAGTTCACAAACTACATGAATTTAAACGTGCCACTAGTTTGGTATCACAGTCCCACTCTTTCACTGTTGAAACGGTTAAATGTAACCATCTCTTCTACTGCAATAGCTTCATGTCTAGCACTTCCTGTCTTTGGAACTCCCTTCCTCTTATTTGCTTCCCTGATAGCTATATCTCCAACTATTCAAATGCAATGTCAATCAACATCTTCAGGTGCCTTTATTTATTCTCCATCCTTTTCTTCATCCTTTACTCTCTTACACCCTCTGTAACCCCTTGCGTGCTAGTAGTACTCCCGCCTTGCTTGGGGTGAAAAGTTTTTAAAAAAAATATGAAAACTATACTATTTCTCCTCTTATAGATCATAACTGTGAATGCTCTATTTTCAGCATCACCATGTGTTCAGATCTTTATCTCTCCTTGTACTGTTAATAGGAATGTGACAACTTGTAGTACAATCCTAAATGATCAGATATTACTCCCAAAAGTACATTGTCAAATACTTAGAGCTTTGTTAATGAAAATTGAACAAAGTGATATTTAACTTGGTGACTCATTTCTTTTGCTTGCCACTGCAAAATGGAATCAATAGAGACTTTAATGAAATATTTTTCATCTAACATCATGATATTTATTTTAATAGTCAGATTTTAACCAATAAAGTAATAAAAAACAGCAATAAGGTAAAGAAAAAATTAGCCAAAAATTAATAAAGCTACTTTGTTCTTATTTACACTATTTATTTTAATGGTCTGAAAATATTTGGCTTCAAAAGTTGCAATAAAATTCAACATGATGTAACTCAACTCTCTAAGGTTTTGTTCACCTCTGCTGTGGCCAGTTGGAGAGTTGAGTTACTAAAGAGAAATAACTGAAACAGATATCCCAAAAAGCATGGCACGTGGAACTAGAACAATCTACCCCAGTGGATGAAATAAAGAGTTCAGTTTGAAATTCTGACGTATATCACCTGAAGAAGATCAGAGGGTACAATGCAGAAATGTTGTTAATATGACAATAAAGATGAGGACAATAGTCCGAACAATGTAAATAGTGTAAATAGATGCAATACCTCATCTCAGAAATATAGACATGAAAAAAACTATCCAAAATTTCATAAAGAAAATACTTCATTTTAAAATTCAAATAACACAAGATGATTCTTCTATGTTCTGTGTCCTTTCAGAACATGAATGTTCGTAGCTCTCCATAACTTTCTATCCTTTGTAGCTCTTAGTAATGTTTATCTTTTTCACTCTCTCTACTCCTCTCTGCTCTGCCATTCATTTACACAAGCTCGTTAGGTAGGTTACCTGTTGTTTTCCTGTGTCTTCAATATGTCTTGTGAGTGTTGGATTTTCCAAACTTTCCTTTTTCATTATGTGCTCTAGATATTTCAACTTTCTCTTTCTGATTCTAAGTATTAGCTTCCTTTTTGTTTCCATTTTCCTTAACATCATTGCCAACTCTCTAGTGGAAACCTTCTCATTATATTATTATTTACCCACTATGATACTAGTGAATAAATAATAATAATAATATAGCATGAGGATTTTGAATAGAGAGATTGCTGTGACTGTAGATTTGTACCCCATCTAGCCTTTGGCTTTGTTTTGCTTTGTCCACAATGATATTATTTTAAGATTACTTATATAGATTGACAGAACTATCAGGAAAATTTACTTGCTCTCAATGATTTGCAAGATTGGCGTTCTGCTTATTACCCAATAAAAAGTATTTGGGATATTAATATATTCTGGATTTTTATTTAATTCATCATTAAGATCAATAGTATTCACGTTAATTGCTCATCCTGGGTATGACGATAAACTACATCTGGCAGCAAGGAGGTTTTGTTTAGTATGGAACCACCTCTTTAATTATTGTTGTTCCCAGGTCCATCCTGACTTGGGGTGATAGCATTTGTTAGGGTCCCAGCTATGGGCAAATAGGGAATGCCCAAACTGGAGTCAAAACACTATGAAAATGCGGAAATATATTTTTATAGTGAAGGTTACCAGCAATACATTTTTGTAAAAAAAAAACAAAAAAAAACGGTATATTGCTAGCTATATATTTTTGTAAGAAAGAAAAAAAATATATTATCTATATAATACATTTTTGTACAAAAAAATATCTATATATATTACCAGCAATACATTTTTGTACAAAAAAATATCTATATATATTACCAGCAATACATTTTTGTACAAAAAAATATCTATATATATTACCAGCAATACATTTTTGTATGAAAAAATATATACTGTGATGGGGAAACAAATATTTGTACACATACAAATTTTTAATTTATTGTATTTCCAACTAATGAATAAACATACTTTTCATATAATTAACTGTACACAGATGCATAATAACTATATATGCATAAAAAACAAAACATTTGATTTAATAGAAATAGATACCACTTATACATTTTAATGGATGAAAAAAGTTTTCATGCAAATTTCAGATTTTAAAACTTTTAAATTGCTTTAATACTCTAGATTATTCTAGAATGTTCCAATGTTATCAGTAGTTATTTTTAGCCTAAAAGATACAAACAGAACATTCTGAAATTGATATTTGTGCAAGAAGGTTTTCATCATGACAAGAGGTAAAGAGTTAACAAATTCATAAAAAGAACTGATTGTTAAGCTCTGGAAAGAAGGTAAGTTACAGGAAAATCTCAGACAACCTGAATATTGCATTTACCACCATTGGTTCATTCATTGCAAGGTATAAAAAACTCAAAACTGTTGAAAACCAAAGAACAGGTGCTTCATGGAAGATTTCTTCAAGATCTTTGAGGAAATTAATGTGTCAAATTAAACAAAATTCAGTGGTTACTCATCAAGAATGATTTGCTTTCATCTGTCACTAAAGAAACACTAAGCAACAAAATTCATCGGAACAATCTAAAACCACACTCCCCTCAGAAAACTCTGCTGCTATTGGAAAGACACAGAGATGCCAGGTTGAAATTCATTCAGGAACATAAGGATAAGAAAAAATTGTATTGGGAAAGAGTATCATGGCTAGACGAAACCAAAATTGAGTTGTTTGGACATAATTCTAGAAAACATATATGGAAAAAAGATGGTGATGCCTTCAAACAAAAGAACACAGTTCCAACAGTGAAATTTAATGGTGGCAGCATCATAGTTTGGGGATGGTTTTTCTGCAAAAGGTACTGGCAACATATCAGTAATAGATGGTAGAATGAATGCCACTGCATATCAAGATATTTTGGAAGCAAATTTAATGATTCTGGTTGAAAATCTTGAATTTCTCTTGATTGTTTCTTCCAACAAGATAATGATCCTAAGCACATTGCAAAATCTATGAAGAAATCGCTTGCTAAAAATAATGTAAATATCCTGAAATGGCCAAACCAGTTCCCAGCTTTAAACCAAATCAAAAATCTGTGGCGTTATTTGAAAATTCAAATCCAATTGAGAGCTCCAACAAATGTCTTGGATTTGAAGACCATATGCGAAGAAGAATGCAACAAAATACTAACTAAAATTTGCAAATCACTAATTGAGAACTACAAGAAGAGGTTGGTTGCTGTAGAAGTGAATAATGGCTATTCTACAAAGTATTAAATGAAGACTATGTATTCTTTTTTTGTATTGTACGAATACTTTTTTCATCCATTAAAATAGATAAATGTGATTTATTTCTACTAAATCAAAATTTAACTTGTTTTTTTATGCATATTTAATTATTATGCATCTGTGTACATTTAATTATATGAAAAGTCTGTTTATTCATTAGTTGGAAATACTATAAATTAAAATATTGTATGTGTACGAATATTTGTTTTCTCCCAGTGTATATGTAAAAAAAAAAAAAACCATATACATATATGACCAACAATACATTTTTGTAAGGGAAAAAAAAAATATGCATATGACTGGCAATACAAAAATGTATTGCTGGTCATATATCTATATCTCTATGTCTATATCTATATATATATAACCGGCAATATATTTTTGTAAGGAAAAAAAAAATTACCAGCAATACATTTTTGTAAAAGAAATTGCTAATTATCCCAAGAAAATTAAATTTCGACATTAAGTGACCCATAAGGATTTCATATGCCATGAAACAAACAAATAATCATATTAATTGCTTATAATAATCTCTATTGACAAGATGTAGCTAAAGAAATAGGCATTTTTCATAGTAATTACAATTCATAAACTTTAAGCTGGTACAGTTTCTGAATACAGTGGCCAAGCAAATTTTTGTTAATATTTTGAATGATGTCTCATAAGAAAAACTAGGGAATAATTTAGCCAGGCATGACATTTCTTTCTTTAGTTTTAGTCAAAATTTTATATTCATTTGCCACTTTCATTTTTAATTTTCATTAGCATAGTACCCATTAAAACTTATTGAATTAATCATGTATTTTTGCTTAGGATCAGAGTGTCTTAGCCCTCAGCCTGGGACCAGAGAGTCTCAGCCTGGAGCCAGTGTCTCAGCCTTCAGCCTGGGACCAAGGTATCTGTCTTTGTTCTGGGGCCAGGATATTTCATCTTAATCTAACCTCAAAATACTTTATCAGTCGCTACTACCTAACCATACTTTATTATCTGTACTATTATTATTATTTGGAATTGTTTATAGTATCTTGAAAATCAAATATCCACATCTCTTCATACTTTATAAACTCAAGTGCATGAATTGCAAGTACCAACAATTTTAAAATTAAAGTATGGCAGTTTGTGTGAACTTTGTCATTTTTGAAAGAAAGAAGGATTATTAAAGATTTTTTAAAAAAATAGTGAAAAAACCTTAAATCAAAAGGTTATGAATCTTCTATATCCCATGTCCCTTTAGGACATGGATGATCATGGCTCTCCATAATTTCCTGTCCTTTGTAGCTCTTAATAAATTTTATTTTGTTATCTCTCCTAAACCTTACCCCCACCATTCATTTACTTGAGCTAGCTAGGTAGGTTATGTATTGTTTTCCTCTGTCCCCCTTGCCTTTAATCTGTCCTGTGAGTATCAAATTTTCTAAGCCCGCTTTCTTCATTATATGCCCTAGAAATTTCAACTATCACTTACTCATGTTAAATATAAGTGTCATTTTTGTTTCAATTTTCTTCATCGTTGCTCATATGTTCAGTCTGTGGTATTCTCAGCATCCTTCAGTAGAACCACATTTCAAGTCTCTTCTTCAACTTTGAGGAAATTGGCCAGCATTCACTGCCATATAAGAGGAATATTATATAACAGTTCAGTACTCTTTGTTTCTAACAACATTTTTCTCTTTCTTAATACTTTGCTTAGCTTTTGGAAGGCAACTTTCATTCTCCTGATATACATTCAGATTTTAGTGTCACACTTTCTGTTCTCTGTTAAAATACTTCAAAGATATTTAAATTGTTGTATTTATTTGATTTTGGTATCTCCAAATGTTGCAATTACCTCTTACTCCTAATAACTGAAATATACCAAAGAGTTATGGTAGAGAAAGGCAAATATGCTGATTTTTAGCATTAAGTTCAAGCAAAAACAAAATTGTAATCAAAATTAAAAGAACAATACCAATATCCAACAATTTTAGAATATAAAGGATGCATATATAAAGCATTATATTAAATAGTTGATTGTTGTTTAATATTTTCTCTTAATTTGTCATCATAGTTCTTTATGGTCTCTTGTATCCAAGGATGCTCCTCTACTAGGGAAACTAGCCAATCCATGTTGCTTATACTGCAACTATGCTGAGCAGTCTGTAGTTAAAGTTTCTGGGAGAGAGCACATTATATACCATGATCAACAATCTGAACATGGTTAGCACGCTCAAACCCTCAGTCACGATGACTTGTGACTTTGTGCTAGCACAACTATCAACGACTCCCCAAAAAGTTCCATCTACCCAATTTTACTCACAAGGCTTGGGTCAATGCATGGTATGGTTTTTCAGGCACTTTCTAAAGGTGACACATGCTGGGATAACTTCCTCAAGACTGATAACATAAAGAAGTCACCTTCCTGACAAATCGACTATGGTGAGATTCAAACCCAGGTCTCATGGTCAGAAAACAAATGTTTTAACCATTCAGCCATATGCCCATAAGTTTTTTTTTTTTTTTTTTTTTTTTTTTTTTTAGGCTAATTCATAAAGAACAAACTATTCAATCATTTAATACACTGACTAATTATTTGCAAAATGGAATTATCAAAATACCCACCCTTAAATTTTAGTAATTGCTCATTTGGAATTTTATAAGATAAGTAGCACAGATGAAAACAAGGGCTTTGTTATCAGTCAATACTATTTAACTGTAAGTACAATTGCATATTATCTCTACAAAGTGAAAAAAAATTAATATTTTGAAAATAAATAGTTAATATTAGTATCTCTTATAAATTGGTTAAATTTCAAAAAATGTTTCAATTTCATTTAAAGTTATAATCATTTTATGACAGTTTCAAATAATGAAGAAAGCTTTAAATTTTACTCTTTACCTTGCAGGAGACTTCTGAAAACAAATAACATATACACAAGATTAATTTGAAAATTAAATTATGAAAAAATAAATTCTGTTATCTTGGTTTCAGTCATATTCCCACTGCCATAAAATAACTTCTCTGTGCCTTTTTTTATAAATATTTTATTGGCAACTGTTTTGATGAGATTTGGTATCTCGACTTCATTAGTTTTGTACTAGATTGGGAGTTAGGTCTAGTTATTTTACTGTTGAAATTGCTTAATGTAACTCTAAGTTATATTCTAATAGTTTCTTCTGTTACACTTTTCACCTGTGGAACTGTTTTCCAGTTTCTTGCTTTCCTGTCAACTACAATCTTCAGAAATTTAAATGCAGTATCAATCATTACCATCTGTCACTTTGAATCCTGTTTTTTTTATATTTCATTCTCCTTAGTAATGTTTTCCCAGTTTCTTTAACTCTATTATCCTTTCTTCTCAGTAACCTCTTGCATCTTAATGGCTTTATTGCCTTCTTCAGGGTAAAATAAAAAATAAAACGCTAACAATTCATTATGACAGCTCAAAAAAACATTGTCACAATGATGGAGTAATCAGTATGGATTAAACACACATGCAATATTTTATGGCAGAGCAATTGTTTAAGTACCAGAGAGAAACTTCTGCTTGTCATCAGCATGACTGATGCTAGACTCCAAGAGAGTTGCACTCTATACTTTCAGCCCACATTTATATATATATATATATATATATAGTCTTAGTCTCTCTCTAGTGGTCTATATATATATATATATATATATTAGTGGTCTCTCTCTCTCTCTCTCTCTCTCTCTATATATATATATATATATATATATATATATATATATATATATAATTCCTAAGAGGATAGAATCCAGGTAGAACTCAATGTCGAGGACAGAGTAAGTATATAATATAAAAACACTAATATTCCATGGTTATAATTTATTACATTGGAATCATAATCATTGGAAAATATAACTCCAGCTATATATATATATATATATATATATATATATATATATATTGAAATGGGTGCAAGGCTTAATGATTATAATGTTAGTGTTCCATAGATGTTTCTCAGGTTAGAAACCCACAGTATCTGATTTGTAAAGGAGGCAACATCTTGATAATATATTGAGTTTAGATAGGATCTCAGCATGCAGCATTTTGAGAATTGTTGAAAAACATACCAAAATATGTGAGGGAAATGTAATTGCCAAATCCAATAAGAAGAGACAAAATTCATTGTGACTGATGGTATGAATTTACTAGACTTGTTCAAAGGGCTGTGGAGTCAGAGTTGGAGTTAGAAGCAATTAAGGGGTCACTGGAGTCAGTCTGTAAAACTGTCAACTCCTACTCCAGTTGAATTTACACTTTATATAAAAAGTCTTACATTATAGAATTTTTATTTTTATTTCTTCTACTGTATATTTACTATTCCCTTTAAAGAAATGCATCTCAACTTCTTTTTTTAAAGCCAGTTTATTTTTTGTAGTTATTTTGCGTTTGCAAAACTATATTTGTAAAAAAATCTTACATTATAGAATTTTTATTTTTGTTATGTCCTTTACATCCTATAAAGGATTATATTTCAACTTCTGTTATAAAGTAGTTTTATTTTTGTTCTGTACTTGTTTCTTATTTGCAAAGATCTATATATATGTAAAAAGTCTTACATTATAGTTTTTTTTTTATTGTTATCTTTTCTATATCCTTTCAAAGATTTAGTCTCTAATTCTGTTAGAAAATATTGAAGGCATGATATAAAAGCCACAATATCTTTATTCTTTTATATAAACCAGTTATAATGATATAAGCCTCCTCAAGTTAGAAGCATATACATAGGCTTTATGAGATTTGTAGGCCATAATAACTTAATTGTACAAAGAGGAGTTGGAGTCGAAGATTTTGTGTTCCAACTCCACAGCCTTGCTTGTTCAACAACTGTTCATGCAAGATTATAATGTCTCTCTTAGAAAATGTAACTATGGTTCCCTCAGCAGTATAAATCACAGGTTGGCTATGACTGTCCTGATGTCTGCAATGAAAATGAAGTATCTGGTCTTGCAGACACATAAATATGAAAGTGAATAAGTAGACAATATATACATATATATGTGTGTGTGTATATATATATATAATACACGCACACACATACAAGTTTCATTAAAGACAACTGACAAAATACTGCAGTTAAGCTTTTTATTTAATTTTCTTGTGTTCATATAAGTTTTTTCTTTTCTGGACATAAAGTGTGCAAAAATTGTCTGAACGTTCTGTATATCCAAGCACTTTTGGCTATTCTTTTAGCTATTATCAAAGATGGTTTTTAATATTTATTTTTAACTGAATGCATAGATTTTATGTATGTATCTAGAGTTATGGAAATGTTTCATTTTGTTTTGTTTTTTCCAAACATGGTCTGTACATTGTGATCGAGTTCATAGTTATTTAAATACAACTATAATAGCCTCATCCACATGTAAAAAGAAAACAGCTAAAAATAATGAAATCATATGATAAAAAAGAAAAAGCCAACACTCAATAACATCAACTATGAACACGGTCACAATGTGCTGACCATGTTTGGAAAATAAACAGTCCCATAACTATACATAAAAATCTACACATTCACTTGTATAAAAAATGGATTGCTGCCCAAATGCACAATTTATATAATGTGTGTGTGTGTGTGTGTGAGAGAGAGTTAATCAGGCTTATTAACATTTTTTGGTTCTTTATACAAATAAATTCTGGGTTAAATATGTTGGTCATTTTTTTCATACTAATGTATTTAAAGATATGGTATTGTATCTTTTACATAAATATCCTATATTTTTTACATATATATCTTTGCAGGAATTAAAATGACATTATTCATGGATATTTTTAAATATGCATGTTTTTGCCTGAGTGTGTGATCTCAAATCAGTTGGTGTTACAATAAAGTTGTCAGAAAGGACAGACACCTTCTCAAAGACACTCAAGTGACAACTATTGAAGCCCCCCAAAACCTGAAATGCATGTTTTATGCATGTTTGCATCACAAAGTTAATCATAATATTTGTTTCACTCATTCTATTTTTCTTATTTCAGTACATTTGCCTCTTTCAAGACAAGAGAGCCAACCTAGTCCACGTAAAGAAGAGTTGCATTATTCTTTTGTGTATATATGCCATCCACGTGCAGTTACTGGATTTTCATGGAGAAAGACCAGCAAATATATGCCCAGGTATTACACTTTATATTGTGACTCCCAAGAGGATGCTTCCCCAATCACTACAATCTTAATCTGTTCAAGTTTAGGGTTATTTTCCCCCACATATCCCTATAAATTATACCTGTTACCTCTTACTCTATAACCTGTTACATTGAGTGGCTCTTAGGCTTTGTACAGGGTGAACATTATTGTAATAAAAAAATTACATTGTTATAAATTTATCATAGTTTGGCATTAGACTTCATTTTCAAGATCTTGTGACTCAAATCTTAGCAATTAGATATGAAATTCTATATTTTCTTTATGAAGTCACCAACTTCTCAAATGTCCTGACTGATATATTTTAATAAAACATCAATGATGCAATGTTACCTATCTAATCTGCATTGTTTCCTATTTGGTAAAAGAATCAATGTAAATGCACTGAGCATTGGACAAAGTCACCTAACTTTGTACTTTGCCTTTCATAAATTTATTCTAATGAGCTTGTGATATTTAAAGGTGAACAGTGGAACTTTCAAAGTTTGCAATTCTAAAGCTGGACTTGTAGAATTAATCACTAATTGATTTTCTCTCATTGTGATTTACCTGTTGACAGTACACTTTCCAAATATGTAATTTGAATGCCATCTTCATGTAAAAATATAAAACTACTGACCAAGTTCAAAAGCTAACTATAAATTAACAAGTGCATCTGCTTTAAAATGGAAATAGGTTGACAGAATGTTTGTAATGGACATTCATTCTTATCAATACCAATATGGCTATTACTGGCAGCTGTCAGCATGTTTCTGATGCACTTTCTCAGATTGTTAGATCTTTCAGAATTGCTACTCAAGTAGATGGAGCCTTCTTTTGGATTCCACCCAAGACGAACCTTGGTAGTCAACAACAGCAAGTAGATAATAATCCTTGTGGCAGTTATTCCAAGAGGGGAAAAGAGCTCTGGAAAATTGCATAAAATAGAGCTATTTTCTCTTGATCACTATTATGAAATTAAATAAAAGCAAATTTTCCAGTTATGTTTGAAGTTACTTATACCTTAATTATATACATGCAAATAGCATAACAGATATCGACACATTGAAACCAGCAAGCTGGGTTCAAATTCCAGCCCATCTGCCTGTATTCACTTTTACACAAATGCTCTTAGAAAACGTATAAATCCATCACCCCGCACACAGCTAGAGGTTAAGTAGCAACATAGACTGGGTTCTCTAGCCTTTGGTGGCAATCAGTTGAAGAGATGAAAAACTATAAATTCCAAACTACAGAGAAAGCAATGAGAAACTACTCCACTATATTTCCCAAAAAGGGATGGCAAAGAAGCAGAATCTGTGTAGAGCCACCATCTTAAAATAAATCTCCTTATTAGAACTGAAAATGTAAATCTGCTCATGTAGTTATTAAAATATTGTGATATTATCTGTTTTGTAGAGGTTCTGTTGCTAACATGCTGGTAACATCATGCAAAGATAATGTCTGTCGAATCTGGTGTGAAACAATCCTCCCTGATGATGGACTTGTGGATTTAGATCAGTTTGACCCTGTTGCTACACAAGACCCTCGGTATCATACACGTAGGCATAAAAAACGTTTTATGCAAAGGTTGAAAACTATAAGGTAAGTAAATGCTTGATTAGGCCAAAGATTTCAGCCCATTAACTATATTTCTTTAACATGAATATTAGCATCGTAAATGAAAAAACTAACTATTTCTCTATGGATGTAATTGATTTTTTTAAGTTACACTGAATTATTTAAGTAAAGTTAGGTTCATGTGACACAATGATTGGAACATCCACATCGAAGAGAAAGGTGTGATTTTATTTCCGTTTCTCTTTTATGGCTGACAGATAAAGTCTTTGAAGCCAGGCCTTCCAAGAGACACCAAAAATAAACAAATAAATAAAAGAAAGCTTTTGGGGGGAAGTGACAATATGCTGGATATTGATGATTTCCAGTTACTGGTCTATATTAACAGTAACAGGAACCTGTTGTATGTTGTGCTACCCCATTGTATGTTTACATTAGCATTATTAAGTAACAAATTTCTTGAAAAAAATGTCACATTTAATTTCTTTTAAGTCATTATTCTGATTTATGTTTTCACTTATATATAAGGTGTGTGTGTGTGTAAAACACATAAAATCTTGGTTGCTTACTTTTTAAAATTTAAACTGTGTGAATTATATAAATTCTGTTCTCTTGAAAATAAACACATGATTCATAAACAAATCTAAATACTAAAGAAATATATTTCAAAATCAGAATATGACATTTTCACATTGGTCTGTCTGTGGCATAGTGGATAAAAGCGCTGATTAAAATAATTCGGTGACTTGACCCAAAGAGTTGTTAGTTCAAAACCTGGCCACAGCAGAGGTGAAGAAAAACTTGGAGAGTTGACTTACTGAAAAGAATTAACTGAAACTGAGACATCCAGAAAAGGTATGGCATGTGGAACTAGAAAAATCTACCTCAGTGAAGTAAAGGGTTTGGTTTGAAATTCTAACATATATCATCTGAAGAAGGCTGGAGCATACAACGGCTGAAATGTTGTGAATATAATAATAAAGACGGGAACAACAGTCCAAACAATGTAAATTAAATTTTTAAACTATGACAAAAACTTTATTCAACTTTTTTGCTATTTATTTTAATAGTTGTAATAAATTATTGTTCAATTAGTTATTTTTCTGTCCTTGATTTTGTAGGCATGCTATTAATAAACGGAAAAAACAACACAAGTATGGTCCAGAAACTGTGATGACATCCACCCAATTGTCAGGAACGCAAAGTGTTCATGACTTCCACAAGTTTGGCATTCACCAGAATGGTGTTGCTCCAGCTTTCCATTTTCATTTGGCAGGAAGCATCAATCCAAAGACAGGTTAATAAAGTTTGCATTTCCCAAAGATCTCTGTTAACTCTATTCCTAATAGCAAAGTATTTCCAGTTAATGAATTGTTTGATTGATAACTTATTAAGAAGAATACTGACATTATCAACCACCATATTTTGTGGTATATTTATGCTAGAAATATTTATTTTAAAAATAAATCTTGCTTCTCATATAATAATAATAATTTTATAATAATAATAATAATCAGTTTATGAGAAAAGAAAAGTCTGATGATAAAATATAAGTTCATGATAACTTTTCTGTATTTTTGTATAAATATAATTTTACATTATTCTCTTAGTTGTTCTAGTGAATCTTTACAATTATTAGTTCTTTGTCACATTTATAACATGAAAAGTAATTTAAGATAGAACATATGGTGAAAATAAAAAAAAAAATGAACCCTGTAGATCCTAGAACGATCTGTCTTTGAACCTCATGGACAATCACTATAGAATCACAAACAAAAACTGTAGCAAAAAAAGAATAGAAATTGCATCACTTGAGAACTTTGAACAAGAGTAACATCTAAAACAGATAGCAAATGTAGCTTGAAGATTAAATAATGGCATAAGAGTTGACATTCTAAGCTACTTCAAACAAAAGTTTAGGAAGGAAACTCCCATTAATACTAGAAAGAGCAATAAGAGTTACTGGACTTGAGAAATATATTTTCCTGAAAAATTGTTTTAAGAGAAATATTTTATAAATTTTAACCAAAAGTAACACTGGCTGCTTAGTTGATGAATGCCAAATGTTTCTTGATAAGGAAATGGCTAATATTACTATTAACATCTCTTTCACATAATAATTAGATCTCATGTAGAAAATGTGTACACAAATGTAACAACTACCATGTGACAGGGGTAGTATTATTTTATTATAATATATTTTTATAATTATTAACTTTTTTAAGATATGTGTTATGATAATTATTTTTCTAAATATATGACTATTTAGTATATAAGCATAATGTAGATCTTAATAATTTGGTTGTCTTTTTTTCTTTTCTTTTTTTTTTTTTTGTCAGACATTCCTCTGCTGCCAACAACAGGTAATCCAAATGATCAGCTGTTTCATTTCCAACTAAACTGGTTAAATAACAAAGAACTTCAGTTCACAACAGAAGCTGAGAAAATCCTTCAAGAGATGCACAAGCACACTAATTTTTCAGATTGTGGGATTTATATGAACAGTGGAATAAATGATGGGTCAGCGGTGCCTGGAGTGCCACATCCCCAAATGCGAAATGGTGTGGCTGAAGATCATAATGATACAGATCAGGAAACTGGATCACAGCCAGATGACAATTCAGGTAAGAATACATTCAGGTCTGTTCCATTTTATGTCAAAGGCTTTTCACTGTTAAAAGCCTGAATTAATTCTACAGATAAAATATGTTATCATTCTTTTTTGCACTTATTATTATATTTATTATTTTATTATTGTATTTATTTTTATTTTATTATTATTGTATTTATTTTTATTATAATTATTATATTATTTTAATTTTATTATTATATTTTAATAGTTTAAAAGTAAATTATTATTTTTAGATTAAAATAGATTATTATTATTTTTAATATAGTAATATACTAAAAGTTGAATCTATGTCTATATTTTCTTAATTATTAAAATGAAATATTGTTATATAAGAAAATGAAACAGTTGTCATTAGCAAATTCTTCAAGAGAATCATTTTTTTCTTTTTTTACAATAATGTTCAACCTGTACAAGGTCAAACAGCCACTCAAAGTAGAGGGTTAGAGAGTAAGTTGCAGAGTTTTTTTGGGATATAAGATAACAGTTAACCCTAGACTTGAACAGGTTGGGAAGCATCCTCTTGGGAGTTGGTTTCACAAAGCAACAATTCGTGAGAGGAAGATGCTCAAATGAAATTTACATCTCACTGATGGAATATGAAGAAAATGTGGGTGGTTTGTTACAATGTGCCTGGCATTGTGGGCCATAGCTGTGATGGTCAGAACTGGTGGAACTAAGGAATGCATTTTGTCTGGACAGCAATGGGGCAGTGAGATGCTTTCAGCATTTCATCTGTGGGAAAGGGATTGTAGAGAAGAAAATAATTCATCACCCACAATGAATGGGTACATTTTTGGACTCTGTGAAGACTGGGCAGCAGTACTTCATTTTCAGCCTGATCTAACTCTTGTAAAGGTAGAGGATTTCAGGAGGAGTCTAGTACTTACTGAAGCAGTTAAAAGAACTGACTATTTTTCCAGTGATGGATTGTATGTATGAGTTCCACTTGAGAGAACTAAAGTTGAGTTGAGCATTATTCCCAATAGGCAAGCAAGGCAAAAGAGCTTCCTTGAGAGAACACCTGTTCATTGCAATGGGCAAAAATTTAGAAGCTGCTTGGTGATGATGGAATGTCCAAAAAGTGTAATCAAATTCTAGTATATTCTGAATAAATTGATTACTCCTATTAATAATTAAAAAAAAAATAATAATAGAAAAATTGCATCAGCACATCACTAATGCAATGCTACAAATAACAACCACCATTGCAGAGAGAAGGTTACTGTTCTCAGAACACTTATTGAGCAAACAGGAAATAATCCACAAAGTCATGCTGTCAGATCATCCTCTTGGTAAACAGTCATGGACATCCAGCCCAAACATACAACAGCCAACTAATGTGGGATACAAGTCTGGGAATAGACCAGCTACCAAAATTTATAGTAGATTTGTGATGGATGCCAACCAAGGTCAACAATGATATGAATTATCTAAAAATATTGCATACAAACTGATTGTAGTATAGATTTTTACCATTACCCTTTGTGAGCCACAAAAGAAGTCAGAAAAAGAGAAGGTTGTCAATGATAAGCAATAGATGATGATAGGAATTCTTGAAATTATCAATAGTAGGTGGAAAAACACCAGCAAACTAGCAAGTGACTACTTCCAAGGAGATGATAGAACCTAAATGTTAGGTTAAATCCTCTTAACATTTTGGTACCACTTTTATCATTAGTAAATGAGAAATTTAGAATGCTGTTGATATAAATTTGAAATAGTATAGCAACATCATAAGATCCAACAATATTCCTGTTAACATACACTGTAGCATATCACCCTCATTCTCTTCATATTCCCGTCCTGGGTATGACGTTAAACAACATCTGCATCCTGAATAACATGATAAACTACATCCATCATCAAGGCCTCTGATTTTGATGTTTTGGGGAGTGTGGAACCGCCTCTTAATTGCTGGTGTTCCTAGGTCCACCCTGACCCAGGGTGGTAGCACTTGTTAGTGTCCCAGCTATGGGTAAATAGCTGGGATCAAAATGCTATGAAAGTGTAAAAATGTTTTAATACATTTTTGGAAAAAAAAATATTACCAGCAATAAAAATCTTGTCAGCATGAAATAACCCATTGAGGTTGATAGGCCATAAAACAGAACAAATCCAACCAACTCTTCATATTCTATTTCACTCAAGCAGCTTCTGTCCATGAACCACTGCTTTGTGGAACCTACTCTTGAGAGGGTGCTTCTCCAATCACTACAATATTAACTTGTTCAAGTCTAGGGTTAACCCTTATCTTCCCCTCCTATCTGCATAAACTGCTGCTTACTGTAACCCTCTACCCCGAGTGGCTCTTGGGCTTTGTACAGGGTGAACCTCAATGTAAAAAAATAAATAGATGTTATAAAATGAAAATCTTTTTTGTATCAGGCCAAATTTAACAAAAGTGACATTTCAGGAGATCAAATTCACTCTTTAATACCTTGCAAGGAAATTATTCTAGCCACAACCACAAGTGCAATAAACTTTAATCTTACTAATCATTGGAATAAAACAATATATTAAAATTTTTATATTATACAATATATGAAATTTATAGTATTATATAAAACTTATTTGTATTAAAACTTAATATATATTCATTTATATTTTAAACCTTTATATATTTATTTTATTTTAAAGGTATTATATTAAATTCATATTATAAATTATATTAAAATTATTTTTATTGAAACTTAATATATATTTATTTATACATGAAATATTTTTTTCTTTCAGGAAACAATCAAAAAAAGAAAAAGACCGCAAAATTATTCCGTCGGAAACATAAACACACCAACAGAAGTGTTGACAGTAGTTCAGATACTTTAAGTAACCTCAGTTGTGATTACCCTGACACTAATGAGACGGCAGTTAATGAATATGTAAGAATATTTTTTAAGTATTTTTTTAATTATTGTTTATAGAAAATTACTGAAGTACCAATTTGCCAATAGTGCTAATTATAAAAAGAATCATATTATTTTGATTTGCAAGTGTTTATATTGAAATAGCCTAGACTTCTTAAAACTATACAAATAAACCCATTTTCATTATCTGCATATTGTCCTCATCATTATTGCTATTATCATAACGTTTTGACTGTTGTGCCCTCCAGCCTTATTTAGGGGTTTGTTGATCCAAGTAACCTTCAGGGAATTTCGAACTGAATCTTTTATTTAATCTAGTGGATGTGCAAGTGGTGTAATGATAACAGTTAAAAATGAGAAATGGAAGAGTCAGGTCTGAATTCCATTCAAGTTTGTTACATTCCTTATGCACAAATACCTTTGGGAAATATATGAATCCATCCCCTTCCCCAACTATGGGTTAAATAGTGAGGTGTGTATCTGGAAAAATCATTGTTATGCTCATATAAAATTGTTAATACATTATTAACTTGTAAAAAAAAATAAAATAAAATAGAATTATTCTTGTGATCCGAAATATGTTTTGGCTTTAAATAACCTGCAAAGGGTTGACAAGCTATAGAAAACAAATCAATTAGTCAATTATTTAATATATGGTGGTAGATTGACCTCATTCCATTACCCATTTCTAGTGATATTTTGACTTGTTGGTATTTAGTACTGCTTAATTATTGCTTACTCTGCTTCCATTGAGTCAAATTCTGCATTACTCAATCCAAGGAATGAATTTAGAATTACTATATCACCAAATTCACAAATCAACACTTGGATCTACTATTTTAGATATTGACAGCAGAACAAGAACAATCTATACCCATAAATTAAATAAAGGGTTCAGTTCAAAATTCCCTGATGGTTACCTGGATCAACAACCTCCAGAAGAAGACGATTGGGCACAATAGCCAAAATGCTATGATAATAACAACAAAGATGAAGACAATAGTCTGAATTTAAATAATGCAAATAACCATTCTCATGCTTATTAAAATTTGACCTTTTAGTAGTTTCAAAGAATGTAACTATAACTGAAATACTTATTATACTTAGTCTTTATGGAACAAGATCAAAATAGGAAACTCAGATAACCATTAACAAATAAGTTGAATGAATCTCACTGATTTTTTTTTTTTTTACTATAATTTACTATAATTTACTATAATTTACTATTTAAACACAGAATTGTTTGATTACTCTGCAGCATTATTCTGAGTCTTTAGCAGTGAATAAATGAGTTACAATGATGTGGATAAAAGCAATGATTGTCCTGGAATAGGCCATATTTTGCCAATATAACATCATATAAAAATATCCTATTTCCAATTGCTTAAGGAGATGAATATTTATCAAATTAATATTTTTTTTAAATATGTCTAACCCCTGTTAAATATTTAGCACTGGGTGAAACAGATTTTTGTTGCAACTGCTCAAGTAATTGACTCGCATACTGACTCACTCACTCTTTTCTCCATGATAGACTCAAGATATCAGGTGATGAGATTGGTTGCAAAGAGTGACAGCGTGTACATATGAACAGTTCCCATGGGTATTTTTTTTTTTTTTACCACAGCTCATCTTTACAAAATTGTTCCAACAATAATCAATTTTTATCAAAACTTTGTTAGACAGGATGTTTTAAATCATTGTATGTAGTTTGTTCAGATGAATTTCCTTATCTTTGCAAGAGATAATTTCAACAAAGTAGAGCTGCAAAACTCATGTGTGATATATGTGAGAGCAAAGCTGGAGGATACACATTATAGAAAAAACAGAGGGAAGCATGAAAATGACTGAAGCTGAGATGCCAGGTTTAGGACTGATTACATTACAGATCCTTTTTTGATTTTGACCTGATGACAGCAATATTATTTCATTATTAAAAAATTTTTTTTTTTTTTTTTTTTTTTTTTTTGCTTATTTTATTGGTTTATATTTTCAGGGCACATTAAGTGACATTGTTGATAGAAAAATTGAGAACTTATTACGTGATTGGCACCAAAGCCCGGATATGTTATTTAGTATTCATCCTCAAGATGGCAGTTTCCTTGTTTGGTAAGTTATTCAAACATTTATTCACAATGCTATAAAAAAATCAACTAATTATTAGATTTTAACAAAACTTTTCCTTACATTGATTAATTGATGGATTTGTTTTCTATGGCTTATCTACACTTGACAGGAAAGCCAGAAAATATTATTAGATTGTAAGAATTTGTGTGGGGGTAGGTGAGGGAGATAATAATGATTTAGTGATACAAGTCTTACTAATTAACGCATAGCTGGGGAGAGAAAAGGTGGATTCATACCTTTCCCAAAAGTATTTGTGCATAAGTGAATATAACAAACCCAACTGGAATTGGGATTTGACTTTCTAATTAACAATTCTGAGTTATTATCCATTACACTACCTACACATCCAAGCTTGCAACACCTGGTATTCCTCAGTAGTTACCAGTCTAGGTACTGACCAGGGTTGACATTGCTTAACTTTGGTGACTGTACAGGAGCCTTTTCCTTACAATATCAATAAGTCTGTATTTCTTCATTCTTTCTAGTTACCTACTTATTTTTGTTTTGCAGTGCAGTAAACTTGATAAAGGACTAACAATATGTCATAAAGAAGTTCAGAAAGCCTTAGCTTGATTAATGTCAATGTAAAGATGTATCAATAATAAAGTACAGAGTTTGCATTATTGTCATTTTTTTTGTCTAACCTTTACTGATTTGGAAAGCAGTTAATCACAATTTGAAATTCTTCCTGGCAGACCTTTTTTTAAATTGCTATTTCTATTTACATTATTTTAATTTTAACTATTGTCCTCATCTTTGTTGTTATTATCATAAAATGTCAACCATCTTACCCTCTGTCCTTTATCAGGTGCTTGTCAATCTTGGTAACTTTCAAGGAATTTTGAACTGAACCCTTCATTTAATCTATGAGTTAGATTGTTCTTTGTCTGCTAAACATGCTTAGGGATATCTCTAGTTTTTCTATAGTATTGCTCAGTTATTGCTTGTCCTTTTCTATTGAGTGAAAATCTGCACTATTCAGCCCAGGGATTGAATTCACAATTGCTATGTCATCAAATTCATGAACCAATGCTTTAATCCACTAGACCAACAATAAATAGCAAATGAGGAAAAAAATATGTTTTTAATACTATATTAAAGTAAAAACATTAAAAACATCACCTGCTAACAAAGCCCTGGACAGCTAAGATTTAGCAATGAGAGCAGTTAACAAAGGCTTTCCCCACTGAGTATGAGCCAACCAAATGGCTACTCTGGTACACATTACTTATAGGTTTAATCAAGCTGAAGGGAGGAACATATCACACAGTACATGAGTCCTTGCTTAGCCACAGGTCAGTCAGAGTACCTCTGCTAACCAATGTTCATCATCAAAAATGTCTTCTTCAGGTATACAAGTTTCAGAACTCAACCTTGTCTCAATGGAAGAAGTTTGCCTGGTATAATGAGCTTCACTTTCTCCAGAATATGATGAATAGTAGGGTATGTGTGTCTTTATCATAGGGAAGTGATTTGGAAAAATCTGCTACTTGAGCACCTGTTTGGTCCCAAGTTTGCCAAGTTAGTGAGGTTCAACTAGAATGTGACTGCTTCAGTCATGAGGCAGGTCTTTTAAAACTGTAGGTTGGAAGTAGCAATTGTGTTAAATAAAGTTTGTCACAATTTGAAATTCTTCTTTCCTGCTGACCAATCATTTTTTCTGAGTTGCTATTTTGCATTTGCATCTTTCAAAGGCAAAATAGCAACTCAGAAAAAATGCCTTTTTAATGTCATATTTAAGTGAAACAAATACCATTTATTTACATATTTGGATTTTTTTTTATATGTTGTGTATTTGCTTTCTTTTGAACTTATAGTTTTCAGCAAGAATAATGAGTTCAATAGGTGTTAGTTGTATGAATATAGGGCACAGGTGCTGCTCATTGTTGAACTCCACCCACAAAAAGCCAGATCTACAGGAACCAACTATTTATTCCTTTTGAATGCCTACTAAAATGGACACCAATTATTTGATCATTGATGCCTTATGCTTTGATAAGATTACACTTTCAGGTGTGTTATAGTGGAACACACCTAACCTATTCTATTGTTAATAGACTCTACCACCTATAATAAGTAGGAGTAGTAGCAGTTGCTCAGGGAGTTGGTCAGTCAGTCGATGTCGGATGACCGTTAGTCGGATATTAAAGTACCAGCCACCACAACTAGATTACTGCGTTATTACCTATTATATCAAGTTTCTAACGTTTTGTACGTCGAACTACTTTAGGACCAACTTAGTGAAATACAAGCCTCCACTGTGAAACTACTCTACAACAAGGTGAATGGCCAAAACTGCTAACGGCTTGTATCATTATATAATTAACCTATTACAGAACAATTATTGATACAGCTGTTTATACAGTGTCAGATTTTATTATGCAAGTCAATTTTATTTTTATAATAAAATTACTATTCATTCAAAAAAACTGCAAATGAATGTATTGAAAAAGCTATTATATCAATGTGCAACTCACTCCTAGTGGCTATATTATATCTTGCTTAGACTACTTGCTGTGACATCATTAAAATTCTTCCTGACTGACACCAACTGACTTCTATTGACTCACTTTGAATTCTTTATTTAAGGTGTCTTGCCTAGTTCATTTTTGTTACAACATACAGAGTGAATGTCACTGTAAAAAAAATAATATGAGCAATATATTGTGTGAATATTAACATATAATATCTATCCTTATTAATAATATTGATAATAATTTGTTTTGTGAATGTCAAGTTTTATTATGCAAATGAAAGGCACCATAAATTTTATTTAGAGTTAAATCTAAACAATATAGACCATAGGAACATATATTTGATTCACACAATATCCTATATACCTTAATAAATTATTATTTTATATTTTAAAGGTTCATATGAGCTCCTTAATATTCTATAATTTTCATCAGTTTTTCATTCATTGATTTTGTTAACTTTTCTACTGTTTTGACTTTAGCATTACTTGCAGTAATTTTTATTGCTTCCCAGTAGATTTTTTTGGTTTCAATATTTTTTATTCCCCTGATATAGTTCATTTAATGATGGACTTAAAGAATTCTATTGAATTTACATCTGAAGGGGTAGGAGGTTATTCCATTAATTTCATATCTTTTAAATCTTCTTTGACAAGGTGGACAGAAGTTGCACATTGATATAATAGCTGTTTCAATACATTCGAATACAGTCTTTTTGAATTAAGTTAAAACTAAACATTCCTGATGTCATATAATGACAAATGCAGAACAAATTTTTGACCAACCTAATAAAAAAGACAGAACAAATTGCATTGATCAGAAACAGTTCAACTCAAAACCTTTCCACAAGTTGTATATTTCACATAAACTGCTCTTGTATCTGACATCATTGACTGGAGACTGTATGATAAATCTAAGTTATTACAGTTATTTTAATATGAGGTTCTCTCAATCTTATGATTACTTCTCCATTTCATGCTCAAACTTTATACATTCTTTGGCTGCTAAAGCAAACAACACAAAATGAAAAATGAAGGAGTTTCATACAAGACAAAACTCACATTTCACATCTTAAAGAGCTTCTCTTTCATGGATGTTACCCTAACTATTTGGACAATGAAAGTTTTAATGATTAACCAGAGCACAAGTCTTTATTCATTCTGCCACCACTTTAAACTTTGATTCACAATGCACTTTGATTTTGTTTGTTCCTACTGATTCTTTTTGGGGGCTTAGATTTTTAACCGAACCAATGATACTGCTATGATTTCATTAACAAGTAATCTTTTACAAATTTAACATACTAGTTTGACCCTCAAGTTAGAATGCTTTACAGAGCCAAAAGTTTACAAGTGACCTTCTGTTTACCCATAACTAAACACAGCTTGTAGCCACATCACATTGAAACAACCATTCCTGTATAATCACTGAAGTTAAGCAACATTGAGCCTGGTCAGTACCTAGATAGGTGATTGCTTGAGAATACCAGGTGCTGTAAGCAGGGATATTCAGGTAGTGTAATAGATAATGGCTTGAATTGTTAGTCAGAAATTCAAGTTCTTATTCCCATTGGGTTTGATATATTCACTTACAAATAAATACCCTTGGGAAAGGTATGAATCTGTCTGTTCTCTACCGAAATAAGGGTTAATTAGTAAGACTTGTATCACTAAAACCATAATTATCTCAAAATAATTCTTACAATGTAAAAATATTTTCTAGTTTTAAATAACCTGTAAAGGGTCAATAAGCCATAGAAAATGAATAAATCGATCAATCAATAACTGAAGACAGAATATTGATATTGCAAAACAAATGCAAAATTTACCTGGAAGAGATTGAACTTAGTTTGCTGATTTAATTCTCTCAAATTCTAGGAGGCATGATGGAGTAATGGATAGCAGCTCAGATTGAGGAATCTGAGAGCTGAGTTCAAACTCCAGTTGAATCCATTACATTTACACGCTAAGACCCTTGGCAAAAGTATGAATCCTCTTCTGCTTCACCCAGCTATGGGTAAATAGCAGGACAAACTGGGTTCTATAGCCTTGGGTGGTAACCAGTCTAGGAGAAAGTAACTCTGAATTCAAAACAGTATATAGCCCTTGCATAGAACACATTATACGGCTAAAAAAAAGGATTGTTCTCATTGACTCGATGATCCCGACTGTGGTCAAATGATGATGAATTCTCTTGTGCTGTTAACCATAACATCACCTTCATCTCTATACAGTCTAATAATAGTTGTCTTTTTTTTTTTTTTTTATACTGAAGTGTTTTTCCTTATTAATTCTAGTTAACTTCTTAACCATAAGTTGATAATTACAAGTGTCTGGTCTCCTCAAGTTCATGACTATATAAAGAAATATTTTTTTTTCTCTCTTACAGGCTGGTTGATTGGTTGGATGAATACACGGCCTTCTGTTTCCGCCAAGCACAAGTCAGCTTCTCTTGTCGCATTCCCCATGCTGTCCCGATCCTTGATGCTAGAACAATGTCCAGCAACCTTCTGCTCTATTGCAAATACAGTAAAATGGACATCAAGTCTGCAATGAAACTCAGTGAAAGTGACCACAACTTAGAAAATGGCCAGAGATCAACGCTGCTGGAATCGGCAGCACCAATGGGCAAAAGTTCTCCTGGACAAAGTGACAACATGCTAATCCCAAATGTATTAATGATCTCAAAGCACTTAAATGGCAGTCTCAACCTATGGCAAATTAGCTTTGCCGAAACCTCCAAATTCTCTACTGTGATGAGCGTGGCCCACATATCCAGGGCGTGTGGCCACCGGTTCCGTACCAACTCTGCGTCATGCCACCCTGTCTTGCCGCTTTTATTGACAACATCCCACCACAACATTCCAGAAGCTGACTCCCCAGATGGCACTGACACTAATGACAAGACAAAGAACTGTGATGAAGAGAATGCTACCAATAAAGGCAACCCTGGTGGTTTTGAATTCTGCAGTGAACTTATCCTGTGGAAGGTTGATCCAGTCGGCCCTTTGTCCAAGTCTGGTGGGATTGTGGAATTGGCACGGATCAATTCCCCAGAGATCTCTGCATTTTCTAATGTTTCCTGGATTCCAACACTGTTGCCCAGGTGAGTTCTTTTACTGAAGAAAAACTCTGAAGTTCACAGAACAATAAAATATGAAAAGCAACAAGAAGCAAAACAAAAATTTATTACTAGTGACAAACATTACTCATGACAATAACAAAATAACTATTCAATTCAACTATTTTGTTACTTCTTTCTTTCTTTCTGTGTGCCATGTCCTTTCAGGACGTAGGCGATCATGGCTCTCCACCTCCCTCTATTCCTGGCAGCTCTCAACAAGTTCCTTCCCTCTGCCACATCCCCCAGACCACATTCTGTCATCTACTTGCGTAAGGCCACTAGGTATGTCATGCGTTGTTTTCCCTTGTTTCTCTTTCCCTCTATTTGACCTGTGAGTATCAGATTCTCCAGGCCCTCCTTCCTCATTATGTGTCCCAGGAACTTCAGCCGCCTCTTTCTGATGTTAAGTATAAGCCTCCTCCTTGTTTGCATCCTCTCTAAGACCTCATTGTTGCTCACATGCTCAGTCCATGATATTCTTAGCATCCTTCTGTAGAACCATATCTCTTTCACCTCAAGTCTCTTTTTCATCTTTGAGGAAATCGTTCAATATTCACTGCTGTAAAGAAGGACAGATGTCATATAACAGCTTAATATTCTTTTCTTCGTTACCAAAGAAATCCTCCTGTCTTGCAATACTCTGCCCAACATTTGGAATGCTCCTTGGCTATCCCAATACGTCTACGGATCTCAGTGTTGCATTTACAGTCTTCTTTCAGAACACTTCCCAGATATTTAAACTTCCGAGTCTGCTTGATTCTAGTGTTCCCAACCTGCAAATCACATTTCGGGCTCATCGTTTTACTGATGACCATGCATTATAATTGATATATTGTCCATAGTCAGGATCATCTAATCAATGCAAATGTTTCCTTCCTTAATTTTATAGTATGTGCTTTGCCAGGGCAGCATATAGTTGTGTATTCACAGACTTCCTTCTCCTTGACTGATTGCCAACCAAGGCCATAGAACCCATTCTGTCCTACTAGTTACTCATAGCTGGGGTGACAAGAGTTGGAGTCATATCTTGCCCAAGAGTGTTAGCATGTAAGTGAATGTAATGAACTTGACTGGAATTCAAACTTGGCTCTCTGATTCCTCAACCTGAGCTGCAATCCATTACTCTACTGTGTATACCTCAATATGGTGTAATGATTAGCAAGCTTATCTCACTAGAACAATTATGACTGAGGAGTGAGTTTGATCCTCATTGGGTACTCCATACTTCCAGCCTTGTGCCATATCTAAGCTACTCTTAGAAAATCAACTTAAAATTAATATGTATGTACTTTTAATTCTAATCGATGAATAACCCTAAGCTTAAATTCTTTAATCATTTCTTTTTAAAAGATTTTTAATGACATTGTTCTTGTTTCTTGTCATGTGAAACAAATGCAAGCAACAAGAAATGAAGCAAAGATATCAGTTATTATCAATAACAAGCATTACTTTTGAAAATAGCAATAATGTGATAATATTTTGTTCAGCTGTTAAAACAAAAAGGACAGGAAAACTTTTACTGCCAAACAAAAGTCTTAACTTGAAAGGCAATCAAAATGAAGTCATTGACTGCACTCATTGCATTGTACACATTCATAATAGTAATAATAATACATCAATGCAGTTAGTTGTAGGTCAACCACAGGCGAGATTACATTGTGAACTCCGTGATCTTCTGGATCCATTCTTAAATTCTATTTCTGTTTTCCCTTCATACATTGTATTACAAGTTATATAAATGTAATTATATATAATTAATTCTATTAATGCTCTATCTCTATTTTTGATATTGAGCACTTTACCCAAAGCCTACTTACATTAAATGCCTCTTTATCAGTTAACCACTGAAAAACCAGCAATTTTGACTTCAAAAACAGTCTTTCAAATTAACACATACTTACATACATGTGTGTGTGTGTGTGTGTTCACAATGCAAGCCTAGGAAGAGGTTTAAAGATAATCTGAAGGATAATCTGAATGCATTGCACATGGATGTGCAGCATTAGGAAGAACTGCCTTTAACTCATACAGAGTGGAGGATGAATGTCTCAGGCATACTGAAATCAAGTATGATCCCCAAAGAAGCACTCACTCTGATTTGCCAACTAATATGTAATCTTGGAAATGTGGTGTGAGTGCATGCTGTTATTGAAGACAGGTTACGTAAACCATCTGAAAAGGTCATTATAACAACCAGAAGGAAGCCAACCTATCGTCTGCCAACAATATCAGTATTATTTGCACAATAAAAGAACAGGAATTAAGAAGACAGAAGATAATGATTAACATTGCATTTAAATTTTTTGAAGTTCAAAGTTGACGGAGAAGCAAGAGGCTAGAAGAGAGTTCCACAAGAAACTGTTAGCATAGAACTTACAGTTGCATCTAGCCATTTCAACTGTAAAATGATCTGGCTATTCCACCAATCTAGTACTGCACTTAAATTCATAAAACCTAGATACCAAAGTGGAAAGTTCATCAGAACAATTACCATGAAAGAATTTATAGAAAAGGTACAGGGAAACTATGTTATGGCAATGAGAAAGGGACTAAAGCTGAGATGCCTGGTCAGGAATAATAATATCACAGATTCTTTGGATTTTATCAAGGATCTCTAAATATATAGCAGGAGCACCAGACCATATGTGGCAGCAATATTCAAAGCAAGGACGAATAATAGACTTATAAATATATAAGATAGATTCTAGCAAGAAAAATTATCTAGCATGACATAGTGAACCAACTTTCTTAGCTGCACACTTAGAAATTGATTGAATATAATCTTTTCACTTCATGTCAGCTGAAAACTTTAGTCCAAGAAAGCACAATGAGTAACTCTCCTGGAGGTTAGCATCAGTCATACTGATGAATGATAAAAAAAGGTTCTCTCAGATGATTAATACAGAGTTCTTTCATTTTTAAGGCATTAAAATTAACAAGCCACTTCTTAACCCATTTAATAACAGAGATTGTAGGTCTTTTTTAAATCAGCTGCCAATTTGACCTCATCAAACTGATCAGACTTACTATTAAGACAGGAGTAAATAGTTGTACTCAGTATAGATACTAAGTTGAGAACTGATAATATCAGGAAGGTCATTTATGAAAATTAGAAATGACATAAATACAAGGATAGAGCCCTGGGGAACACTTGCATTTATGCAAAAAGATGTAGAAGAGTGGCCATTCAAGATAACTCTCATTTCATGATTTGGTTACTTTGCCAAAAAGAGGTAGAAGGCTGGTAGGCTGATAGAAGGATTTGATGGTTCATGTGAGATCTTAAAGACTGGAATTACGGAAGAGGATGTCCAACAAGTAGGAAAACAAGAAGCAGCAAGGCATTTATTATAGAGTTTAGAAAAAACAGGAGACAGTTGAGGAGCACATTTCTCTAGGACTATTGCAGGGATACCATCAAGTGCGCATGTTTTGTGAGGATCCAGTTTAGAAATGATACCATAAACCATGGACGAGGTTATATGCATATCACTCAATAGAGATACAGTTCTAAGTGGAAAGTCCGGCAAAGGTACTTCAAATGAGTCAAGAGTAGAATTTAAAGAGACTTTACAAGCAAAACATTCTGCTTTATTAGATGTTAACATCTCAAATTGAGTGAAGAGAGGAGGGACAGAAGGCTTACTCTCTTATTTAACACACTATTAGAGAGCCACCAGTTATCACGTGAACCAAACTTGTTCAAGCCTATACAGTGCCTTATTCTATCAGCAAACAGTCTTAGCCTCTTTGAGGATATGTTTACAATTATTTCAAGCAGTCACAAATAGACATCTGTTGTGATCAGAATTGCCACACTGGTACACCCAGAATCAGTGATTCCTATAAGCTATGGAAGCTGAACAGTCTGGTGTGAACCAAGGAGAAGCTTATGGTATCACCTGATATTTACAAGAAGGAACAAAAGCATCAATACAAGCTTTAACCCAAGAAGAAAACTCTGTGGCACAATTCTCAATAAGATGGTTAAGAATATAAAACCAAGGGGTGTCTCGAATAAAGTCATGAAATGACCTCAGAAAATAAAAGTTATGATAATTCTATAGAATATTTCCAAATTACGGATGACTTTAATTTAGGTAATTTAATACTTTGATATTAATAATTTACAACGTTAGATGTAACCTAAAATTATGAAGATAGATTTTCCTCGTCATCAAATAAAAAGTCTGTAAATATATTTATGCATTTTATTGATTTTACAAGCAATCAATGGATAAAGTATGCAAAAGAAAAAAATAACTAGGAGGAAAAAATTAATTTATAGGAAACAATACATTCTTAACACTTTCACTGCTGCATTGTTCTAGCATTGTTGCCTGCGTGTGCTGGCCCATTTTTGGAAAAAATAGGAAATTACTATTTACTTTTAGTAAGGGTAGATAGATTCACTTATAGTTCGGTTAACACTACTCCCCAGTTTTTTGAACAGGAGTAGAGGTTTATTCCTTGTTCCTTGTTTAGGATTCCATTTCCAGTTCCTTATAAAGTCTTTTATTATCTTTCATTCCCAGTAGCCCCTTGCGTCTTACTGACATTGTTGCCTTGCTTTGGGCAAATTGATTAAGCACATAAATATATCAATGAATGACTATAAAAATGCTGACAGTGATTTCTCATGGTTTTGATTGGATACTCTGCAATATAGACTCAACAACCCATATAATGTGCAATATATTAAAGGTACATGATAAAAACAGTTCTATTGTATGCTATAATCTGACTATGCAAGTTGGAAAATAGCACCAAGTGCTAGTTAGTTTATAATACAAATACAAGGGACCAACATTTCACGGATTTGAAAATGTATATATGTTGGCAGGAGGAGGCACAGTGGAGTAATGGATAGTGGCTCCGATTGAGGAATTGGAGAGCTGAGTTCAAATTCCAGTCGAATCCATTACATTCACTTATGTGCTAATACTCTTGGGAGAGGTATGAATTCTCTTCTCCCCCACAGCTATGGGTAAATAGCAGGATAGACCAGGTTCTATAGCCTTGGATGGCAACTGGTCTACTACAGAAAGAAATGGCAACCTACTGCAGGAAAAAATCTACCTCGTCAGCCATGTATCGAAAGATAAATGATCGCCTAAGTGTGTATCATGCATGGCACATAACTGACTGATATATGTTGTCAGCAGGCATTGTAAGTATGTCTATAAAAATAAATGTGTTAATGAATATACTCTGTAGTTTTTGTATGTAGTTTATTTACAAGAGATTAAAAAATTTCAATCTAAATCTAAACATTGAAAAGAATTTATGTATCACCATTTAATAATGATTAGGTCAACTTTCAGAATTAACTTTTAAAGCAAGATTTATACTATGTAATATAACTTTCTTTTTTTGTTTTTTTTGCATAAAGCAACTTTTATTAATTAAAATAAGTGTTTGGGCTTGTTTATTTTTGTTTTCTTCTTTCTATAATATGACTTATTTGCTTTGAATCTTTTTTTTCTTTTGTAGCAATACACTTGGAGGTTATAGCAATTCGCCCAGTGCTTTGTTTGTAGCTTCAGATGGACATAGTTTACGGATGTACCAAGCTGTTATTGATGCTCGGCTCATGCTGACTGAATCTGGGCCACCAAAAAAATATGTATGGAAATTTTTATTTTTATTTTTATTTTAACTAATATCTTCTTGGTGTCAGTTTAAACAGACATCATTTTTTTCTATATGTTTAAATTATAATTATAAACTATAGCTCTAGAAAGAGAAAATTTCCAAGTTTTCATCTGAAGTTAAGAAAATACAAACTTCAAATAAAAGAGTCATAATAAATGGGAAAAAAAAAGAATGTCATTTTACTCTGACACCAGGGGATATGAGTTAAATACCTTCCCTTTTATTGTATTCCCTTCCTTTTCTTTTATATATACACATCAAGGTAATTGTGAAATTTGTCTTGTATGTTATCAACACATATTTGCAAATTAAACCTAACCTTGTTTTATGCTTTGAAATTCAAATTTACAAAAAAAAAAATATAGAATTAAAATGTTATCTTAGATCTATTATTTTTTTTTTTTTATATAAAATTTTATTGGCAAACTTGGACCTTTGTTTCTGCAAAAAACAGTGTCTCAAAGGGATGTTTTTTTTTCATTTACACTGTTATTATTTTAACTACCTTCACTCCTCAGCAACTTTTTTTTTTAAAGTGAGGATTAGAATTGTAATAAAATCTATATGTTTAGTAGGTTTTATTAGATTTCTAATCATAAAGTGAATTTATACATTTTTTTTTGTCCCTTGAGACCAGGAAATATAGTACTTATCAGAGTGAAAAACTTTATCACAAGGCAAAATTCATAATGCATCCGGTAAAAACCTACTTTACTAACTATGGCTTGCAAGATTAGTATTCTAACATATGGTCTGTGGAACATATGATTAAATTATATCTTAAAGTTTAATGTTTAATCAATTAAAAGATCAAAACACTAAAGATTTTTAGTTTAATTTTTCTTGACTGTCATTTATATTTTTTTGTCATGTTTCTTCAGGGCATAAGCAGTCATGGCTCTCCACAGGTTCCTCTTTATTATCTGTGAACTGCCATGACTTCTTGGGAAAGATGGTGGAATGATTTCTCATTGTCTTATGATTTTAATTTTAGTTTTCTGTCTACTCAGACTTCCATCCAAAACTAGAAAGCTCAGTCTACCCTGCTATTTAACCCATAACTGGAGAGAGAAGAGATGGATTTGTGTCTTTTCTAAGGGCATTTGTGTGAAAGTGAATGTAACAGACTAGGCTGGAATTTGAACCTTGCATGCTAATTCCACTTTTCACACTTATAGACCTTATGCAAACCATGCATTAATTTTTTTTCTATCCACCTATAATCTTTTAAAATATCTGACCGAATCTTTGCTTCCCTGAGCTTACAAGTTCACAAAAAAATTCTAAAAGGATAAAAATAACAATAAGAAAAATATTAATTCATAGAAAGTATTAAAAAATTGCTCTTCTTTTGAATATTAAGACCTGATCGCCTGACCTCCTATTTTATATCGAAGCACTTCCTATTTTCTATCAAACAATTTTTTTTTAATTTTACTACTCAGACCACCTTAAAATGATTTGTTTTTTGTTTTTCTTTAGAGCTTATTCTTATCAATGTTAAAAATTTCTAAAAATAAATTGTCCAAAATAAGTATTTTTAGTCAGGCTCTTGTTTAATAGAAAATATTGCTGTTTGTTTCAGTGGACCGAAAGTTTATCAAGCAGTGTAGAGACAACAGGAGAAGAGGAGGAAGTAGCTCGATGCCGAGCGAGTGATGTTTTCAATATTGTCAGCCTGCAATCTACTGCACATCCAGGATGCATCATTCAGTTAGAAAGTATTGTTGATGCTAAGCAGGTAAAATATCAAAGAGTTAATAATACTCTTAAAGTGTTTTTTTATCACACTTCAAACAACTTAGAAGTACTGTATGATTTTTCACATACATTATTCTCTGGTAGTAACTCTTAAAATATTTACTTTTGCTTATTTGCGACAAAAGGATAACTGGGCAGTGTGTGATATATTTTAGATATTCAAATTAACATGCCCAAGTCATCCTTGAGCAAGGTTTCACACCTTTTATCTTTGTTTTCAGTAGTTTTGAGAATTTGTTTAAGTATATATTTTTCAGATTATTGTCTTCATCTTTGTTGTTTTCAATGCAATGTTTTGGCCAATATATTCTTTAGCCTTCTTCAGGACAATGTTGTATCTAATAGTCATAAGTAGTTACTTTGTACTTTTGTTTTTTTTTTTTTGTTTTTTTTAGCTAGAATACCAGAGTTTTGTTTGATGGTAGTTTTAGTTGTGGATATGAAGAAGAATAATACTAATTAACATGACATGATGCAACTCTCTCACACACACACACTCTTGAAGAAGGTCGAAGAATACACCAGCAAAAATGTTGCAACAAAAACAACAAAGATTAAGATAAAAAAAAAAAAAAAAAAGAGAAAGTAAACTAAACTTTCTGGCATGTTAAAAGCTGCTACAATTCAAAGCTTGAAATTTTTAAACTTGTAATTTTGTTAACTTTTTTTTTTTTTTCAAAGAAGATGCTTAAATGTCTCTTTCTTGATTTATATTCCTATGCTCTCTTTATGTTATTTATCCAACATATTTTATATATTCCTTTTAAAGTAGCCTTTCACCAATGCCTGCATATATTTTACTTTTAAGGCTTGAAGTTTAGCTTGGTATAGCTAAACAGTAATATTACAAAATATTCTTAATTCATACTTCCATATTTTTCATTTTAACATATCACTATCATTATGATGCTTATCATTTTTAGTTGATTTGAAATTCAGTTTAGTGATATTTTCTCAAGTAATTTAAACAAATATAAATCAATATTACTCAAAATAGGTATTTTTTTTTTCAAACCCTTGTTTGTTTTGATGGACTGAAAGTTTATCTAAACAAAGTGGAAACAATAGGTAAAGCGGAGAAATATAGTGAAAATTAGATAATTCTGAAAAAATACACTTGAGAACTTATAAGTTACTGAAATGTGTAAGCTAAAAATATTATCAATTGTTATTGGTGTTCAATGTTTCATAATGTATTTGTTATTTAGGACTGGCAAGAGACTCAACTATTGCATGTATTCCAAGAACAGCTTCTCACAGGAAAAGTTCCAATTGACTCCTCTCTGGAAAACATGGAGGCATTTGTGGATTTGAGAAACTTGACATCATTTGAAGAACACTTTTATCTAGTTCTGCTTGAAAAGTCCAAAAGTGGGGGATCCATTTTGCACATGTGGAAAATAACTATTGCATCACATTCAGGAAATTCTGATAGTAAGTGTTTCTTTACTTTCTTGTCTGGTCTTTTTATTGGCTACAAATAGTTTATTTTAAAAAAATTCCTCTTTATAAAAAAAAAGAAATAGAAAAGAATTTATATGCATCAGTGATATACACTATAGGCCACCTTCTAGATTTAATAATTAGTAAGTTTAATACCTTCTTTTGTTTTAGTAACTTCTACTAAGCTAGGATACATAAACCATTGTTATGGTAATTTACCCATGCACGCATGGACTCTCAGCTATAAATAGGAGCATGTACTGCCTTTTGGAGAGGGAAGTTTTCAGCAGTCAGCACTGACAGTCGGATCAAACATTCTTGCTGTAACACTCTCATTTGTATATGTTTGTATTACTGTTTCTGTTAATATATTTCTTTAACTCAGTTCCTCTCTTGTACCTTTATTTCTGGCCTTAACAAGGCCACAACAACTATTTAACTCGTAAGTGCTTGGCATTCATTTTTTTTTAGAGAGAGGTTACCTAAAATTTAAAGTCTGCCAGCCCTAAAATTATCCAGCTTGCCAGATTAGGCAAAAAGAGCTAAAATTTTAAGGAAACTTTATTATTGAATATATGATAAAACTCTTCATGAAGAAAAAGTCCCTCTGTCCTACAGTGAGTAAGTAAATTAATTTTTAAAAAGGCATACAGCCTTCAATATTTAGACAATTCTTTGAATACAAAGTCTTTTGGAGCGAGTGCATAATCTGGCATGATCAGCAGTTTAAACAACACCAATACACTCAAATTCTCAGTCATGATGACTTGTAATTTTGTGCTAGCAAAGAGTTCCATATACCCAATTTCACTCACAAGGCTTGGGTTAAACCATTGTATGGTTTTCGGGCACTTTCCAATGGTATCACATGCAGGGATAGCCTCATCGACCATGGTGAGATTGGAATCCAGATCTCATTGTTGGAAATTAAACATTCTAACCACCATGCCTCATTCATATATATATATATATATATATATATATAAGCTTTATTTATTAAATTCCACTAACAAGGTCTGTCTTCATTCAAGTAATTTTTACTATCACAATTATTTTCAAGAACTAGATGTTGTCAGTATGATAAGCAAATTTATTTTTTTAAACAAATCCTGGCATTTCTTGACAATGACTGTGATAGTCAAAGGTACTTGAATGAATAGACAAACCTTGTCAGTGGAATTTAATAAAACTTCTTTGCATGAATTCTTGCTGCCTAATAATAAATAATAATAATTTAATAAAAAGTGTTTGAATGAATACTTACTGCATTTTTCATATATATATATATATATATATATATATATATATATATATATATATATATATATTCAAGTGTGTTTGGTTGAATAATCTGGACATATGTCTATGTATTTTTATTGTGATCCTCTCAAATTCTCTTATTGACTTAATGTTGATATTAAATTCATTAAGGAAGATGCTGCAGTTTTACATATATATATATATATATATATATATATATATATATATATATATATATATATAAAAATGGGTTTTTTATTCATTAATCTGACAGATTTTATCACTTTGACATTATTTTTAGTGGATACCCATATTTGAGTAGATGCTCCAATTATTTATTAAACAATATATTTATATTTATTTTCATCTACCAGCCTGAATATTCAACAAATCTTATTAAAGGAAAAGATGCACCCTCTAACAAGATTTGAACCTGCATCCACCTTTTGCAGGAGAAACTGTTGTTAGATCCAATGTGCTTTAGACTGATTTCTCAAGTATTCAGTCTTGTAGATGAAAATAAATAAATATACTGTTTAATAAATAGACAGAGTGTCTACTCAAATATTGATATCCACTAAAAAAAAACAAAACTAAATAAATAACATTTAAAGTGATAATATATCTAATGAGCAAAAGTAAAACCTCTATTAAACGAATTGCAACCACTTTCAAAAATTACAATATACCCAGCTTAACAAAAAAGAGCACATGTTATTTTGATTTTTTACACCTACGCAAAAAATTATTTGTAATAGTAACCACGTAGACTAAAAATACAGACTGTAAATGTAAGGGTTCACTTACTTTTATACATCTTAATTTTTCATTAATATTTTTATTCCAGCTTCATAAAAATTTTTTTAAAGTGGTGTTAATTCGTTAAATAAAGGTTTTTCTTAATGAATATGTAGTTTAATCAAGTTTTGTTAATTATCTGGAAAAAGAGACAATTTGTTTAATATCTTATATACTATGCTAATTTTTTTATTGACTACCATTGCACATGAAGTTCATGATTATTCAAGTTTGTCTTATTTTGTAACCAATCATATGTCTCATATCCTCATTATCAATCAACATTATTTACTAAATTATATAAACATTTTGTATGTATGTTTTAAATAAAATATACTTGTTTTTCTTTTTTTAATTTCTTTCTTTTACATAGTTTTTGTATTTCTACTTGTAGGGCCACCATCTGTTTTTGAACCTCCTGTGAAAGAAATAAAAACTATCAATTCATTTGATGACAATGATAACCAGCCTGATACTACTAATGATGATGATGATTATTATTCTAAAAGCCTTAACAGTGTCAAAATCTCTTATTCTACAGCTAAGGTAATGTAATACTTGACAAAGAAGTATTTTGTTTTTTTAAATTACCTGTTGACTTATTACAGTATAAGATTTCATGCTACAGTTTTTGAATAATATAAAAAATACTAATTAGTTTTAACATTTGTCTATATTGTAGGTGAGGTATTGTAATTATTTACATTGTTTGGACTGTTGTCTTCATCTTTATTGCCATATTCACAATATTTCAGCCATTGTACACTCTGGCCTTCTTCAGGTGATATTAGTTGGAATTTTGAACTGTATCCTTTATTTACTTCACAAAGTTAGATTATTCTAGCATGTGGAATTAGAAAATATACCACAATGGATTAAATAAAGGGTTTGTTTTAAAATTCCAACTAATATCACCTGAAGAATGCCAGTGTGTGCAGTGACTGAAACATCATGAATATGACAATAAAGATGAGTACAACAGTCCAAACAATGTAAATAGATTAAATAATTAGTTTTATGTTGGATAGTTGCATGAAAACTATTCTCATTACAATTATGTATGTCATCTCCTGCAATTTATGTTTGGCTGATGGCCAAGGTGTATAAATGGTCAGCATTTGAGTGCTTGATTTGGCAAGTTATTATTAGAGACAAATAATCATGGTGTTCTTTACTTTAGGCCAAGACATAGTGCAACTCAGAATCAAATTGTGTTGTTCCACTCGGAGCAAATATTTTTAGTTTTGTTTTGGGTTTACAGTCATTTGCTGCTCTAGGCAGCTTAAAAAATTCAAAGAAAAAATAGAGATTAAGAGCATAATTAATCTTTATCTTGGTATTTTTTTATTACTAAGGTCTTATTACAATTAATAGATCATTTTGGCAGAGCTTCAGATTCATCATTTTCCACCCCATTTTTTTAATCTTTGAATTAATTATCCACATTAAAACAGTTTTAATGAAACAAACACCATATTGGAACTATGAATTTGAGAATAAGAATATGATGTGAAACAAAGTAAACATGGTGGCCCTATGTTCCCTAAGGAATTAAGAGGCATAATATATATATTAGGTTGGTGCATAATTATCAGGCGTTTTTGTAGGCGAGTTATTTGTTAATAAGAATTGCTGATTTTACATTTTTTAATAAAAATATTTTATTTTCAGGTTATAAAAGTGCATTTGGGTAATCATACTCTCCAGAATAGTCATTTAAAAATGTTATTGTTGAATTGTTATGTTTCTTTCTTCATAATAAATATTGTTTAAAAACACAACCCAATATAAAGTAAACATGAAAATATTGTTTAGAAATAAATTATTTTTATGCTGACTTATTTTGTCATAATTATACTTTTTATGATTATAGAAGAACCTATAAAAAATGACTCTTAAAAATGTGTGGTTTAGCGGCAGGGTTAGGGGTAATATTTTGTAAATTTTGTTTACAATATCTAAAAATATCAAATTGAATTTAATAACATTAGCTTTACATAACAACATTCTTAATAAATTATTTTTTTATCAATTTTGTAGTTTAAGATATTATGCTTCACCCTATTTTATGTTTGTTAATAGTGAACTAAACTAAAATTGAACATACTTTTACCTTTTAGAAAGAAAACACAAATTACTCATAAAAAATTAAATTTTATCATCAATATATTTGTTGTTATGAATAACAATACCATAGAGAAAAATCTTAAGTTAATTTTATGTTATGTTGTGCTCCTTCAGGATGTTGGTGATCATGGCCCGCCACAATTTCTTGTCCTTTGTAGCTCTCAATAAATTGTGTCTTTTTGTTATCTCCCCTAAACTATATTCTGCCAACCATTTCATTAGGTAGGTTATGCATTGTTTTTCTCAGTCCATCTTGCCTTTCATATGTTCTATGAGTGTCAAATTTTCCAAGCCCTCTTTCCTCATTATGTGCCTTAGAAATTTCAAATGTCTTTCTCATATTAAGTACAAGTTTCCTTTTTGTTTGCATTTTCTCTAAAACTTTGTCATTGATCACATGTTTGGTCCATGGTATCCTCATCATCCTTCTGTAGAACAACATTTATGTTGCCTCAGGTCTTTTCTTCATCTTTGAAGAGATTGTTCAGCATTCACTGACATATAGGAGGAACAATATTACATGCAGTAAAGTACTCTTTTCTTTGGTTCTAAAGAATTGTTCTTGTCTTGACTTCAATTGAATAAGTTAAATTTCTTAAGCCAACTACAGCACTATACACTTGGACTGAAGTAAAGAACCTTATATAACTTCAATTTGATGATGTCAGTTTTTATATATTAGAGTATTAACTCTCTCTATTTCAATTTTTATATTTTTCTACTCTATATTCTTCAGGGATGAAAGTATATGTCTGCTCTAAACAATATAAGTAATATCAGACCAGTTTCATTCTAATTTTCTCTTTTCATGCAGGTCTGTACTCAACAGCTTCCACTTCCCGAAAATGTGGAGGTCATTTGTGCAGTGACTGCTGCAGGTCACTTAAGCTCTGCATCCATCTACCCTGCTTGCTTGGCTCCCTATCTGATTGTGACTGCATGCTCGGACAAAAGTGTCTACTTTTGGCGTTGTGAAATGGACTCCATTGAACCCTTTGGCAGTATTGGCGGAATGGATCCTTTGGATGATTATCTGAGCACAAGCATCACCAGTTATGAAATGTCCATTGATGACCAGAGAATTTTTACAAAGCCAACTTACAGCACACAAGTTAAGAACATGTCCCTGACAACCAGGTACCAATGGCAGGAATGGACAATGATGAATCGGCTCAAGAAATCCAGTTCCATATCAATCCCAGGTAAGTTACTTCATAAATAAATATTTTATATTCGTATACAGAATGGCTTATATGGTACAAAGCTTTCTTCCTTCTCAATATCCTCCCACAGAAAATTTTGAATAGATAACAGTTGGAGTTGAGGACAATTTAATATTGAATTTGAGATGTTATTACCAGGAATGTAAGGCCAGTTGAAAAAAAACCAAAAAAAACTTATTAAGTCAGTATTACAAGGGGGTACTGAAAATTTCTTGTGCAGCCAAGAAGTGATTAAAAAAAAAAAAAGTCAGATTTTGGAATGTGGGTTGGACTGAGAGCTCCACATAGTATATATTTTATATTTAGTCTCAGCTTTTAGCATTATTACATTTGTATTTTTTATTTTATTAATTTTAGAAAAATATTTGAAATTGATGAATTCTAAGAGTTGATATGCCTGAAAATCCCAGTTTTTATATTCATCCTTAACAGATAAATATTTACTATCCTCATGAAATCATGTTTTTGAAAATATATTTACAAATGGCTAAACATTGAAAAAAAATTTGATGCATTTCTAATTTTTTATATCAACCTATATTATTGATTCATGTAAAACTCTAAAAAGTGTAACTGAATAATATTTTGCATAGATCCATTACAAGTTTACTAATCCTTGACTGTTTAATTGAAAAAAGCCTTTTATCCACCCTATATCTTTTGTATTCTAAATATCTTTATTAACATTTTGTATATTCCAATGCATGTAAATTTTTTGCTATAAATTATTTTTCATGTGTTTAGCAGGGAAATTCTTTTTTAATATGTTCTTTGAGAAAATTAAATTATTTATGGAGTCTGTTGTTTTAAGAAAAATTAAAAAGAAAAACACTTGAGAAAAGATTTATTAGGTTGAGTCATATATAATTTTTTTTTCTTTGTCAACTTTATTCTTTAAAAATAAAGTACAATTACATTTTATTCAATTATATATTCATCATTATTTGCAATGACTTGTTGCCATTTATCAGGCAGCTCTTTAATACATTTTGAGTAAAATTCCACAGGTTTTCATGTGAAAAAGTTTTCAATAAACTTTTAAATCTGATTTTCAGAAGAAAAATTCTCATCAAAATATTTTGCAGCAATCAAGAAAGATAATGATTGGTTGGTACAAGGTCATGTGAATATGCTGAGCTGATTAAAATGGACCAAAATTTTTTCCTTTGTTAATCTTGCTTTCTACAGCCTTGTGTTGTCATGGAGGAAAACAGCATTTTGCCTTTAATCTACTGTGTCTGCTGCAATGCAAAAAATAATGTATGTCAGTGTACTCTAAATTTATTCTGAACTGCCATGTATGATTAGTAGTCAGGATGACACATTCATCATTACAGTTGGTTCCCAAAAATGGAAATTACTTAGAACAATACATTTGTCATTACAGTTAATTCTTAAAAAACGGAAATTACTTATGACTCAAGCTAATAATTAGGACAATACATTAGTCATTACAATTTATTCCCAAAACCAGAAATTACTTATGACTCGATCTAATATTTGGAAAAATCTCATTTGCTTTTTCTATCAGTAAATAAGAATTAATTTTTTTTCTATTGATCTGACTGATGTAATATCCAATGTTCTTTTTTTTTTTTCATCTTTTAATTTCAGGCAAACCTATAACAGTATGTTGTGCTTATAGTGGCCGTCTGGCTGTGGCTTACCGCTTTGGAGTAATCCGTGCTACATCAGATCAACCAAACAATGTGTTTGTTAACTTATGTGTTGCTATATATGAATGTGAATCAACAGGTTAGTTATAAAATATGAAATATAGATAATTTCACTGATTTATTTATTTTTACTATTGTTAACCCAATTCAAAGCCCAAGAGCCACTCAAGGTAGAGGGTTAGTAAATAAGGGTGTCATAAAGGCGTACAAGATGAGAGTAAGCGGTGCATGTTATGAAGATATATTTGATAGATAACAGCTGACCCTTGACTTGAAGATGTTAAGATTGTAGTGATTGGGGAAGTATCCTCTCAGGAGTTCATGTCATAATGCAACAGGTCTGGGGGGGAAAAACTGCTTGAGTTGAACTTCCACCTCACCAATGGAATATGAAGGGAATAAGGATGAGTCAACTCTGTGTATGTGATCTGGCAGGTCCGAGCTGTAATAGTTTGAACTGGTTGAACCAAGGATTGTAACTCATCTGAACATCTGTCATAAAAATAGCAATGAAAGAGCAGGAGGCTAATAACATTTTGTCTGTGGAAAAGGGATTGGAGGGTAGAAAACAATTCATTACCCACAAGGCTGCACTAACACTTTTGAACTCTGTTGAGGCTATAAAGTTAGGATTGGACAGTTCCAGACCAGCAATATTTCATCTTTGGTCTGATCTGGCTCTTATAAAGATAGAAGGTGGAGTTGGGTACTTTCTGGAATGATACAGGGGACTGACCATTTTTCCCATGTCTTTAGCAATGTATCATAAATACCTTCTTCGGGTGATATTAGTTGGAATTTCAAACCGAACCCTTTATTTAGTCTATGGGGGTAGATTGTTCTAATTCCATGTGCTATATTGTTCTAGCATGTTGAATTAGAACAATCTACCCTTATGGTAGGGTTTGGTTCAAATTTCCAGCTAATATCACCTGAAGAAGTCCAGAGTGTACAATGACTGAAACATCATGAATATGGCAATAAAGATGAGGACAAAAGTCTGAACACAATGTAAATAGTGTAAATAATTAGTTTTATGGTGGATAATTGCATGAAGAACTCATTACAACTATGATGTCATCTCCTACCATTTTTATTTGGCTGATGTCTTTTTAGCAATGTATCATATAGACAAGGTGTTACACAAATTAGCATGTGCATCTCTACATATATATAAATCAGTAAGTCCATAACTAAATGATTTATTTATTTTACACAGTCAGTTATGTGCCATATGGGATACACGCTTAGACGATCATGTATCTTTCGATACATGACTTACGAGGCAGATTTTTTCCCGCAGTAGGTTGCCATTTCTTTCTGCGGTAGACCTGTTGCCATCCAAGGTTATAAAACCTGGTCTGTCTTGCTATTTACCCATAGCTGGGGTGGGGAAGAGGATTCATACCTTTCCCAAGGGTATTAGCATGTAAGTGAATGTAATGGATTCAACTGGAATTTGAACTCAACTTCTGATTCCTCAATCCAAGCCACTATCCATTACTCCATTAGAAAGTCAAGAAAAGAAGTAGTAGTCCTAACTAGACTTTGTATTGGCCATATTCATCTAACCCATTTTTTTCATCTTAAAAATGAGGAACCTCCAATATGTACAACATGCCATGAAGCACATACTTATAGGCTATACTAACTTTAACCATATTTGGGGAATTTTCTATAAAAAAGAAACAGACATGAACAAGCTTTTCAGACAAACTAACCCAAATAACATCCTTAACCTTATAAAACTTAACTTTTTAAACAAAACAGAAAAAAGAATTTTCTTTAGAACCTTTTTAACCAAAAACTCATCTCTAAAGAATTTAACTACAAACATTCTTACAAATCATAAATATACTAAATAAAGAATTCGGCACTGACATGACCAACTGAGGTTGATGCACTTGTTAAACAAGAAGAAAAAGCAATTAATTGGTTACATTCTACAAAAAAGTTCTCTTGATAAATTATACTGTGAAAATGCTTGAATGTTGAATCTGGATATGTTTTTATTTTTGTACCTAACTTGGCAGCAACACTATTATATCTCTCAACCATATTGCCAGCACCATCAGCAGATAACCACACAAATTTACTCAATTCAAGGCCATGCTCATGGAGAAGGTGTTCCACTTTCTCAAAAAATGTCCTGGCTTGTAGTATCATGCATTGGGACCAGTTCAATTAGTTTTTCATAAATTTGAAATTCATTGTCACAAGCCCTGATAAAAACGGCATGCTGTGCTATTCCAGTTATGTCAACAGTCTCATCCAGAGCAATAGAAAAATGTTCAAAACTTGATGATAAAGTCTTCAACTATCAACTCAAATCACCTGCAATTTTCATCAATCTGCTCAGCAACAGTGTTCCTGCTTAATGAAATGTCTTGAAATAAGTGTGACTTCTCTGGACACACACTTTCAGCTGTTTTTACAAGACATCACTTTATGAAATCTCTTTCACTGTAAGATTTTCCACTGATGGCGATCATTTTGCAGAGTTCAAAGCTTGCATTAATGTTGCCTTTCTGAATTTTTGTAAAGCAATTGAATTCTTTCACTTTTGAAACATGCATATCTCCTTCATATTTATCATAAGATTGATGGTTTGTATCATGTTTTTTCACATTATATTCTTTTGGTGTCTCAATGCAGTGGTTGCAAATCAAACAGTTTATCTTTCCATTAACAGTGGTACAAAAGTACTGTAATTCCCACTTTTGTTGAAACACGTCCATCTTCAGATAATTTTCTCTTTTTACAAGATGGAGTAGAATTTGATATTTTTAAGGCAAAATATTGCAAAACTATGAACGCTTTCATTTTACATTTGTTTTTATTTAGTTGTCAAGAATAATCACATGATTAACTGGAAGTTAAAAATAGTCGGTGACATTTGAAAACAAAAAACATTGAGATAGAATAAACAATCTAATCATACCAATTGAAAAAAAAAAATCTCACTGTTTTTAACAATTTGCATTACCAACATAGACAAAATTCTAGATATACCATGGCTTTAGAAAACTTTGTGAGGGCCACTAGGATGAATGTAAAGGGCTGCATGCACCCCATGGGCTGCCAGTTTGACACATCTGGGTTACAGAACTTGTCATGACATCTTATTTTCGAGGATCTGTTAGAGGTGAAAATAAAACATTCCTTTGCAATTATTATTACTTTGATGAGTGACTGCTTGAGGAATACCAGGTGCTGTAAGCTTGGATGTGCAGGGTTCTGGGTTCCAATACCAGTTGTGTTCGTTATATTCACTTATGCACAAATACCTTTGGGAAAGGTATTAATCCACCTCTTCTGCCTCCAGATAGGGGTTAATTAGTAAGATGTGTATCATTAAATCATTATTATGCCCCCAAAAATTCTTACAATTTAAAAATATTTAAATAACCTGCAGAAAACAAATCAATCATTTATCACTTTGTGTACACAAAAGAAATTGTGTCAGCACAAAAATGCACTCATTAACAACTTTTTTCTGATAATTTTATGCACTGTAATATTTTTATTTAATAAAAATATTTCAAGATATTTAAAGCAGATATTGAACTTTTTAAAACCCCTGTCCCTTCAGGATGTGGGCAATCATGGTTCTTTACAGATTGATTTTCTTTATGATTTGTAAATTGTTATGACTTCTTGGGAAAGTTAGTGAAGTGGTTTCCTGTTGCCTTCTCCATGATTTGAAATTCGGAGTTTTCCTTCTTTAGACTAATTTCCAGTCAAGGCTAGAGAGGCTAGTCTACTCTGCTATTTAGTCCATAGCTAGGTAAAGAAGAGGAGATGGATTCATGCATTTCATGGTGGCGAACCATCTTTCAGGTTCTTTTGACAAAAAGCAAGTTTCTGAAACAAACTCCCAAGAGAATGCTTCCCTGACAACTACAGTCTTGATCTCTTTAAGTCCGGGGGTAAATGATATCCATCCTACTCATCTTTATAATACACTCTTACTCCCTCCACTTCCAATTCCCCTACTATCTCACTCAGTAACCCTTTACCTTGAATAGCTTGGGATTTGTTCCTTCTTTAATGGCAGCAAATGTTGGAGGATTTCCTCAAAGATGAAGAAGAGACTCGAGGTGACAGAGATATGGTTCTACAGAAGTATGCTAAGGATATCATGGACCAAGCGTGTGAGCAATGATGAGGTCTTAGAGAGGTTGAAAACAAGGAGGAGGCTTATATTAATATCAGGAAGAGGCATCTGATGTTTCTGGGACACATAATGAGGAAAGAGGGCTTGGAGAATATGATACTCATGGGTCGAATACAGGGAAAGAGACAAGGGAAAACAATGTATGACATACCTGGAGGACTTAAGCAAGTGGATGACAGAACGTGGTCTGGGGGAGGAAGCAGAAAGAAGGGACTTGTTGAAAGCCGCAAGGGATAGAGGGAGGTGGAGAGCCATTATCACTTACGTCCTGAAAGGACATGGCACATAAAAAGAAAGAAGTTGAGTGAACTACAATAAAAAACAAAAGCTACCCTGGAAATTTAACTTGGCTTACCAATTCCTCTTCGGTTGGTATCCATTACACTACCTACACATCCAGTCATAGAATACTACCAAGATAATAAGAAACTAATGAATTGGTTTTATAAACTTTATATCCCATTAGGATTTTATTGATTTTTTTTTTTTAAATATTAATATAGAAAATACTAGTTTAAAATGACATTTTTGTTATAGATTTTTTGTTGAAATCCTCACAGTATTTATTTAGTCTTGTTGAAGTTATCACTAACATTTGTTATTGAGATTTACAAACTTTGTTTCATCTGATTTTGTAAACTGATCAATGAAAGTGAAATGAACTGATTTGTTTGTAAAAATACTTTGACAAAAAAACCTGCTTCACAGTTTAATAATTTCTTTGATTTAATTTAATTTTGTAGAACTTCATGGTAAACAATATTTTTAAGAAAATTTCTTTTTAACAGTGAAGAATAAGTTCTTAAGATCTCTTACTCTTGAGCATGCAACACACAATTGGCCATATTTCTTTTTGGCACCAAATTGCAAATTTTTGAAGCATTTGGCCTTGTGATTTGTTTATAGTTCTCACAAACACAGGACAAACTGGAAACTGAATTCTTGTATATATAAAAACTTAAAGAAAAGATATGCAACAATATTGTATTTTTATTAAATAAGTATTTATTATTTTAATCATGTTAAATAATAAAACTTTTAATTTTTTTTTAAATTAATGAAAATTTATTGCACTAAGCTATTCACTCTACTAAAAACAACTGTACCCCCCTTACCTGTTTGCACTTCTCTTCAAAATTTGGTTTTGATCGATCAATGTATGGCTCTTTTAGAGGGTGTGATGGATGGACAGATAGACTAATAAAGTCACAGAATTTTATATATAATAGACATAATTTAAATTTTTTTATTTGTTTCTAAAATTAAGTACTTCCTGTTGTTGGATATTATTGGTCAACTGGGGTCAAGAAAACTTTGTTTTATTTTTTTTAAAGATAAATTGGTTATTTGATAATTTCTTGTTTATTACTGAATTAATTCACTTTTTATTATTTTGCAATGCAATACTATCTTTATTATTAATGTTGCCAAAGTTAATCATTTTCCACTTTACTCATTTGCATATTTCTATTCTCTAAAACCATTCTGAATCAAAATATAGATTTTAAAAAATATTTTTTAAATTATCAAATTTTTATTATTTTTTTGTGGACTTCTATTTCAAGTTCACTTTTGAAAAGTATTTGTTAAATTTCAAGCATTTCATTATGTTTGCTCTATTTTTTAGTATCATTTTCTTTGTAAATGAAATTAATTTAACATAAAATTTATTTGTAGCTTTTTTTTTTCTAATTCTTCTTATATTTGTTTTTCTCCCTTCAGGCGGCTCTGAATGGTCACTAGAAGATACAATTGAGCTTAATAATATCAGCATTCCAGACCCCAAAGCAGAGATTGACTTGAATTTAATTATGAGTCCTGAGAACACTACTTTACCTGTTTTCCGCATTGGGGAAGATTCTTCCATGTCACCATCCACATCTCTGGCTATGTCTCGCACAAAATCTGTGCCAAGTTTATCAACCATTCATAGTGTACGCAAATCCATTGCAGAATATGGCAACAAGACAGGAATCCTTGTCCAAAAGCATCTTGTACAGCTAGACTGGGTTTCCACCGAGGATGGTTCTCATATATTGACTGTAGGTGTCGGCTCTAAAATTCTCATGTATGCCCAGGTGTCTGACGAGATTGCTCAGATATCAATGGGTAGTAAACCAACTGGTGTCCGTAAGCAGCGATCCAGCCATCAAAAGAGGATGCAGAAAGCAAAAAGCATTGTGGTTGATAATTATGAAGAGGTGATCCGCTGGATGAAGCTGCGTAGTATTGAACTCACAACGGCTGATGGCTTACCACCTCTTCCAATGCACATGTCCTGGGTACGGTCAGGGATTCTTGTAGTTGCAATGGACAACGAAGTTCATGTCTATTCCCAGTGGCGGGGTACAGCTTGTATTGACAACCAAGGCTTTGAAGAGCCAGACTGCGATAAACGCAGCTTGTCTGACTTCAGCCTGTCAGCATTGCCTAATTCTTCAATGCTGTCAGCTAGCAAATCTATGCAAAATTTCAAATCTTCACTCTCAATATCAAGCTTCAAGCAGCTTCCAGTAAACACACTGACCCCAGTACACCCAAAAAAGAAAGAATTGAATAAACGGGCCAGTCTAACGAAAAGTGAAAGCACTGCAAGTTTGACTCTGATTACTGACCTTGGATTATTTGAGGCTGCAAGACAAGCCAATCCTGTTTTACCCCAATACCATCCAAAGCAACTGATGGAACTCTTGAATTTTGGTCGGATTAAAAGGGTGCGTGCTATTCTCTCTCACCTTGTACGTTGCATTGCTGGAAGTGAAGTCTACCAGGCCACCTACAGACATGAAATTGATACTCAAGAAGGCAAAATGCATACCATACACCGTCAAAGAGCTATGTCTATTGGTGCCAGCAGCCCTAACGAAAAGACTGGCATATGTGAAGAAGCAACTTTGGACTATATTGAAATCATATCAATTCCTCCTTTGCCTATATATGCACTTTTGGCTGCTGACACAGATTCGTCAATTGATGCTGATGTAGCTGCTGCCAGTACGGGAACTGGAAGGCCTGCCTCACAGGACTATACAGACCTCTTCAACACCAATGTGATGGACTCTGATTCTGATTCAGATGTCTTCTCTAACCATTCCGGAGACAAAGTTGCTACAAGGCAAAGGTCAACCAGTACAAGGAGCCACTTCATGTCTATGTCTGCCCCCACCCCACACCAGATGCTGAACGTATTTGGTCCTATGCAGTGCCAACTGCTGGCCAAGCATCTCACACATATGCTTTTACCAGGACTAACAAGTTTGGATCAGATGTACCTGTTGGCATTGGCTGATACAATTGCTACCACCAGTACAGACACAACCACATTCAATACCATGTCAACTACAGGTAGATCATTTAGTTAAAATTTTACTTAATATACCTTTCCATGTTAAATCATTTTCAGTACTTTTTTTTTTTTTTTTACTTTACCAATTTAGATATGGTTCAAACTTACTTTAGTTATTAATCCAATGTTCTGTCAGTATTTCCTCTTTGTTCTAAATGTTGGCTGTTTATTTTTTGCAAAATTCATTCAAAATGTAGGTGTGGTTTTGATATTTATGTCATATTAAATCATTTTCAGCTAATACAAGATTTGTCTTGGTTACTCTCATGGATATACTGTCAATTCTCTCATTCTGAATTTAAAATTTTAGGAAAATAGCATTGTTGAATAATGACTTCATTACTGTTTTCTAACGGGATGGAGGCAGCCATATTCTCTACAGCTATACACATTCAAGTATGTGTTTATTTTTTTCTGTCTCTGTTTAGAGACCTACAGGGTTGATGTGCCGTGAAACAAAAATTCAATCCAACTTTGTTTAGACAAAATCAGGAGATCACAATAATAAATTGTGGTCAAGATGGATACTAAACACTTTGGGCCAAGCAAAAAAAAAATAATTAAAAAATTGACCAACATTTAGAAAAAAAGTCAGATTAAACCATGAAATAATGATCTGACCCATATGATAAAACACAACAAAAATAAAATGAAAGCAATATTAATACTACTATTAATAATAATGGTAAAGCAAAAAAAAAAGATGCCAACATTTAGGATTAGTAGGAAATATTGATAAGACATCTCATTGAAGACATACCTCAAGTAAAAATAGATATGCTGACCAAGTTTAAATTTGATCAGATCTCTGAGCATGCAATTTATTGGTATGAGAAAAATTTATTTGAAGCCTTTTCATGTAATGTTTCTCACTTGTAGAAACTATTTCTTTGTAATTAGTAAGTGTTAAAACAAAGTCCAAATACAGTATAGTTAGATTTAATGTTCAATTTTATTCTTTTTCTTAGATGAACCAGCAGAAGATTCAGATACTCCAGTGACCACAAATACTGGTAAAAGGACATTTTAAAAATACTCCTTAAATTTTTTAAATGAAATTTAAATTGGTCAAAAGCTTTATTCTCCCAAAAAAAAAAAAAAAACTTGTTTCATTTTAATCACTATTTAAATGTTACCAAAAAGAACAGTAAGGAGTAATTTGAAAGTTATTTTATATGCATATCCCTTGATGACATGAGCTATCATGGCTCTCACCTGTAGCTGTAAGCAATGTTTGACTTTTTGAATGCAAATAATGAATCTTTTTTTTTTTTATGCCATGGCCCTTCTGGACTGGACATAAACAATTGTGGCTCTCCACAATCCTTTTTTATGATTTGTAAATTGCTATGGCTTCTTGGGAAAGATAGTGGAGTGGCTTCTTGCTACCTTCTCCTTGGTTTGAAATTCAGTTTTCTTTCTTTTAGGCTAATTGCTAGCCAAGGCTAGAGAGCCTAGTCTGCTATTTCACCCATATCTAGGTGAAGAAGAAAAGATAAATTTATGCCTTTCACAAGAGAATTTGTCCACATGTAGGACCTTGCCATGCCATGTTCATTACCATTCCTTTCATGTTCTTTTGATAAAATGTATGTTCCACTCAGACAGCTTTTTCTGTTACTTTGTGTAACAAACTCTCGAGAGAATGCTTCCCAGATAACTATAATCTTGGTCTCTTTAAGTTCAAGGTCAACCGATATCTATCCTACTCTCAACAATGTTTGTCTCTTTACCATCCTTATTTGTCTCCACTCTGCCACTCATTCACATAAATTTATTAGGTAGGTTACTCAATGCCTTTTCTTTCAAGAAAGACCAAAAGGCAAACACCTACCTACTCAGTAAAGTAAAGCACTCAACACTCTAGACAGAGCAAAAAATGTTTCACAACATCAACACTTAACAAAGAACAGTCAGATGTTACTCTAGTTTCACACTCTCATGATCATCAGATGAGCAATCCATTATGAACCAAAATATTTTTTGGCTTGTGGGTGCTAAATTTTCAAAATCTTTTTTTCTGCATAATGTGTCTTTGAAACTTCAAATGTCTCTTACTGGTTCTCTTTGAGAGTTACCCTTGTCAAAAATCAATACTAAATAATTACAGAATAGAAGCAGAAATAATAGTGATAATTAACATAGTTCCTGGCATTAAAATAGTTGTTCTTAAAAAAAAAAAAAAAATAAGGAAAATAACACTGAATGAAAGGGATTACTTTTATGCTTATACTTTTTTTGTTTTTGGTGCTAATGTGAGAAATTGATCCACTTGCAAAAAAAAAAAATAAAAGAACTGTTTTTTGTTATTAATTTTTCTTGATTATAATTCATTAGACCTTTCTCCAACTGTGATATTTATCAGAATCATAAAAATATTGATTTTTCTTAAATAATTTTAGAAGTTAATAACATAGCATCAAATCAATCCCTAATTTTTTTTAAAGAGTTAGCTTTAGCTTCTTTTTATTTAAAAATGTCAAATTTGAAATTGTGCTCATGCCATTGACAACTGCCTCCGACAGATGTCTTTTTTTTTCAATTAAGTATGATCCTCATTTTTTAGATAAACTTTTGTAAAACAGATGAATGTATTTTCTTTTTTGGCTTTGGCTTTATTGGAGAGGTACTGATGTAAATACAGGGAAGTAATAAATATTTATTTAAATCAATCCTACCATTAGGAATTTACCTCCTCCTCCACTTTTTAATAAACTAGAATTTTTTGGCAACATGCTGATGTGTGTTGAAATCCTCACAGTATTTAGTATTATTGAAGTTATTCCTAACATTTTTTGTTGAGATTTACAAACACTACATTTCATTCAATTTCACAAACCAATTGATGAAATATAAATACAGTGTAACCCGGATATAAGAGAGTTGTCGGGAACGGAGAAAAAGTCTCTTATATCCGGGTTTGGTCTATTTTATCTACATTAACACAGGCTCTAATTTGGGACCAGAGAAAATCTCTCTTATATCCAGGTTTCTCTTATATCCGGGTCTCTTATATCCGGGTTACACTGTACTATGATATGCAAAAAAAACAATATTGCATTTTTTTAAATAAATATTTGTTATTTTGATCATTAAATTGTTTTTAAAATAGTAGAAGTATTTTGTATGTTAAATAATAAAACTTTTAATTTTTCCTAAAAAAAAATAATGAAAATCTATTGTACTAAGCTACACATCCTAGTAAAACCAACTGTACTTACCTGTTTGCACTTCTCCCCAAAATTTGGTTTCGATCAATGTATGACTATTTTAGAGGGTGTGACAGATGGACTAATGGAAGTCAAAGAATTTTATATATAGATATGCTCTTGCAAAACAGATTTTTTTTTTTTTTTGCAAGAACTTACTTAAAAATTTATTTATAATTGGAAAGCCCAAAATCAGTATGGGCAGAGTTTCAAATCTGACATAAAACAAGATAAAGATATCTCTTCAAAAGATTAGGAATAAGGAATAGATAACTGGTTACCTCATTCTATTTTTGTTGTATTGTGTTGTTCTATGACATGTGATAAGTAGTTAACTTCTGCCTTTCTCTTAGTTTACTATACACTTTTTATCTCTTCTACTTAATATATGCAAATAGGTACAATCCAATGAGTTATGGATTGCCTTGGCACAATCCTATTTACCAATCCGCTACACTTCCCCGAACAAAAAGGTTTAATGCCTTTGGTTGTTCTTGAACTTCTTCTACAACCTTCTTCGTTACACCGCACTTGAGGTTTATATCCTGTTCTTTTTAATGGAGATCTTGCTGTCACTTCATCTTCTTCCATGTTTGTCACTCCCACTAGCATCTATAGGCTTGTCTTCTATTGCATTATCCGGATCTGAAGAAAAATTTTTTTTTCTGTTTCTATTTTTGTACCATGTGTTGTACTTGTGTTTTTCCAATTTTTTTACTTTTTTAATTATGTCTGTTTTCATTGCTGTAATAATTTTTTTAATTTTACTTTGAAAAGTAAAATATTCTAATACATTAGCAAGATACACTTAACAAGAAAATGTAAATTATCAATTTATGCTTAAAGATTGCCAAGTTCATACATGACAATTTTATTCCATGTCAATGGTTAATTTGTATTTTGCTTATATTTGCTGTTTACTCAGAATCAATGGATGAATGTGGAATCAAATTCCTTCTTGCAATGCGGTTCCATTCGTATTTGTTGAGAACATTACCACCACACCAAAGAATAGCGCTTCAAAAAGAAGGACTACGTTCACACTATATTGTGTGGGCTTTTCATTCAGAAGCTTCTGAGGTGAGCTCTCTTTTTCTATTTTCATTGTTTTCAAATTATTTGTTATTTATTTTATATTTGCAGCAATGAATGTAGTCACTTTCATTATTGAATGAAAATCCCACTGGTCATGTGTATTCTATGTCAAAAATTTTTTAAAAAGTAAAGAAATGAGTCTTGTTTCCAGCTTGTTTACATAGAAATCTGCAATACATTCAAATTTAGTCTGATTGATCATGGGCATCTAAGGTGTATATGTAAATTGCTAAGTTTGAGTCTGAAGCATGTTATATGTTTGTGTGTGTTCTTGGTTTTGGCTGTGGTTGTTTTGGCAATTATTGGTATTAACCATTGGTGTTTTGCCAACCATTAGTATTGGCCATTGGTGTTTTGCCAACCATTAGTATTGGCCATTGGTTTTTTGCCAACCATTAGTATTGGCCATTGGTGTTTTGCCAACCTTTGGTATTGGCCATTGGTGGTTTTATGACCATTGGTATTCTCTGTTGGTGGTTTTATGACTGTTGGTATCTTGTAATATCAATCCATACACAATTCATCAACTGAACCCTGCTTCCCTAGATGACAGCTTTTTCTTAGGGCTAATCTATAAGCAAGAAGAAAATTTTTTAAGTTTTTCAGATAAACTCTTTGTGATGTGATTTCTTCATTAATGCAAATTCTCTCTCACATACTGAATATATGGACAATAAATATTTATTGAATTACAGGAACTACTGTCTCTGGTTCCAAGTATGAAGAAAGGAGAACCTACATGGAATGACTTAAAGCAGTATGGTGCTGGCTGGTGGATTACCAACATCAACCAATTGAGACGAACCATAGAAAAGGTATGTACTTTTTATTTATCTTTAGTCCAGACCAATTTTTAATTGACAAAATATTAAAAGCTGAAGTACCTAAGAACCAAAAAACTGGAATCTTTTTTGGGACTGGTAAATTTCTACAGGCATTATGCAGAGAGATACTCCAAATTGACAGAACCTTTTGCTGCTTTAAGAAAAAAGAATGTAGAATTTATTTGGACAAAAGAACAAGTGGCATTTGAAAATTTAAAAGCTGTTCTGGCAAAGAAGCCAGTAGTAAAAATATTCAGCTCTAGAAAGGAAAGAGTACTGTCAACTGACTCAAGTGAACACTCAATTTTAGGAATATTAGCTCAGGCCATCCTATTACGTATCTTTCAAGAAAATTGTCAAAAGCCTAATTGAACTAGTCAAATATTGAGAAAGAAGTGTTGGCCATAATATGGACGACAAATAGAGCTCGTCAATCTTTGATTGGAAAGAAATTCCTACTAAGGTCCAACTATAGACCTTTAGCATTCATATTTAATCCTAGGAAGGAACTTCGTAAGGTAACGTCTTCTAGAATTTCAAGATGGGTCTTAACGTTAAGGTCTTAATCTTGACTTTGATATTGTGTACATGAAAGGTAATACTATTCCGCATGTAGACGTTTTGTCAACATTGAGGTTCATTACTTCTGAAAGTGAGAAAGAGGAGTTAAAATTCGAAGATACTTTCTTACACTGGGTCAAAACTGATATTTTGTCAGTAGACAAATTAGCTGAGGATATGAAGTGAGATCCCATATTGAACAGTATATTGTTCAGGATAAAAAATAATAAGTGGAATAATTGCTCATGGGCAGAAAGACGGTATAAAGAGGTTAAACACAAGTTAACTGTAGAAAAGGATTTAATTTGTAATGAAGATATAGTGGTTCTGTCAATAACGCAAAGGAGCAAAATTATGAAAAGAATACATGACAATGTTCATTGCAGAATAACGTCTATGCAAAAGAGATTAAGGTGAGAGGCATGGTGGCCAGGCTATTCTACAGATGTAGAAGAATACATAAAAAGGTGTAAAATGTGCAATGAAAGAAGAAAATTTAGAAAGACAAAAACATATATATAGCCTAAAGAGTCCCAACCTTGGGACAGAGTGCACATGGATCATGCCCATGTTAATAGAGTGGGATTATTACTAATACTCATAAATCTGTACTCAGGCTGGCCAGAAGTAATACAAGTTTCCAACAAACAAGTTTGACTGTGAAATGAGTGTTAAGGAACATATTTTCAAGAAATGGAATTCTGAAAATGCTAGTATCTGGCAATGCCCCAGAGTTCTGTGACAAGGAACTATGCCAGTGGTTGAACAAAATTGGTTGCAAAGCATATAAAACTATACCGTACCATCTGCAATCAAAAGGGTGGTGGAAACTATAAAAAATGGATTAAAATGTGTTCAACACAAAAAAAAGAAAGAAACATTTCTTCCTAGATTATTGTTAAGCTATAGGACAATACCTCATACTGGAAAATTAAAAAGCCTGTCCACCCTCATGGGTAGACAAATTAGAGCCCCATTGACTATGTCTTATGCCACCAATAAAAAACTGGTATAAAGAGAATAGTGAATGTAATCTACAAGAGGCAAGATTCATAATGCAAAGTGGACAGAACACTATAATAGAAAAAATGGCATATTAGCATATGCAGACCAAGTTAGATTGCAACACAATAACAATGAAGACTTGTATAGGGAGCCTGAAATTAATGAAAGCAAAATTGTCGTATCAACACAAGACAAACATAACAGTGAAATTGAGAGTAAGATAGACTCTGAAGATGAACAATCATTGGAGGAACACTCCTATGAAAAAATTAAAAAATCACAATCTTCCATATCTAGATAATTTCTTAGGGAAGATAGTGAGGAGACAAAAGCTCCCAGAAGTACCTGGGAAAATAAGGGGATAAAACTTCTTCAGTACAGGGAGATAAGGTGACTTATTTACATATAAAGTCACAAAGACTATAAATAACTACAGCTATTACCTATGATGCAGTTGTGTGCATATTACTTCCTTTGAGTCAGTAACACTACACTACAATGGCATATAAGAAGCCCACCCCATTTCAGAAAAAAGTATTGGTTGGTACATAAAATGCATATCTCTGTTCATAAAAAAGTTTCTTTTCATGCATTTATAAAAAATTTATGAAATTCTAACAGCATATATAATCATGTATAAACTGACTTCATGTATAGTGTGAAGGGATTTTCTTATTATTGGTTGGGTATCTGCCAGTGAAGAGGGATGGAAAACTCGGCAGCATTGGAATGAAATACTGGATCACGAGCAAGGCATGGACAAGACATCCACATGGAAACACCACATATATGGGACAAACGCAGCCAAGACACCAGAAACACATTCAAGAATGAATGAATTTGAAATGACATTGGGTAACACAAACAAAAATCCTTGGTAATGCATAGCAATCCCATTGTGTGGTCAATGTCGCATATTGCCAAGTTCCAGCTTTTATGGAGCCTTTAACAGTTGGCTAGCAAAGGAATCATTTGCATATCTAAAACAGCTAAGCTTACTCTCCTGACTTTCATGTGGAAGCTGGTAAAATCTTTCTTTCTTCATAACCATACATTCTGGGGTTCAAACCAACTCTTGTTCTGACAGGGTAGCCATGTGCTGTCTTTGCAGAAAGACAGCACACTAAAAATTGTCTCTTTGATCAACAGGGGTGGGTACCATTATCAGTAGGGATTGACTGCTCCATCAGCATTTCATTTCTGCTACATTAATGTGACCCCTGAATTTTTTGGCATGAATTTTAATCCCTCCAGAAAAAATTTATCTGTGTATAGTGCAAGTTTCTTCCCTTTTGTTGCTACATGAAGAGCAAAACCTCATCTAATATGTAAGCCACTTAAACTCAATAAATATCTTGTATAAAGAAAGAATTAATAGGTCTTTTATAGAAAGGAAAAAAAATATTGTTAATTCTTCATTTATACAAGGTATTTGTAGATTTTAAGCAGCACACAATGAATGACATTCTGCTGTTCATGTAACAACAGAAATAAAGAATCTAGGTTATGGAAGGCAGGCTAAAGAAGCTTACCTGTGCCGTTAAGATTAGCCAAAGGTACCATAAGAATTTAGTCCTACCAGGTAGGTTGCAATCACTGAAAATGTATGAATTATAACCCCTCCTGAAAAAATTTTCCTGTGTATAGTGCAACCAATTACCGAAAATGCACGATTTTTAACCTCTTCAAAAAAAAATTACCTGTGTATACTGCAACCACCTATTTTTGTATAAAAAAATCTGATCATAAAATCTTGCACTATACTCAAGTATATATAGTATTTGGCAGGGGGGAAGTGGATCGTATATGCCATCAAGTTCATATGTTGTTCAAGTCTATGGTTAACTGTAATCTTCCCATCCTATCTGTATAAACTGCCTTACAATGTAACCCTCTACATTGACTTGTGTCTGGGCCTTGTACAGGATGAACTGCATTGTTAACAAAAAAAAAATGGATAATATATTCAAAATATGAAGTGGATTTAGAAGAATATCTTAATTGTTACTTATGCCAATGTTTTGACATTTTGTTTTGAACTTGAGTTTTAAAATTATTTATTCATTTCTGTTTTTAGGTGGCCAAAGCTTCCTTCCAAGCGAAAAAAGACCCAATGGATGCTGCTATATTTTATCTTGCTATGAAGAAAAAAGGAATTTTGTGGGGATTATTCAGGTAAAATTATTTTCACTTCAACAACCATTCTGTCTTCAAATTCTCTGCATTGAAATTTAAAAGTAACAGTAGTCGTGTTGCGAGTAGCACATTTGCCCGCAATCAGATATTGTATGACAGAGGACAACAACAAACAAAATGAAAACTTGAGTAAAAAAAAATTATTGCCATGTTTATTTTCATTAAAGAAAATACATAGACAAAAACAAGATTACAATGCACAAGGCAAAAAAAATCTCTGCATGTTCATGTAGAGGATGAGAATAGTGTTACCCTGAGGACAGTTTTCTAATCGATGTAGAGTTTTGTCCTGAAAAGGACAATTTTGTGCTCACTGAAGAGTGTTGTCCTGAATAGGACAATTTTGTGCTCACTCAAGAGTGTTGTCCTGAAAAGGACAGTTTATCATATACTGTTGATGCTGGTGAGAATGGCTAACTGGAGCTGAAGACATGCTGGAGATGGTTGGAGCAGCAGCCATAGAACTGCTGCTGCTGATACTACACTTTGATCCTGATATTTATTGGTAAGAGGAAATACAAAATGTGCCACAAGGGCTAAAAAGTGAATTGGGGAAAAGACTGGTCTTCTCTAGTCCTACCTCAAAACTAGTTGGTCCCACTCATTGACATCATTCGTACTTACATTTTTCCTTTCACCATAATAATGACTTAACTGTCACACCATGGTCACCAAAATACTTCATTTTCTCTATGAAATTCCTAGCACAAAGTTTTATTTTTTCAATTATCGAGGGATGGGGAAAAAATCGAAACCCAATGTTTATATACAATAAAAAAGATGTTTATACAAGAAACTGAACAAAACAATATTAGTAGTAGGACCCAAAGCAGAAAAATGTGGCCGAAATCTCGGTTAACTGGATTGAAAAAAAAGGAATATCTGAATTTGCCAGAGAACAAAGACATCTGTCACCTAAAAATGGGGAGGGGTGGAGACAAGAAACAAAAATGGAGGACAAAAAAGTGGGGACCTATGTGCTTGCATACTTCTAGCTATGTTTAAAAGGAAAATATTTGCCCCGAGGAGGCCAAGACTGAAAACAAAAATGTCCTATCTTACCTTAAAAGGGCTGGGAAGACTGAAGTTTGAGGCCCAAAATCCTCTTTCCTAAGTCGCATCCAACAACCATTCCAGGTCAGCACCTCTCACTCGCACCAAACATGTAACTTTCACCCACCTTTTGCTGAATTTCGATGAGGCGAGACACACCCTTTCCATCCTGATCTTAACTTTAAGCTGATGCTTAAAGAAAAAGACCAGTTGAGAAGAGGAAAATTTCTCACCTTCTTGAAACTCCTTCTGTCTCATCGTCCACACAACCATTTGCATAATGCCAAGCAGACACAAGAGTACATAGTGCTTGTCACTTGACATTGACGGCACTACATTGGCACAAACAGAACTGGCTTCAAGGACAAAAAGCTTTCCATCCAAGATGCGAACCATGAAGCCTTCAATCAGCCTGCACAAAGGGCACATGAAGTCACAGTGAAAGAAGGCATGATCAATGGACTCCTCCCAGACACCGCAGCGCAAACTACACTTTGATCCTAGTCATCAGGGATGCAGGGATTTGTCCTTTTTGAGTTCTGAGGCATTTTACATCCTGAATCAGTTTTATAACAATCACTGGTTAAGCTTTTTCTTCTGGTTGTGGGAGTGCTGACAGGCTGCAACACTTGAACCCTGCAATTGAGATTGTCTTTCTCATATTCTGACTGTTATTTAAAGAACTTTTCATTAATTTTAATAATCAGATGTTATAACACATTTATATATTTGTTTTTATTCTTGTTGGCCAAGTAACATACTACTCTTCATATAGTTTCCTTCAAGGAAAGAATTAATTTACATTTCTTTAATAGTTTTGTCCTGTTAAATTAGGTACCTCCACAAGATTGCTAAAAAAAGAGCATAGCATGATGAAAAAGAGGCCAAACTTGACGAAAACAAAATTTTATCGTCTAAATGTTTGTTATTATTAAGAGGGAAGATCAAATTATTTTGGGGGTATTTTTTTACATTTTTTAATCGTTCCTAGCACATCCAAAATTTTCATTAAAAATCTTGTTTTTTTTTTTTTTTGAGTCAGCAAAATTGACCATTTTTTTCCATTTTATAAAAAACTGGAAATCTCACTTTGAAATTCTTTTAAATATCAATTATCATTTTTTCAAAACTTATTTTAAGAAAATCAGAAATTATAATGTTTATTTAAAATATTTTGAACCAAACTTAACTTAGCTTCTGCGCCAAAAAGATGTAATTTGAAAATAAAAAACAGGTCATAAACTTTCGTGTCACTTGACAGGTGATGAATGACATATTGACAGATTCTGTGAGGATAATTTGTTTTACAGAGGGAGAAAAGTCAAATAATTTACATTTAAGTGAATAAATTATTTACCTCGTTATTATTAAGGAAAACTTTCAGTGCTCTATTTTTTTTTTTTGTACTTAGCTTTCACCTTTACATTTACGATGCTTTATGGAAAATATATTATAAAGAAATTAAAATAAGACTGTTAAGAGTGAGATTAAATTTCATATTTCATAAGAAAGGTATCTAATTAATTTATAGGTACCTTTCTTATGAAACTTTATCAGAAGTGTACATAAAATACTATAATATAATAATGTACATTTACTATAATATAATAAATGTATTACATTTTACTGTGTTATTTGTATTTCCATTCATTTTATTATTAATTTTGATATTTCATTTATGGAAAAATGTCATAACTGAGATTAATATAAAAATAAGATCATATAAATTTCATAAGATGATAGTGATACTTTTAGGTACCCTTCTCAATTGAAATTGAAAAATCAAATTAACTTCTCCTCATGTGTTTCGCAAAAGTAAAGGCCTTGACAGCAGAGAACAATGCTTAACTCAAATAATGCAACTTAATTGTATTCTGGTTGGTCTCCCATACTTTATAATTACAGCCCGATTATAAACACAAAATTACATTTCTTAATTACTGTGGATCTTCTGATTAGTCAAAATGATACAATTTACAACGCACTAAAAAAAGATCTACCTCATAAGGACACTTACGAAAGCGGATGTGGCTTTTAACTAATTTTATAATATTTTAACAACTTAAATATAAAAATCTATTATAATTAAGAAATAACAAATAATTGTATTAAAAATTCATTTTTCATCGAAAAAAGTTTTTGCTTTCAGAAAATATTGTCCATATTCATAAAAACAACTAAAAGCAAATAAAAGCATTTGAAATTAAATAATATCTTTGTTTTATTGAGTTTTGTATGTTACAATTCAGAGTTGATTTTCAGGTGTTCCAATTAAAAACAAAAAAAACATGATTTGCATTCCTCAAAGCCTTGTGCTTTTAACTATTGTAATCACTAAACCCGGTGCGATCGAATTTCTAGCGTTTTCATGAAATTAGTTATGGGGGGATAATAAATATAAAAAAAATATTTTTGTCATGACTTTAATAAAAAAAACATTTATAATAATTTCGATCATCTGTGAATAGTTCCTGAAAGTTTCATTAACATCCGACAATTATTTTTATTTTTGCAAGATTTTCCAAATTAATGTGTGCCATACCAAAAAAATGTGCTAAAAATTGTCTGTTATTTTACTAGTTCCGGTGATACAAAGAGAAACAAAGTTTTTTTTTTTAATCAAAATTTAGAATGTTATAAAAGGAGGAAAATTTTTTTAAAATAATTAAAAAAAACTTGGGTCTTTCCTCTTAATAATAACATAAGCATTTAGATGATAAAATTTTGTTTTCGGCAAGGTTGGCATCTTTTTCATCAAGCTATGCTCTTTTTTTTTAGCGATTTCGTGGAGGTACCTATGTTAAATAGTATATTTTCTTCATTTCTGATGCTCTTTTTTATGTAATGAATTCTCCTTAACATATCTGTTAACATAAAGAAAACATTGATGAAATTGATAAAAAGAAAATTAACTCTTACTTTATTTTGTCTTATTTTATAGAAGAAGTCACTTCATCACAATAGGGAACTATTTATGAATGAGGGGTTACTTCAATCCTATAGGGAACTATTTATGAATGAGTTGTCATTTCAATTTGATAGGGAACTATTTATAGAATAAGAGTTAATTCAACAGCATATGTAAGAGGAGTCACTTTGACTCAATAGGGAACTGTTTATAGAAGTGGAATCACTTTGACTTGATAGAGAATTGCTTATGGAACAGGAATCACATTGACTTACCTGGGAGCTGTTTATCACACTATTTTTTTTTTTTTAAATGTTATATCCCTTCAGAACAGGTGATCATGGCTCTCCACAGATTCCTTTTCTTTATTATCTGTGAATTGCCATGACTACTTGGGGAAAAATAGTGTCGTGGTTTTTCATTAACTTCTCCAAGAGTTTTCTTCTCTTAGAGTGGATGCCATTCAAGGCTAAAACTTCTAGTCTACTCTGCTATTTAATACACAGCTGGAGTATTAATAGATAGGTTCATGCTTTTTTAAGAGCATTTGTGGGAAAATGGATACAACTTACTTGACTGGAATTTGAACTCAGCTCACTGATCACATGTTTGGCTCCAATAATAGTTACACTGCCCACACATCCCCACTAGCTAAGTATTAAAAGCAAAGCTTGTTTGCTTTTATATTGTTTGTGTGTTCTTATCTTTTTACAGATCTGTCAATGACAAGAAAATGAGTGACTTTTTTCATAACAACTTCAATGAGGAACGTTGGAGAAAAGCTGCACTGAAGAATGCATTTGCTCTCTTAGGACGACAGAGATTCCTGCATGCTGCTGCTTTCTTTTTGCTTGGTAATTCCTTATCTGATGCCATTGAGGTAAGATTTGGTCAAGTCTTTGAATTAGTGACCTTTTTTTGGTAGGGTGGGTATCTTGTTCAAAATGTAAGGTTAATATAAATATTTTGGGGTTTTTTGGTGGGATTGGTGTGATTGGGTATCCTGTTGAAAATGTAATGTTGATATGAATATTTTTTTGTGTGGGTTATCTTGTTTAAAATGTAAAGTTGATATGTCTCTATTGTGAAATAGTTAATCAAGGAAAAAATTCATATGGGAGGATATTTCAATAACTATTTTTGTCCCATATTTTTTTTATTTAGATAATAAATTATTATATTTGATCTATTATGTTTTGTCAGAAATTTTCAGATGAAGAATTATTATTATTATATGCTTTGCTATTATGACCAGCATTATCGTTTTGATTGTCATAGTGATACAAGAGACATATTGCCTCATGGATTAAAGCATTGGTTAAAATGTATGAAGTTCCCTGCTAGTTGTTAGTTCAATCCTTGTGTATGGCAGTGCTGAAAAGTCACATATTCTGGCTCAGTGGAAGAAACAAAAAAAAAACTCAAGAGTGAATAAGTCTGATGAGTACTGATACAGAATATCTCCAAAGCATGAAAAACGGAATGAGAACAATATGCCCCGTTCAGTTTCAAATTCCAAGATGTTTACTGAGTACAAAGAGAGATACCTGAAGAAGGCCAGAGAGTACTATGGCTGAAACATTGTGAGTATAACAATCAAGATCAGCATTATGGTCCAAATAACAAAGCAAATAATAAACTGTTTCAGTTAAACATTTTTATATCATATTGATAAATCCATTTTCATACATGTAAACCAGCAGACTGACATCAATTGAAGTGTCTTTATTTTCTTTTCTCTCCTAGGTTTGCCTTGATCGTTTAAATGACATTCAATTGGCTTTAGTCATTTGTCGTCTTTATGATGGCGGAGATGTGCTACCAGAAAGTGCCAAAAAGATTCTCTTCACCCACATCCTTGGATGTGACGAGTCTGGCCAAAACTACCTACCGAGCAAGGCACATCCCGACCCATTCTTGCGTAGTATTGTTCTTTGGATGCTCAAAGACCATGATGGTGCACTCCAGACACTTCTACAAACCGGTGTCGGTGCTGGCAGAATGTTAGAGGAGCAAGACGAGGGAGAGAAATATTTCACAAGCCCAAGTGTTTTTAATTTCTACAACTTCCTGCGGGCCCACCCACTTATCATCCGGCAAAATAAAGTGAGCAAAGCATCTGAAATGGCACTGATCACGCAGAACAACAGCATCAGTGTCCGAGACAAGAACAGCAACCATGACGATCGCATTACACCTGTGGAACGTCGGTTGTTCTTTACAACAGCACATGCCCACTTTAAGAACGGCTGTCCCCTGCTGGCCCTAGAAGTTATCTCTAAATTACCTCCTTTGGTTGATTACGAGGAAGTGATTGAAATAGAGAGCCCTTGCAAGTTTTCTCGGCAGGAAGTCTTTGCACGGAGGTCATCGCTGAAAATGCCTGCTCCCCCAATGGACCTGAGTCAGGTGTCCCAGTTTGGGGAAACAGCTGACAGCTATGATTGGAGTCAACCCTTGCAGTCTCTGTCCCACCAACATTCTGTTGACTTTGATTGGAGTATGCCCGTAAGTTCAATGAACACCAACTTTGATGACAAACTTGATCTAAACTTTGAGATGGGCTCTGAAAGGTCAGACAATGAATCTGACTGTGCCACCAAAGGAAGCAGCCGCAAGAACTCTGTCCCAGCTAAAGACGCAGATGAAGAGTATGGAGAGGATAATAAAGTAACAGCAGTAGACATTATGGCTCAGCAGTACAAGTTTATTGCTTGTCTGAAAGTAATGATGGAGGAACTACGTACTTTGGCTACTGGGTTTGAAGTTGATGGTGGTCAGCTACGATACCAACTGTACATCTGGCTGGAAAAGGAGGTGGAGTCCCTGAGAGTTTTATGCAGTTATGGTGGTGATGCAACCCACCATTCCTTAATGGATGGTTTGTATTCTTTTTTGTAAATTTAACAACCATTAATTTTTTATTTATTTTTTTATGTTTCTATCATTGGGGTACGTGAGGGCAGCAGAAACAGAATTTGATTCTTCTTCCTCATGATCCTTTCAGTGGGCTTTCAGATATCTTGGCAGCACCCATTTCTTCTCCAAGCTCATGACCAACACCCAAAGACCACGGAATATGGGGTGGGCTGCTCTTGTTAAGTTGCTAAATAGCTCAAATGTATATTTAAAACTAAAAAGATATCCCTCTTAAATGTTTTGTGGATAATTAAGATTTATATAGAGCTATCTACTTGAAAGACAAGTGGCTGAAAGGAGGCTAAGAGTGGAGATTAATACCTGAAAGGAAATATTGGAATGGAATGAAGTTACAGCAATTGATTGGATTCCTACAGCAAAAAGATTGCAAACATTATGACAAAACATGTTGTTTGTAAATAACTTATATTATCTCTTTTGTGTAAATATTTTTCTTTCCCTTCTCATATCATCACATTTATCTTCTCTTTCTCTGGTTTAACTAAAACTTATTTCCAAACAAATATTTTGAACATTTTTTATGCAAACCTGAGTCTATGTGGAATTCTGATAGGGACTGATTGCACTTAAGTTTTTAATATAATACCAAAAAGGCACAAAGTCACTCAGACTACTGCAAGAATTAGAAATGTTAACATGATTCCTGCATCTGAATTCCTTAGTAGTAGTGACAATAAAATTCTAGCCAATAAATTGACATACATTCTCCCAATCCTCTCCCCCTAACTTTTTGTGTCTTCCTAAAAACAGTATGAAGCCATCTCCTTCTCACAGCTATGGGTTAAATAGTAGAACTTTTCTCTGGAAAAATCATTGTTATTCTCAAAAACTTGTTAATGCAATATTCACTAAAAAAATATAATTCTTACAATCCAAAATGTTTCAGCTTTAAATAATTCATAAAGGGTTGATAAACCATAAAAATCAGATCACTAAATTAATCCTCCTAGAGACAATGCTGTAACTACTGTCACTTATATAATAAAATGAGATAAAAAAAAAGAAAATTGTCTGCCATAGATGCAATCTATGACATAGTGTTGGGCGCTGAAGACTTAAAACCAGAGTCAACACAAAATGAAACAAAGTCTTCATTGTGCTGTGAATACAACCCTGAGTCCAAAACCATGGAGAAGGCAATGGAAAAAAAATCACTCTACCATCTTTACCAAGAAAGTCATGACAATTCAGCGATACTAAAGAAAAAGAATTTGTGAAGAGCAATGTCCAGACATTAAAAAAAGAAATGGCATCGGTTCCCATATGATCACCAAAGTTAAACAATGTTGAGCCTGGTCTATACCTAGATGGGTGACTGCATGGGAATACCAGGTGCTGCAAGCATGGATGTGTGGCTGGTGTAATGGATATAATGGATCAGAATTGTTAATCAGAGAGCCAAGTTTCAATTCCAATTGGGTTTGTTATGTTTATTTATGTGGAAATAATATTTGGAAAGGTAGCAATCCACCTCTTCTCCCCACTGCTATGGGTTAATTAGTAAGATTTGTATCACTAAGTCATTATTATCTCCACCCGACAAAAAAGTTCTTACAATAAAATAAAGGATTTTTTGGCTTTAAATAATCTGCAAAAGGTTGATAAGCTGCTGAAAATGAATCAATTACTCAATTAAATGCTCATTATTTACACATGCATGTCTTTTAGAATTATTTATATTCTCCAGAATATAAATATATAGAAACTCCTGTGGCCACAAAGTGAATGATCAGTTTATATATTGATTATAATATAGGATTGCTCCCCCATTTTATATCCACATTATAATTTCTTATTTATCAAATTCTGATTAGGTATGAATCCTCCTCTTCTTCCACCCAGCTACAGGTTAATTAATTAGCAAACCATCAATCAATTTAAAAAAATTTTAATTTATGAAATTCTAATATAAGTCGTGGGTGGGGGGCAAACTCTTCCTTATATCAAACTCAAATTAGACTTTTTGTTATATTTTTACATGGTACATGGCTTTCATCTTTTTTGCATGTAGCACTAATAGTCCTTATTTTATTTTTTGACATTTTCTGATGGGCCTTTTTTTTTCTCAAACATGTCTGAATTTACATATTACTAATTTTCTATATTCATTTTTTATTTAAATTGTCACAGCAAATCTTGACCTAAGCCAGGATTCTGATACGTTGAGTGAAGCAGGAGGTACAAGAAAAGAATCTCGTCCATCTCTTCACCAAATCATTCAAGCAGACAAAATGAACTTTGAAGCGAAATTATCACGGACAGCAAGACGCAAACAATGGCTGAAGACCAACCAGCAACTGCTGCGGACCCTCCTTAGCTATTGCATCCTACAAGGCTCTGGGGTTGGTGGACTAGCTTCTGTGCAGATGGAGCTTTTGTTATTGCTGCAAGAGTTGCAACAAGAACGCACACAGCAGCAACTGCTTTCACCCCTGCCTTTCCCAACCACGCTGCCATTATTGTCAGCCAGCATTGCCAGTTCTAAAACTGTGATTGCTGACCCTATCCAATATCTTCGAAGTCTCACTCAAGACCTTCTACACTCTATTGTTGAATTCTCTATCCCTCCGGGCCTCAGCTGTCAGACGGGAATTGTATGGATGATGCGAAATTTGAGTGTGGCTCTTTCATCTTCTATTTACCAATGTCTCTGTGACATTGACAACTTCATGATCAACCAGAATGAAAGAACTGAGATGGGTCTTGAAGGATTTACTAGGTAAGATATTTTTTTTACCCTCCCTGATTGCAATCTTTCTTATCTCTTCATTACTTTCATCTCCAAGAGACTATTTACTTGGTTTTCAAATTATCGGGCATGTTTGAATATGGTGGTGGTGGGGGAGGGGTAATTGATGGAAGGCAAGTAAGGATTTATTCACTAAAATTCACATTATTTTCACATGAGGTGGGTCCAGAAAATTATTTTCTGGGAGAGCTAATCTACACCCCATTCCACCTTGGAAACAGGCCTGAAAATTACACCATTTTAACTTAAATGTTTCTAAAATTCACAAGCTCCAAAATTTTTATTGAATGATTAAAAAGAAAATTGAAAATAAAAATCCTAAATCTTTATATATTTTTGATTTCTATCTGATAAAAATTCACGATATTACTACTACTAAATACTGCTAACATCTGTAAAAACAATGAAACATGTGACACCAAATGTTTAAAGAATAATAAAAAACAAAGTTAAATGATTAAAAACCATAAAAGCTATTGTTGCAGTATATGATATTGAGTTTTTTACTAAAAAAAAATTCAACTAAAGCTGAATATAGTTTATTAATGGACACAAAATCCTCCCTTACTTTTTGAGGACTTCAAGTTGACGTTTTTTTTTTTTATTGTTAGTCTTTTAGGTAAATGGTCTGGAGTGTTGTCAGGAGACGATCTCTTGGGTTAAAGATGAAGTCTCGGTTCAAACTGTTTACTAAATGGTGTGTCTCTCAGACTCATTTTCATCCTCTTCTATTCAAAAACAATGAGCTTTTTATTTTTGGGATGAGTTGCGTGTTAAATGTTTAAAGAATAGAACAAAACCAAGTGTTGAGAGGCAGGTCTTCCTTTTCTGTAAATGATTAGGTTTGATTTTTTTAACGACTTTCAATTTGAAGTATATGCCCCATACATCCGAAGAAATGTGGGTAGTTATTGTTGCAATCTAATGTTTTTATAGTGGCCATGAAGCTTCCCCCTCCCATTTGCTTCTTATTTTTTTTTGTGTTGTTGCCAAACTCAAAATTGAAAAAAGGTCAGTTTCGTTGAAAGATTATTTAAGTCTGAAGGAAAAGGACCACCAAGAGTTTATATTTTGTTTCTGTTCTGATGCATTGTTTTGTATTGTTTAGCCTGGTGGGCAATGGCTGATAGATTGATTTTTCTGAGGATAAGTCCATCCTAAAAAAATTCCTTGAAGGTCTTTATTTCTATTACCAGTATATTTTAATAGAAAAATGTATTAATTGATATTGTTTCTCCTGCATTTGTCATTAATGTGCTTGTAGTCAAGCTTTGAATTTGATTAGGCCAAGATATATTTGATCTCTCTAACCTGGCTGTGGTGGGTTTTCTGTTGTTCATGAAATGGGTTTTAAAACAGCTAGATATTCTCTATCAGTCTCACGATAGCTCCTAAGGATTGCTCCTAGCCCTACTGATTTCTGTTGGTTTGTTGGGGTTGAAATATGACCTTACTACTGGTGAGTGTTTCTTTTAGTTTGTTGAAAGCACTTTGCTCATGTTTTCCCATTTCCAGATTGATTTCTTTGTTAAAATTTCTTGGGGTTCTGTGATAGTGGCATATCCTGGGAAGCAACATACTGTGTCATGAATTCGAATAATCACTGATTGAATTTTACCAAGTCTGGAGAAATTCCAGTCTCTCAAATACATGACCATAGAATTTATCTGTTTGGTTTTTTCCATAAACAATGATATCATCCTGAGAGATTTTTATAGATGAAAATGACTCGAATAGTAGTCTCTTGTATCTCCGGAGACCTACATGGGTGGTAAAAATATTCTAATTCTAGCTGATTTGCATTCTTCATGTCTACCATGCAATGATGGCATGTCTAGAAGTTTTAAGATATCTGACCTTTTTTGATGTCAAATCAGTTGAGACTGGGGTTACAGATGTGTCAATGTGGAGAGTTACTTTGCCCATGCAACCCATCCACCATCAAACAAGCAGGGAACTGATGATATTTTTGGGCCTGTCTGTAGAGAAAAAATGGATCAGGTTTAGTTGTTGAGCTGACTACTGCTCATCAGGTTGGTGCATCCATTTGTGTGCAATACCGTGACTGTTGACGAAGCTGATGTTTGTTTGAAAGAATCCAATAACAGAAAGGGAACTGATTAAGTATGTCGATTTCCCCAGAATATTTACTGAAGCACCTGTATGAATATTATATATATATATATATATATATATATATATATATGGATATTTTATACATTTGCTGGACAGATTGATCTGGGGTGAGGCTGTACATTGAATCAATTTTTTTTCGAGCCTGGGGAGGATTTTGTTTTGGTTTTTTGAATGTGAATTCGGCTGCTAGTGTTGACATTCCGGGCAGTGAGGTCTATGTTGGTTAGACTGTTGACCTGGGCATATTTTTTGAATATTCAACTGGTTTTATTTTAAAATACCACGAGCCTCGTCAAGTAGCTGTGTGAGCGTTAGATTGTCTTTTTAGAATTCTTTTATTTTATAGGATTTCATTTTATGTTATGAAACCCACAAATATTGAATCCATACTTTTTTTCCTTTGTTTTCTGACGAAAATGGAGTCATAGAGTTAATCCGTCATGGTGTCATAAATATCGGTAATGTCAGTAATAAGTTGATATCCATGCTACAAATAGATTATCCAGCTTGGAAATCCATTTTTTCCATCTTGTCCCAGCTGTATTCTCTTCGCCGTGGACGATAAATCTTTCGAAGTCGGGTAACGACATCGTAGTTTTTTTTTTTTCGATGGTGGTGAGGTTGTGTGAATCCAAACCTGTTTTATCTAGCTCGTAGATAATTTTGTCATCATCCTCGTCGCCATTTATTGTGTTTTAAATGAGCCACAAACTCGAAGGTGAATTTACAAAAAATGTACCGGAAGTCCCTATAAAGGGACCCCAATCCAGAGAGTTCCTTTTATATAGCAATAACCCTATTTAAACTGAATAGTAGTTTATTGTTAATGGACACAACAATAATACCAGTATATTTTAATAGAAATATGCTAATTGTATTATTTGATTAATGTGCTTCCTGTAACTAAATGAATTTGATTTATAATCTTAAAATACAGTACTCTTCAAGTAAATTGAATTGAGTTCTTGACGTATTTTGTATAGAGAAAAATGTTAAAATTCCTTTCCTTTCTACCATGCAATGATGGCCTAGAAGTAAGATATCTGACTGATGTCAAATCAGTTGAGTTACGATCCCACCTTGAAGAAATTGGATATCTACCCACACTGAGGAGCTGTGATACAGTGAAACAGCCTGTCTGTGGGTGAATATATATATATATATATATATATATATATATATATATATTATGCTTGAAAGCACTACATGTTCAATTTTTATTTTTTATACATGTATTGAGGACTTTGTCATACTGTTTACTGGTCTAGTTCAAGTCTGACCATTAATTTTTTTATTTTATATATATATGATGTGAATATTATCAGATGGAGTATATCTGTAGGAGAAACAAAATGAATAAAAAGATGAAGAAAACTAAACTTAGTCTTAGCCAACACATTTTGTCATCTGACGGACTTTATCATAGCAAATGTAATGATTTTATTTTTGCAACATGTTAAGTTAAAATGGTCTATTTTACAGTAGCTCACAATTTTTAAATTTAAAATATTCATCAGGTAAACTGAAAAGTTTAGATGTTAGATTTTAGATTACATCATATAGCATTTTCACAAAGAAATTTTTAAATTTAAAGACTCATCAATATTCATCAGGTTAACAGAAATGTCTAGGCATTTAGACCTTAAATTACATCATTTAGTATGCTCAAAAAAGAATTTTTTTTAAAGAATATTGTTTGGATTGAAATTTTGAATTACTATCAAACAGATACTTGTTGCAAAATAAAATCATTACATTTACCTTGATAAAGTCCATCGGATGACAAAACATGTTGGCTTAGACTAAATATAGTTTTCCTCTTGTCTTTTTATTTATATATGTATGTATATTATTAGATCAAGATAAGTGTGTGTGTGTGTATATATATATATATATATATATATATATATATATATATATATATATAAATAGTCATCCACAGACAGACTGTTTCGCTGTATCACAGCTCATCAATGGTGTGGCTAGATATCTGATAACTTCAAGCTGGGACTGAAACCTAACCAATTTGGCATCAGTCAGAGATTCTAACCCCTAGACTATTGGTGCCTGGCAAAGAGAAAGTGTAGTTTTTGCATATTTATTTTTCATAAACATACCAGTGACCGAGAGAATTTAGTCAGTTGGGAGAGTCTTGTATTATTAACAGTAATAGTCACTGTTTACAAATTTGTATTCCTAGTGATTGACCAAATTAATTTCTTTTTGAGAGTTTTTATATATATATATATATATATATTAGCTTAAAAGCTGTCCTATTGGGCAGCATTTAAGCTAGCTCTTGATTGGTCCTTCAGTCCAACAATGACACTTCATGCATTGAGTATATATCTTATATAATTTTATTACACTTGAACAATATTTTTCAAACAATTAACAGTTTTTATCAAAACAATGATATAATTTGTCTATTTAGAACTTACTACAAAGCTGCATGATAAACATTTTTGGTTTACCCATTCGGGGTCAGTACAAATAGTTTGTTTCCATTCCCAATCCTTGAACAACCAACATAGAGATGGCTGTGAGAAAAGCAAGGTCCTATCAGATGAAGTTCAGTTACTTTCAATGATTGTCCTTAGGACTTATTGATTGACATTGCATAGGTCACTCTTACTGGAAACTGAAGCGTTTTGAACTCAAAAGGATGATTTGGAGGAATTAAGGAGATTCTTGAAATTAAAACTCTTTCCTCCTTTCTTGGACCAGTAAAGATCTCTGCTTGCAAGACCTTGTTTTATTACAAAGCTTTCGAGGATCCAGATTTCTCAATGGCATAACTGGCACATTTTCTTTTAGTTCCAGCTTGTGTGATGGCATTCCAGGAGGATTCAATGTATTCAGGAATTCTATTAGATAATTCACTGCCTTGTTCAGCCACAGTGTCACTGGAAGAGTACTTCATGTTTTCTTTTGAAATTTCTTGGAGAATTTTTTAGTTGATGCTATCCATAGTTTTATTCTTAGGATCTAATATGGCAATCTCATAAAGCCAGTTTAAATCCATGAAATGGTGTTTAATATTTGGATAAACATGGTTAATCAAGTCTTGGATACTTGAGACTGAAATTCCACAACCATTTGGGAATGAAATATCTCTATTTTAGTCCATTTTTGATGGTTCCATTGCCAAGCTGCAAATCTTCCTGCTTCAAGGTCACCTGTGATTCTAACTCTCATGTTTGTTTTCAGGCTGAGTCTTTGAACATGGCTCCAGATGTAAAAATTTTTCAGGCAAGCATTAATTTCATAAGCTGGAGTTCCTCTTGCAATGACTGGTAATGTTTGTCTAAAATCACCAGAGAGTAGCACAGTGATACCTCCCATGATTTGTGAATTCTGTGTAATGTCTTTGAGTGTTTTGCCCAGGGCCTCAAATGCTTGCTTGTGTGACATGGTATATTCATCCCAGACAATGAAGCTGGTTTCCACCAATAGTTTAATCAAGTTGGTTCCTCTTTTGATGTTGCAAATAGGGGTTTCATTGTAGTTCAAATCCAATGGAAGTTTGAAGGTGCTGTTTGACCCCCAGGTAAGAGGGTAGCAGCAATTCCAGATGATTCTACTGCTAGAGCTAATTTTCTTTGGAATTACACTGCAGATAAAAGAAGGCTAGTTACAAAAGTTTTAGTGGTACCTCCAGGTACATCCAAGAAGAAAATCCCTCCATTGTTGTTGCTGATGTCATCAAGGACCTTCTGATACACTTGCTGTTGGTCTTGGTTTAACAGGGTTCTTTTTTTTTTTTTTTTTTTTTTTTTTTTTTTTTTTTTTTTTTTTTTTAGCACATTGCCACAGTTCTTCCATGTTGGATCCTGTTTCTCTCAAAATTTCTCTGTTGATTTGTCCAGTTTCTCTGTTTGGATTTGGCAGACCAAAATTTCTGAGATCTCTTTGAGCCAAGTTCATCACTTTATCTTCAATTTCACAGAGAGCTAAATTTGCAATCTGAGGATTCAATTCTAATCCTGGATGAGCAAGTCTCATTTGAAGATGAGATATTTAAAAGTTAGAAAGTTGTATCCCTATAATGAAAGTCTGAAACACGCAGACATTTTGGCATTTATTATATATATATATATATATATATATATATATATATATATATAATAAAGAAGATAAAACATTATATCCTACCTTACTACCTTGGTTTTGACCCTGAGGTTTTGTCAGTTGGCTATGTAACAAATGTTCCTCAATGCACACCACCAATTTTATCCTGCTATGTCACCAGAAGTCAAGAAGGGGAGGAGGTGTGAAAAAAAAGATATTATACTTGATTTGTCTTCATTCAGGGACTTTTAGAGTGCAGAAGCACAGGTATAATATAAAGCTGGTGCATAATGTCAAAGAAGAACATGGTAAAATACTGAATATAATGTGGAGCATTTTGAGAAGAGTAAGATCTGGTAAAATGAGTGGGCAGCTGCTGTAGGCTGTGTCAGGAGGAGAAATTGGTGGTTGCTATGTATTAGGACAATGCAGTGTTGTTGAACAAGAGAACAGAAATCATGTCAAATTGTAGACATGTGGGCAAGAACATTGACAAATCAAGTATAATTTTTTTTTTTTTTTTTTGCACTCCCTCCCCTTCTTGACTTCTGGTGCTGTAGCAGAATAAAATTGGTGTGTATCAAGGAACACTTGTTGCCTAACCACCTGATTAGTCAAAACCAAGATAATGCAGTAGAATATAGTGTTCTATCTTTTTTATTGTATTAACTTGCTCTGCATTGAACACTTTTTTAATATAAGCAGTGACAATCATCATATATACAGAGAGAGAGAGAGGATATTGGAGGTTTTTAACCATGTTTTCTATGTATATTTTTTCTTCGGCCAAATCTTGTGTGGTGCTTATATATAATTAAATAATTAATAGTTAATAAAGATTTAAATGCTTTCACCTCATCTCCCTTTGAACCTTTGATAAATCATTTTGCATATGGTCAGATGAAACAAGTATAAATTTATTCCTAATTTTAATCATTTCACACCAAGCAAGGCAATAAAACCACTAAGATGCAAGGGGTTACTGAGAGTGTTAGAAAATATGAGAAAAATAAAATATTAAGGAGAAAGAATAATAAAAGAATAAGAATTAAGAAGACAAAAGATAACAATTGACATTGCATTTAAATTTTTGAAGATTAAAGTTGATTGGAAAGCAAGAATCTGGAATATGCGCAAGAGAAGAAACTGTTAGCATAGAACTTACAGTTATATGTATCCATTTCAACATGTAAAATGGTGAGACCTAGCTGCCAATGTAGCACTGTGCTTGAATTCATAAAATCAAGGTACCAAAGAAGAAAGAAATAATTATTTCTGAGAAATACAGAAAATGTGCCACAAGGCCAACAAGTGGGATCTGGAGGGGTGGCCATCATCTGTCTTATATTTAACTTAGCTAGCCACAATCAGTGACCCAAACAAATATTCTTTACACCAAAACAATATATTACTACAGTCCCCATAATGCCACAATGTCTCTATGGATTGCTAATTTGTCCCCATATATACAATTTACTGAGGGCTGGGGTACAAACAAAAACTTTTAAAAACTAACCCAAATGCATATTTACAAAGAAAAAAATCCTATTTACTAAACTAAATAAAAGCAAAGGAACTCAAGACAATTACCATGAAAATATTTATAGAATAGGCAGAGGGAAGCTACATTACAGCAGTGGGAAAGTGGCTGAACCCAGATGCCAGGACCAATAACACTGCAGATTATTCTTTGTATTTTACCAAGAATCTTTAATTACGTAGCAGAATCACCAAACCAGATGTAGCAGCAATTTTTAATGCATGGACAGATGGTATTTTTAACAATACAACCTTTTGCTTTGATTATAATAGAGAAGAATCATTTGGCAGAGTAGAATTTGGTAATTTTTTGATTTTGTTAAAGTGGAATTTATTATTAACAATTTATAAAAGAACTGTCTTGTTTACTAATTCATTTTTGTTTTTCTGTTTTTGTCAACTCTTTAAATGTTCATGAACCAAGAATCTTATTTTATTCATTTAATTCAACATTTTAACTGTCTCTTTTGAAAGATCATCCTTGGTACGATGATAAACTACATCTGGTAGCAAGGCTTCTGATTGGGAGGTTTTGAGGAGCATGAAACCACCTCCTGACCCAGGATGGTAGCACCTGTTAGAGTTCCAACTATGGGCAAATAGTAAACCTCCAAACTGGGGCCAAAACATTATGAAAGTATAAAAATACATTTTTATAGTAAGAATACCAGCAATACATTTTCATAGCAAAAAAAAATTACCAACAGTACATTATTGGAAAAGGAAAAGAAATATTACAAAGTTTATCATTTTTGAAAAAAAAATTACCAACACTCCCAAGAAAAATAAATTTCAGCATTCAATGACCCATAATGAGTTGATATACCATTAACCAAACCAAATCTTTTGAAAGAAATATTTATGTAATTTTCTTACTTCATTTTAACTTTTTCCAGAATAAAGAAGCCCATTTTCCATGCTTCCCAGGAATCTTTCTTATCTTCAGAATTTGCCAGGTATTCTAATATAGCACCAAGCCCTCTTCTCCTATTGTTAGTTTACCCTTATATAGACAGGTGATCATCTCAAATATTGTATTCCTCTACAAGGTTATGTAAATGCTTTTGAACTCTCTCAAAGCTGAAAAATAAGGATTGAGCAACTCAAGTCCAGATATAGCAGCAATAATTTTTGTTCTGATTTGGCTCTTACTTTAGTTTATATATATTTTAAATTTACAAAGGTGATATATTTTGATATAAAACAGTTAATAAGAAAAAAATTATAGTTTCAAACATACAATGCAAATTAAAATATTAGGAGTGCTTAAAGACACTTACCAAAATCTGAGTGTTCCTTATTATAGCCAGAAAAGAATGTTCTTTTATATTGTAAAATGTAACTTGCAGGATCTTATTTCTGTTATTTTTTTCAAATCAAGTGTACGATTTTCAACTGTTGAATTATTGGCCATCATAAAATTCTTGTTGCAGCAGAAGTAAACTCTAAAAGAAATACATGGTTGTATAACAAAAATTGGGTGACATACTCAACTTTGAAAAAGTAATGAGCTAGTAAAATGATTTTTAGATCTAATATACAGCATAATTTAGGAGACCTTCAAAGGTGCTGACTCCTGAAATTAATGATCATGTTCATGACATAATTTGGGCCAAAAGAATAGCCAAGATATTGGATATATTTAGAAAAAATGTGTTGGTTTTAGATTTAATGAGATGGATTAACAGAAACTGTCAGAAATGATATCAAATTGATATTTTCAAGTTGATTTTGTAATATTTTTAGCTGTCTAAGGAGAATTTATTTTTTCTGGGATAACTGATCATTGTTGACGAAATACATTTGCACCATTATGATCCAAAAACCAAACAAGAGTCCATACAGCATTGTCATTTGGGTTCTCTACAGACAGACAAAAGTCAACAAGAAAGAAAGATCATGTCCATATTTTTGGGAGATAAAGGAGGTATTTTGATGACTATCCTCAAAGATCAAGCAGTGCAAAATATTAATCAAACTTGTTCTGTCGATTAAAGATGTTGAAAAATAATTGTAAACTAAACTATAAAATGGTGGTCTCTTTTTGTTGGGTAATATACCTGCTCACAAGACAGTCAAGATGTTGGATGTTTTAAAAAATTTGTGGTTTGAATGCATCGAACATCCACCCTACTCACCAGATCTTCCTTCATATGACTACTTCCTGTTTCCAAATGTTAAAAGTTTGAAAAGGAGGAAATCTTTGAACAATTCAGAAGTAGTAATAACAGTACAATATGTCAATGACTAAAAATCATAATGTTTTATGGGTAAAAGAATCTTTTGGAAATGGTATGCCAAGTGTGTTGCAGGGTAAATATGTGTATAATAGTTTGTTTCATGGCACTTAGTCATTCTCCTCTTAGTTGAGCTGAAAACTTTTCAGCAGCACTTCTCTCATATAAACAAAAGTAAGTAGCAAAAGAAGTATTTGGACACTACTGAAAACTTCTAAAAATGTTAAGAAAAAATGCAAGTTGAGATCTTTCTGTACCTGCATAGAAACTTTTAGGAATATTCCAGCAATACTTGATAAGGTTGTGATGCCATTACAGTTATAATTCACTACTCCACTTTCTTGCAACAAGGCTTTCATGATTGAAGTAGAGAAGCATTCAGCTAAACAAAAGAATGATACAATTATGTTTTTTTAAATGGTTAGAACTATAGGGCCAGTGACAGTAAATATGTCTGTCAGTACCATTGAATTAATTATTTTGAAGTAGAAGTTTGGCACCACCAAGAACTTTCCTTAAACTAGTGCTCCATGAAAAATTTCTTCATATACAATTTTTAAAAAAATCCTAAGAAAAGTCAAAGCAAATCCAATGTTAACTTTAAAGGAGATCCAAAAACTTCTGAAACATTGGCTACTAAAAGAAGTGCATGGGAATAGTTTAAAATTCCATGCTTCACAGAAAACTTTTTGATAGAAAAAGGCATCAGGATTCTCAGATAAAGTTCACTTGTGAGCATTTATAAAAGCCTTTTAAATCTCAGAAGAATATTCTTTGATGTAGTGAAATGAAAATTAACCTTTTTGAATGCATTCCAACCATCACGCAAGAAGAAAAGATGAATGTGGCTATGATTGAAAAAAAAAAACACCATCTGCACAGTAAAGCACAGAGGTAGAATATCTGTTTATATTTCTGAGATGAGGTATTGTAACTATTTACACTATTCAGATTATTGTCACCTTCATTGTCATTTTCACAATGTCCTCAAGGATACATGGCTAAGTGGATAAAAGCATTGGTGACTTGAGCCAAGGAGTTGTGAGTTCAATACCTGGCCACAGCAGAGGTGAACAGAAACTTGGAGAGTTGAGTTACTAAAGGGAGATAAATGAAAGTGAGATATCCAGAAAAGGCATCATATGTGAAACTAGAAGAAATCTACCCCGTGGATGAAATTAAGGGTTTGGTTTTAAATTCCAATATATATTACCTGAAGAAGGCAAGAGCATACAACAGCTGAAACATCATGAATATGGCAATAAAGATGAGGACAATAGTCTGAACAGTGTAAATAGTGTACACAGAGGTAAAAGTGTCATAGTTTGTCAGTGGATGGAGAATTCTCTTTTCAATTTTCTTCAGACACTTCACATGACTAGAAAAAAACTATGATTATTTATTAGAGTAATTTGGAAATTAATTTGTTCTTGTTTGATACAACAGTTGAAGTTTGAAGAGAGATGAATCCTTCAAAGCCATAGTGAGCCACAAGTTTAAACTGATTATGTACAGTTTATTTATCAAAATGTAGAAATCTATTGATCTGAATCCAAGTGAACATTTATGGTGATGGTTAACTCTTAATATCTGATACCTTACTTACACTTCCATCCAATATCACCCAAGTCCACACAAAAACAACACATGCTATATCAGCCATTTTAGATCTTTTTACACTCTTTAGCAAAGGAGATTGATTTATAAGGCACTTTTGTTAATAGCCATAACCACGTAATTTGTAAGATGTTTAACCAGTAAATGTGAATGACGTTTTCTGGACATATTTTCAACCAAGATGGTACAACAAGATGTAGGATACCAGAAGTGAAAACTAGGCTGAATTTAGACAATTTTTCTAGAAATGTTTTGACAAAAGAAATCATGAAATTGGAGATAATAACCAATGATATTTCAGTATCATATGTAAATCCACATTCTCAGTAACTTCAATTTTAGCAATAATGGGAGTGATAGTTTACAGATATTTTATAAGTTACACAACATGCTATATTTTTACCGATATTGTTTATCTCTTATTTATTATTATTTTTAAATTGTAAAGCACTGGATTTTGATATGTATTGTCTGCATGTTTGACCTGATATATAATTGACACTATTAATTTTTAAGTTGAGTTTAATTTATTATTATTAAAGACTTTGAGTACACTATTAGGTGTCTTCTCAGGTAAAAATACATGTAATACAGGTAATAATGATATTAATGTTAGATTGATTCATTGGTTGGGTAGCCACATTATAAAACTTTATTTCCTGAAAGTTTCATAAGATTATGTTAACAAATGTGAAAGTTATTCCTACTTTTTTGAAAGGCTTACATTTTTATTAAAAGTTTTCAAATCTTTATGGTATATGCATTATCAGCAAAATACTTTATAGGATGCTAAGAGTTAAGATTGAATTCATCAAAGTAACCTCAGACAGGTTAACAATTTGAGGATCATTTGTAAAAGAGTGGGTCAAGATTTCAAAAGAGACTTGTGAAGGATTATGAAAAATAATTTCAAATGATAATTGCAAAGTACTAAAGTATGTCTGAATACTTCTCTATTACAACTTTTGTTGATGATATTTTATTCTGTAGTGTATGTTATATATATATATATATATATATATATCACTTTCTAGTCTCAATAGAGTCCAAAAGTGTCTCCGCATCTTTGTGAGTGACAAATTATTTTCCATCTTGCAACCCCAAGATAAGATGTTGCAAGCCTCTCACTGCTCTATCATTACTTCCACAAAAAGTGCTCAGACGAAGTACATTCCTTAGTTCCACCAGTTCTACCTACAAACAACTGCTCTGTGGAACCAACTCCCAAGAGAATGCTTCTCCAATCATTGCAATCTTAACCTGTTCAAATCTTGGGTTAACTGTTATCATCCCCACATGTCCACATAAACTGTTCCTCTTATTCTGTAACTCTCTACCTTGAGTGGCTCCCGGGCTTTGTACAGAGTGAACTGCATTGTAAAAAAAAAATATATATATATACATTTTCCCCCCACTGGTAGTACATATTATATTTTTATAGGTATGTGTATATATTATTTTTTTTATTTTTAACTTGATGATTGCATTATACTACTGGTAAGAAAAAAAAATGTATATTTGTTTTTAACATACATACATACATATATTATTACTTCAAATGTTATTTTTAGTGGATACCAATATTTGAGTATATATTCCATTTCTTTTAACCAAATGTTAATTTTATGTAAATGTAAGCATTAGAATTATAGTAAACATTTTCAAAGTGCCTAAATACTTCTTTTCTTCTGCTGTAGACATGCATATGAAAAATGTAAGGGTTTGGACAGACTTGTTTTTTATTTTTTCTTTGCTATCATATATATATATATATATATATATATATATATATATATATATATATATATATATATAGTAAGCAGCAGATCATTATTTAAACATATATTGTTAAATATAACTGACGATGAATGTCTATTATGTTTGATCATGAGCTGTTCAGAAACTTTGTATGGTTGCTTTAATTTGGGATGAAAATAAAGACAAAAATTGTTCAACATTTGGATATTTTTTTTATTATGCTGTTCCTTGACCTAAGCTTTCGGCTCACATGAGCCATCTTCAGAGTCGCTATATTGACATTTAAACAAAGATATTTATCATCAAACATGATATTCTGTTATGTTGACATAGAAGATAGAAGTAGACATATCCAAATGTTGGACAATTCTTGTCTTTATTTTCACCTGAAATTAAAGCAAATATATGAAATTTAAAACGGATCATGATCAAACATAATAAACATTCATTGTCTGTTATATTTAACAATATATGTTCAGTTGTATGGATATGAGTTTGAGACCCTGGGTTTCATGCTTTTGCAATCATCAGACAATCAGAGTTTTGTCTGAAGATTGCAGAAGTGTGAAATCCAGGGTCACAAACTCATATCCATACAACTGAATATGTTAGTTCTATCAATGATATTGAGTGCCTTCCACTAAATACTATGCATCTTAAATAAAATATACATACACACACACACATTGCTTTTATAACGTTTAATCCATAGGAAAACCTTGTAATTGACCATTGCTAATTGAAAACTTTCCTTCAGCACAAGAAAATCAAACTTTCTGTAGTTTTTCTCTTATGTCATGTGATAGTCATCAGGAGCAGCTCACCTTGAAGAAAGCCTTACAAACTTAAAATATTGGTAATCTGTTGCTGTAAAAATTACCCACAGACTTTTGTAGGAAATGTAGGACTTTGGATAAAATAACACCAATCATGAAGATGAGTTATGAATAATTATGAGTTTATTAGTTTTTTTATTAATGTCATTTTAAAAATTAATCAAAAGTTATATCTCTGTAACTTCATCACCATTTTTAACTTTATCCGTATACATTGCAAAGAATTCGGAGGTTTTCTTCAGCCTACTTTTCCCACTGATAAGAAAACTACTTCTCAAGGCATGGAGTTCATCAGCCACTGAACAGAAGATTAAATGTAAATTTTATTAATCACCCTTAATAAAGGTTTCTGTTATGGAAAGCACTTCTTCTATGTGTCATGTCCCTTCAGCATGTAGATGATTATGGCTCTCCACAATTTCCTTAATAAAGTTTTGTTATCTCTCCTAAACCTTGTTCTGCCATCCATTTACTCAAGTGCACTAGGTAGATTATGCATTGTTTTCCTCTGTTCCCTTTGCCTTTAATTTGTCTTGTGAGTATCAAATTTTCCAAGCCCTCTTTCCTCGTTATGTGTCCTAGAAATTTCACCTATCTCTTCCTGATGTTAAGTATAAGTGTTCTTTTCATTTCCATTTTCTCTAAAACTTTGTTGTTGCTCACATGTTCGGTCCATGGTATTCTTGGTATCCTTCTGTAGAACTACATTTCTGTTGCTTCAAGTCTATTCATTATCTGCCATATAGTAGAAATCAGTAATACATTGAAAAATTAGGTTAATAAAGAATTTGATTTACTGTATTTAATGGTATATAAAATTCCCCTACTTGTCTCCATTACAATGTTATGCAGTTGGACTAAGTACTGGTAGTCTATTATGCCTGGGTAGATAGTAATGGCTGGGTGCTCATATCTGAATATGCTTGTCTGCTTGGGAGGCTAAACCTATTGCATTTGTGTTAATTCAGCACCCAGAGAGCCCACCTGTGGTTTATATTGCAACTGAGTGAACCTTAGTTACAGTTTTTTGGGAGAGAGCACACAACAGTCTGATCAAGACCAGTATGTTCAAACCCTTGGTTACAATGACTTGTGACTTTGTGCTAGGACAGCCTTTGATGGCTCCCAAATAGTTCTGTCCACCCAATTTCACTGACAAGGCTTGGGTCAACCTGTGGTCTGATTTTCAGGTACTTTCAAAGGTACCACACACTGCAATCCCCTCCCCAGGCTGATAATATCAAGACAAATTGACCATAGTGAGATTCAAACCCAGGTCTGATGATCAGAAAGCAAATTTTATAACCACTTGGCCATGTGCTCATCTAAGTAAATATTACCTTATCAGATATATCAACTTTGCATCTGACAACTCTATTTCTGTGGCGGACATGAGACAGAACCTGGGACGAGCACAACTGGTCGTGACTTGCCTTGTCCCCGCCAAAAAAGAGCCTGTATTTGCTTAGCATGTAAAGCTACTGCAGTTGAAATGAGGGAGAGAAAAAAGCACTTACCGCTCTGCCGTAATCCATCCTCGGCCAGATAATGTAAAAAGAATGAGGGGGACTGGCATCGCATTTTTATGCAATAACGATGCAATGCATTATGGGACATGGACACAATGAATTATGGGATCACATGAAGATGCAAGGGATTATGGGTACATGAACAACTATAAAAACAACTACTTTTTTCCGAGTCAGGGAGTTCTTCGAGGGACGTTCATGGTTGATGGCTAGAACGGGCAGTTAGTGTGATTTGGAGACAGAACTCAAGAAGGAACGACTCAAGTTTGAAATACCAGCTGGGAGAGCTTGAATTTACTCGCTGGTTACTGTTTTCTTCATTCGCCTCAATTTCCAATTAAAATTACAGTATTAATTAAAGAATTGGACTCTGTACAGGTACTAGTAGACTACTATGTCTTAACATTTGCCTATATTTCTGAGATGAACTTGTAACTATTTACATTGTTCAGATTGTTGCCCTCATCTTTGTGATATTCAAAACATTTCAGCCATTGTCTATAATTCCCAAAATTCATACACTGATGATTCATGGCCCAGTGGATAAAAGCATTGGTTGAATTAATCCAGTGACTTGACTGAAAGAGTTGTGAATTCAATACTTGTCTACAGCAGAGGTGAACAAAAAATTGGAGAATTAAGTTACTAAAGGGAATTAACTGAAACATATCCAGAAAAGGCATGACTTGTGAAACTACAACAATCTAATCCAGTGAACTAAATAAAGCGTTCAATTCAAAATTCCAACTCCAGGAAGTTTGGGAGCATACAATAGTGTTAATGCTATGTCTCAATAAATATAAGGTTACAAAATATCTCAATATTGCATATACAACCCATTACTAAAGAGGCTGGAAAAATGGTCAGTTCCTTGTATTAGATTAGATGCTATTAATTATGGTACGTGACATAGAATCAAAAGTTTACATTGTTTAACTAAAAAAATCACTTCTAATATGGAAATTAATAAATTTGAATATCTTAAATATATGTAGGTTTATATATATATATATAATTATTTATTCGAAAATTGTAACATAAATATGTTATAAAATCATTACAAATAGCTATTTTTGTAGTGATTTTAAACATTTATGTTATAATTTTCGAATAAATAATTATATTTGCTCTACTCTGTATTGAGCAGGCTTTTAAGAATAGTATTTGTTGTTTATTGGTATTTATTGAGTATACACCAATACTATACTTGGGTGTGTGTGTATATATATATATATATATATATATATATATATATATATATATATATATATATATATAAATAAATCTATTTAAAAAAAAAATTTATAACAAATATGTTATAAAATCACTACAAAAATAGGCATTTTTGTTTCAGCACCCCGGTGTGTGTGTGTATATATATATATATATATATATATATATATATATATATATATATATATGATGTTTCAAAAATACTTTTACAAGCTTTGGGCTAGGTTCCTCACACCAAAACAAAGACAAAAGTCCATATAAATATTTGTTTATAAATACTTCATTTTTAAGTTATTAAGTTTAAAGTTCACTGTGTTGCCATGTAGACTAGGTTATATTTGTAATTCATGTAAAATTGTGACTAATCTCTTTTTAACATGTTGTAGTGAGTTAACTAAGAAGTGTTCCATTTAACAATGGCAGGATATTCATATCATGAGCAGGCAGATATGATTATTACATATGGCCATGCGAATAGTAATGGATGCGAGGCTACACCAGATTGCATTTCCAGACTGAAGGCAGCCGAGTCATCCAACCTTTGCTACTGTTTATTGTTGCATTGCTGAGACAGAATCAAGGAAGATTAAGATCCGCTCATAGACCTGACCACAAAGAACACATTCTACAGGCTGTTGGAGATGATCCAGGTATCAGCTCACGTCAAGTGACCCGAGCATGTCTCATATCTCTTAGTACTGCATGGTGGTTACTTCAAGAGCAGCTCCTGCATCCATATCATTTGCAATGTGTGCAGGGTCTTTTACCCTATGATCACACGACGGGAGACCTTTTGCTGATGGTCTATTGCACAAACTGCTGATCCATTGTTTGTCTCTTCAGTCTTGTTTATGGATCAGGCAACATTTGTAAGAGATGGAAGTACAAATTTACACAACCAATATTTGTGGGCAGACTGAAATCCCCATGGTACAATACAGGCTGGACACCAGCATCAATTTACGATTAATGTGTGGGGTAAAGTTGTAGGTGACTATCTGGTAGGTCCATGTGTTCTCCCAGCACATCTTACAGGAACTGTCTACAGGGACTTTATTTTGAACACACTTCCAGACCTGTTAGTGGAGGTACTCCTGCTAAATCAAAGATGCACGTGGTTCATGCATGATGAGACTCCAGAACATTTTAGTCACATTGACCGTGATGCACAGGCTGACATCTACCATGAAAGTTGGGGAGGACCAGTTTCATCACCTGCATGTTCCCCAATCTCAATCCTTTGGATTTTTATCTGTGAGACCACCTAAAACAATTGATTTATGTGGCAGACATTAATAATGCAGAGATGCTTCATCAATGTGTCATGAGGGCCTGTGGTAGTTTTTGAAAGGGTCTGCCAATCAATGATCCGGTAGGTGCATGTATGTGTAGAAGCAAGTGGAAGACATTTTTGAACCTTTGTTATGAGTTGCTGTATTGAGGTATGATAATGGCTTTTTGGACCTGTCTATATGGACATTTTATTCTGTTTTGGTATCAGGAACCTGACCCCAAAATTTGTAAAAGTATTTTTGATACACCCTGTGTGTGTGTGTGTGTGTGTATGTATATGTATGTGTGTATATGTATATATATATATTGTATATATATATATATAATTATTTTTTATAAAAAAAAATTATAACATAAGTATGTTATAAAATCACTACAAAAATAGCCATTTTGTTTCAACACACTCTGTGTCTTATCAAGACACAGAGTTTATTGAAACAAAATGGCTATTTTTGTAGTGATTTTATAACATACTTATGTTATAATTTTTTTTTTTATAAAAACTAATTATATCTGCTCTACTTTGTATTGAGCACTCTTTTAAGAATAGTAATTGTTGGTTATTGGAATTCATTCCATGTATACCAATTATATACTTGGGTTTATTTATATATATATATATATATATATATATATATATATATATATATATTACACCTGGTTATAAAAAAAGAAAGAGCAGATTTTGAAAATTTAATAAAAACAAATGCTAGGAAACAGAAACACATTCAACACATTACTAGACAGGAAAAGCTTTCAAAGTTATTAAAGTAAATAAAAATTTTGTTCATTCTTGTTTAAATGCTTCTTTTGGTGGTTTTATTTTTTTTTCAGGTTTTGTATAAATTTAGATTGTTATAATTTATGTCAATACTTAAAATGGCCACACCAAAGAAATGTCATTTTGTGTGCTGCAATTTTTTTTATCTGTGTGGATATATTAAAAAAAAAAGTATTTGTTCCACCTATGACTGCTACTCTTGAACCTTTGGGTCATTGTTATATACTGTACCTATGAACACTAATGAATATGTCCCAATCCTCATAAATACATTGGACACTATTGGAAGTAGGGGTAATATGCTAATTAGTCCACCACTAGCAGTGGTTTACCTACTTCACGCTGCTGGCGAGTATTGTATTTTGTTGATGTTATAAAGATTACCATCAGTAACCTTTTCTAAGTTACAACAGACATCGAATTGTTGAAGCTGTGAAGTCAGTATCAATTGATTCGAGTGTGGAAAGAAGTTTGTCACGCAATAGATGGTTCTCATGTTGAGTGCATACAAGTTGAACAACCTTAAAATAATAAACTTTGAATCTTTTCCTATCCAGTAATGTGTTGAATGTGTTTCAGTCTCTAACCATTTGTTTTTATTAAATTTTAGAAATCTGCTCTTTCTTTTTGAATAATCCTATAAAATCCAAAATTACCTCATGTGAGGTGATTTTGTTGTGTAATTTATATGCTCTGTTATAATAAATACATTGAGCTCTTTTTGTGAATCAATTTTAATATTTGATATTACTGGGATTCACTTGGATTATATACCAATAGATTTATCATGTGTACTATGTGTACTATATATATATATATATATATATATATATATTATTATAAATGTTATTTTACTGGGAACACATCTTTGAGTAGATATTGTTTTCAGTTTTTTAATCATTTCACCAAAAGCAAGACAATAAAGTTACTAAGTTGCAAGGTGTTACTGAATGCTAGAGAATGTGAAAAAAAAAAAAAAAACTATTAAGGAGAGAGAATAATAAAAGAACAGGAATTAAGAATATAGACGATAACAATTGACATTGCATTTAAATTTTTTAGATTAAATTTGCCTGGGAAGCAAAAAGCCGGCAGAGAGTTCTACAAGCAATAAAAGAAACTGTTAGCCTAGAACTTACATCTAGCCATTTCAACTGTAAAATGATGAGACTTTGCCATCAATCTAGTACTGCGCTTAAATTTATAATGTCTAGGTACCATGGAGAAAAGTTCATCAGAACAATTACCATCCATGAAAGTCTTTATTAAAAAGATTGAGCTCTCTGCCCTTCTTTAAGTGCTTGTTGATCTGGAGAGCCCAACAGCTGAAACACTATGATAATAACAACAAAGATGAGGATAATAATCTGAATGTAAATAATTCAAATAATCATTCTTATCCTTAGTAAAGTTTATGACTTTTTAGTAATTTGAAAAAATGTAACCATAACTGAAATACTTATCATAATCACTCTTTATGAAATGAGGCCAAAATAATAAACTATGAGAAGCATTTAAGAATAGAAAATTGAATGAATCTACCTGCATACTAGACTCAGATAATTTCTTGTTGTTTTTTTATTATAATTTACTATTTAAACACAGAATTGTTTAATTACTCTGCAACATTATTCCAGGCGTTTCCCTGAAAGATACCCGGGTCAACATGCATCAGAAAATGGCCAGTGGGTATATCAACCAAAATGGTGTGATAACAACAAAGATGAGGACAATAGACTGAACATGAATAATGTAAATAACAATAGCTCCTCATCCCAAAAATTCAAACGGAAATTTTAATTTTCTGTCTTTGGTTGAAACTAAATTTGAGGAGGAATCACAGATGAGAATTTGTAGTCATTGAATATTTAAAAGCCAAACCTGTATGCATATCAGTATATTTATGTTTTAAAATGTTTGTATTTTATCCTGGCATGTACAAACTTTAAGTTTTCCATCAGTTATCTCCCTTTATGATTAAAATATCTACTAAGGATTTTGAAATTTGTCATTTGCAGTCATAACATCTCTTGCCAAGCCAGTCATCTCATGTCCGGAATAAATCCACAGCGCCGAAGACTTCCCAGCAGTGTGTGTGAAGAAGCTGTCAATACGTCACCTTCCAAGTGGCCAGGTTTGTAAAAGATCTTTTCATTCTCAGACATTTCCAATAATTATGTAATCAAGGATTTTATTATACAGCTTGGTGAGCAATTGTCATTTGTTATATATGTGGAGAAGGTTATATTGTACTGTGCTCAGCATTTATTGGAAACACCATTTATTATCTGTGATTATATTTGTATACAACTGATACTGTGACAGCTGTCTTCCAACAACTTCTTTCATCAATACTTGTCATGTCAGTCAATTGCTAACCATTTATAGAAGTATCAGGAGGTAACCACAGTAGCAGTGAAAATAAACTTTATTCAACTTAAAATTTAAAAAGAGTAAGGTAATAAATTTAAGATTTCAAAATTTTTAACAGGCTACCTAAGATGAAAGTGTAGTATCTGTCTGAATTTTGACCCTTTTAAGCTGGAATTGGTCTTGTTTTGACCAATAAACTTAGATAATAACCAGAAGGAATTGGGATAAGCGAATGTGAAGTAGCGTTACAAGAAAACAAGAGAAAAATTAAAAGAAAACCAGGTGAAAGGAAAAAAAAAAGAAGGATGGAGATGAAAGAAAGCCATAGACTTGTTGACTGGTTATCAAGAGACAGTGTCAAAAATTAAAAAGCAGGTAGTAGTTAAGATGATCCACTAATCATTACAATTGGTTCACAAAAATGGAAATTTCTTATGACTTATCATATCCGGGCCAGCATGTACTATCTCTGAACCTCCTACAGAATGGGGGCTGATTGGAGGCCCTGGACAATGCTTTGCGACACTCATTATCTTACCAACATTTGCTTTTTTCTACTTATTTATTTACATTAGAAATTACACTAAGAACAACAGACTATTAAAGGATTTTGATGTCATTTTGGGGTATTTTTTGTCCCAATCCCTGAATTTGCTTTGCTCATGCTAAGTCTAAAAAAAAAAACACTATGAAATTCACTATTTTTTTATCCATAATGTTGATTGTGTTAAAATTATTCAACTTCTTAACGAGAAAAATCTGAATTGATGTTAAAAATTGCCATAAAAAATTGTTGATTTATTTAAATAAAATTTATTATGACAAGTCTCTAATTTATATTTAAATACATTGTATTTATTTTCAATTTTTCTAGTTGAATTGTTCACCTATATTGCATATGATCCATTATTGTACATAATTAAGGGTATAATAAAACTTGTATTTTACATGAATGAAAATTGAGATGTAGTAGAGTGGGTGACCCCATAGCATAGATTGGGAGGTGGCCATGAAAACCTTGCACCAGCCCTGTTCATACATACAGTGGCCTAAGAAAAATTTTTAGCCAGGTGAAATAAACTACATCCAATTTCAAAATTTAATTACGTAATCCCAACTCAATATAAACAGTATTTGGAACTAGTATGGAGTAGATTCTCCATTTTCTAGTTTCAGTGCTTGTATTTGATTTTTCATGGATTTGATCAAGTTATCAATAATCATCTGATCCATATTTTGCCACTCCTTTGGCAATGTATCTTTAAGGGTTGCTACTGACATAATTTTGGTTGCACGCTCTCAAAGTTTTCAGTCAAGGTGCTCCCAAACGTGCTTTATTGGATTCATGTCCGGAATTTGGGTTACCATGGCAGTGATTTGATTTGTTGCACTTCCTTCCAGGCCTTTGCTACATTGCTCATATCACAAGGCCCACCATCTTCTTGAAAAAAATAGACATTCTTGTCAATCTAATTGGGTTCAAATGGTGGGAGTAATCCTTTCTCTAATATTTGACAGTACTTTAGACCATTCAATTACTCGTCAACAAGAATCAGCTTGGATTTCCCTCTAAATCAGACAGCAACCCACACCATTACTCCAATCCCTCCATGTTTCACAGTTGCCTGCAGGCATTCAGAGTTCCAACTCTCTTTCTTATTTCTCCAAACATAAACCTGTCTCAAATTTGAATACTAGCAGAATTTACTTTTATCTGACCAAATTACAGACTGCCAAAATTCATAATCTTTGCTCTTGAATTCTCTTGCCCAGTCCATATGCCTGTTCCTGTTAACTTCTGAAATCAAGGGCTTCTTTCTTGCAAATCTTCTTTGATAGCCTAATTCTTTCAGAGTCTTTCTCACTGCATATGGCGACATATCCATGCTGTTGGCAACATCTTTGACACCATGAAGACGGTTTCTGATAATTTCCTTCTTCAGTTCCCTTTTCCTTCACTCAGACATGATGTTTGGTCTTCCTGAATGTTGTTCCACAGGACAATAGCCTTCTTCATTAAATTTCTTGACGATATTATTAAGCGTTTGATGATTAACCTGGAAAAACCTAGCAATTTCTCTATTTAACACTGATGCCATCCTATTATTTGCCCTCATTGAAATTCACCAATTTCCTTACTTTCGTGAACTTTCATTGCAAAATATAAGTCAACTATCGTTCATAGATGAGAGTAGCTTGATACTAACATAGTATTGTCTGAAAAAAAGAAGAGATGTTATTACACAAGCCAAAATTGTTTTAAACAAGAGTGGCTAAAAACTTATAGCCCACTGTATGAATAAAAACTTATAGCCCACTGTATGAATAAAAACTTATAGCCCACTGTATGAATAAGATCAATGTGAAGATGATACCAGTATTTAATAAGACACTTGAAAATGAGAGCGTGTAAAATATAAATTAAGGATCTTTCTTTTTTTGATTTTTTCCTTGTAGGTGTTACATCGCTACGTGTGCTACTGGCTCGTGAACGTGATGAAGAATCTCCCCGACTGGATGTACTCTTATGCGAGTCATTGGTAGCAGTTTACATGTGTCTGCTAATTAATGGCCTGTCTACCTATGATGTACATATGCTTTACAGATTAGTGGCTCACAAGCTTGATCAACAAGCATGGGCAGCATTGTTTGGTGGCGGTATTAAAACTATAATTAAGCGAAACTCTGTACTTCAACCAAAAGGTGAGTAGAGACTTGTTCTAAGTTTTAGACACAAACATTTTCAAGATCAATTTCTGTTGCAATTTTTGCTTGTATTAAAAAAAACTGAATAATCAGTCTTTTCTTTGTTTTTTATCTGTTGAACATTCTCAGAAACTTACCAAATGTAAAAGGCAGCTGGGGAAGGCCATCACCATCAGTCACACAATCAGCCTGCTTTCTGTTCTGTTTTTTTTTTTTTTTTTTGCTCGGCCTAATGGTTTTCTTTTTACCTCGCCTTTCTTCTTTTTTACCCCCTCACGGCCTTCTTTATTTATTACCCGGCCTCTTCTTTATTCTGCCACACTGTCTTCTTTTATTCCCGGCCACACTCGTCTTCTTTATTCCCCGGCCACACTCGTCTTCTTTATTCCCCGGCCACACTCGTCTTCTTCTTTCCTCAATTTGACCCGTCTTCTTCTTTCCTCAATTTGACCCGTCTTCTTCTTTCCTCAATTTGACCCGTCTTCTTTTTTCCTTGGTCTGCCTCCTCTTCTTTTTTCCTCAGCCTACCTCTTCTTTTTCCTAAAGTATTACATTTTAGGATGGCAGTGGAAAATTTGTTGGCTTTTGTGACATTTCAATTTGACAGTGGTTATGCTATCTTCCAGTAGTCCTACTTTTTGTCTGACTTGCTCTAAAGAATGCCAAAAAGTCTAAAATATAATAAAAACAAAAAAAGACTACAAAATTGGTTTGAAGGAATCAATAACAGAATCTTCAGATCCCAGAAATTCATACAGAAAAAAATAGTTTTTTTTTCCTTTAATTCAGGTTCAAATAATTATCATGAACATTTCTTGGCTGATTTTGTGTTGCCAAATTCACTTCTGTCATAGCCATAATAGCTCAAAATCAAAGAAATAAACAAAGTAATTTTATTCTGTGATTTGCTATCTAAACACCGAAGCAAAAAACTTATCTTTGCTGATTTTCAATAATTGACAATCTAAAAAAATTATATGGTTACTTTTAAACTACTTATGTTCCACTTTCAAGATCTTAAATTCCAATTAAAATATTTAGTTGCTATTAAAATAATTTTGATGATTTAAAAAAATCTTTTAATCTTATTGACCTATCTTCAGTGGTACTCAGACTCTTGTGAGATTAAATATTTGTGCAAGCAGTTGCTGAAAAATTTTTAACCTAACCATGGAGTGATTGCAACAAAAAAAAATGTTGATATTTAATTAGATTTTGAGTAGTGGGTCAAGCTGAGAATTTTTCAATATTTCCAATCATCAGGAGGACCTGTGGGAAGAAGTAACAGACAAGCTCCTCCTCATAATCCTTTCAGTGGACTTTCAGATAACTTGGGAGTACACATTTACTCTCCAAAAAAAACTCCCTCATACATTTATATAAAATTATTTGAAGCTCCATGACTTGGATTAAATTTTTAATTTTATTCAATATAGAAATTTTATTTAGCTTGAATTATGTTAAGATGAAATTAAAACTAGTGAATAATTATTAGAGTTTTTTTTAATGATTATCACAAAAAGCAATCCATAATTTTTAAGAAAAATATTGTCCAATATAGAAAGAATTTTTTTTTTTTTTTGTTATTCTCCACCATAAAAATAAAAATACCTCTGACCCTGGAGGGTACTAATGAAATAAATTTAACCCTTCCCACTGACTATGAAAATCTTGATCTGGATAAAACTAACAAAATTGCAAATGTTTTTCACATTTTAAAGACAGTAATTTTTTTTTTTAACTTTTCTCATTTCTGACAAATGCCACACGTTGAGGAATGCTCATCTACAAAAATTATTTCCCCCCCCCCAATTTTTTTCCTATTTTTATGAGGGGATCAATCTTTTTGTCAAAAATGCAAAAAAAAAAATCTATTTCACCATCCAGACAATTGGTTTTGTATGTTTAAAATATTTCTTAAAATAAAAACAAATAAAAATCTCTGTATCCATTTGTTCTTTATTTAAAAGAAATCTTTTTTACACTATTTAAATCATTCAGACTGTTGTCCTCATCTTTATTGCCATATTCACAATGTCTTAGCCATTGTATGTTCTGGCCTTTTTCAGGTGATATATGTTGGAATTTCGAACCAAAACCTTTATTTAGTTCACAAAGGTAGATTGTTCTAGTTCCACATACCATGCCCTTTCTGGATATCTCAGTTTCAGTTAATTCCAACATATATTACCTGAAGAAAACTGGAGTATGCAACAGCCAAAATATGAATATGGCAATAAAGATAAGGACAACAATGTAAATAGTGCGAATACCTCATCTCAATAATATAGACAGAGAAAACTTTTTGTAAAAAAGAAAAAAAAAATGTTTTTGTATGCAGATGTCGATGACTTCAGATTACTGAGTATACTTTCAAACTTGATATTTGTAAATAAAAACTTAAGTCCAAAGTTTCAAAAATCTTTCAAAAATCAAGATCAATTTTATGCAATATTGATAATGGGAAAAGTCTCCCACTTTTAAAATGATTTAAAGAAATAAATATTTTTTGATTCTGACAAATGCTACGTCTTAAGGATGGTTTAATGAATAATAAACTATGAAAATTATTCCTCACCAAATTTTGTCCTTTATTTTATTTTATTCTTTTTTAATGAATGGACCAGTCTATTTAAGTAATGTTGCTACATCACCTGTTAATTTGTGATTGTTTCAGGTCCCGTTGATGAAGCATCCAAACATCGGATGAAAGTCCACATGAAGGCCATGGGACAAATGCGGAAAGAAGAACGACAAACTTATGAGGAAAGATTTGTGCCACCTGAACTTAGTATGATCACTTATTTCATGACAAAAGTAAGTTAAAAATCTCTTCTGGGTCCCATTGTTTATATTTTGTATTTATGTATAATATTTGAATTTTTGGAGTTAATCATTAAATGTACAGGATCACTCTAAAATTACAAACAGGATATATTTCTGCAGTTTATAAGTTAAAATGTTCAAAAATATATAATAATAAAGAGACCTCACTCTCCAGCCTTGAGTCTAGAAGCTTCTCAGTGCCCTTGTGAGTAACAAATTATTCTCTACCCTCTTTCTCACAGGGAGGATATGGCAAGCCTCTCTAACTCTATTGCTACTTCCACGGAAAATGTTTGGACAAACTACATTTTCTGGCCCAGCCAGTTCAAACCTTCATGGCAGGGATACACCATTCCACTTCTGTAGTAGCAAACCACTCACATTCTCTCCATATTCCAGTGGTTTGAAGCAAGTTCCACTTGAACAGCTCTGCAAACCACTGCTCTGCAGAAATGACACCTAAGAGGATGTTTCCCTGATCACTACAATCTTAACCTGTTTAAGTCTAGGGTTAACCATTATCTTTCCCTCCTATCTGCACAAATTGCCTCCTAACATAACCCTCTACCTCAAGTGGCTCCCGGGCCTCGTACAGGGTGAACCTTATTGTAAAAAAAAAAAAAAATGTATAATTTTACTGTACTTTCTTTATTTCTGACAAGACCTTGCTGCTATTGATATTGTTTACAAAAAGATTCAAACCAAATGATATAAAGCCACTCTTTGCTTGGTGGCTTAACAGAAACCCAGTCACCTCCCCCCCCCCAACTTACAACCAACTATAAAATCTCGTAAAATAAAAAATTTAGAAAAAATATAACCAGTCAGTATTGTACTTTGATGATGGTGGTTTTCTCTTTATTCAAAATAAATCAAATTAAAAAATCAATAAAAAATTACTTGTACTGTATTTGCAGCATGCAAATCAAGTTAATGTACAGAATATTGAGCTGGTTTTTTTTTTTATTTACTTGTGATTGGAATAAGTAATTTTCAGTACAGCCATGGGGTAGCATGTGATCTGGGCAACACATGGTCTTCATATACAGTCACCCAGGCCTGCACTTTGAAGAGGTCTTCCAAGTCTCACCACCAAAGGAGTGAATTTTGACCAAACAGGGTGCTACCTTTTATCTCACAAGAAAAACAGATACCTATGACTATCCCATAGACTACTGTATTGTATAAACATTTAAACATAAATTAAAAATATCAAAAGTGGTACAAAAGTGACATTAAAACTATCTGAAGGAGGTTGACACAAACCTGTTATACATTATATTTTAAATTTATATTTTATTGTCACATGTTATAATGACAAGTTTTGAATTTAAATTATCATCAGATGTTTGAATACCCTCTATTGAAAGCAAACTTTTTCTTGAAAATGGCCAAAATGTCTGTTAGAGAAATAATATTGGGAATTATATTTATAATCTTGAACCACAAAAAAAAAAAAATTCTGTACAGAAATATTTCTGGGATCTTCAATCAAATATGCAAAAAAAAAGAATTTTCTGCCAAAATATGCATTATATTTTATATATAATTTTTTATATATATATATATATATATATATATATATATATATATATATATATATATATATATAAATATGAAATTTGTTACTTAGTTGATTGATGTTATATTCCCCACACTGACTCCAGAGTTTTATAGACAACCTTGGGCAAACATTCCCACAATAAGCCTGAATTGACTGCTTATTTTCTCATTTTCCTTAGTTTTATATGATCTTAAAAAATAATAATTCATGTACATTTTATTGGTGTTAGGTCATTGTGAGTCTGTGTGTGTGTGTACGTATGTGTATGCGTATATTTATATATATATATATATTCTCATTTCTGCACACTTATCAACACACTAACAAATTGAAATATGTGCTAATTTGGTTTGCAATAAACAGCAAACTAGTGATTTTTCTTAATATTTTTATTTACAAACAAAAGATAGCTATTCTAGTTTATTTAAAGAATTTGCAATAAGTTTATTTCAAGCTATATAGATTTTGCTAAAATATATTATGAGTAAAAAGAAAAATACAGGTGAGTTAGAAGGTGGTTCTGTCTGAGGGGGGCCCAATAATTTCATTAGCCTAGAAATCCCAAAAGGTCATAATCCAGCATTAACTGCAAACCACAAGACAACTCTTGCTTGGCAGTTTTTAATTATGACACTGACTTGGGCCTGGCATTTTTATCTGTGGTTTATTTGAAGTGATACTTTTAATGTCAAAACAATGTTAAGACTTTAGTTGAAGCTATAAATCAATTCATCACAAATTTTATTGCCTAAGTTGGCTATAATAAAATTGGCATTTGAAGTCAGGTTTCCTAGTTGACCTCTGGAGGTTAATGTATTAAAAAAGAAAAGAGATGTGAAATTCTTGAAGGGATTTCAAAATAAATTCTTATGCTTGGTTATTCAGTCAGAATTTGAAAAGTGGGTCAAGCTGAGAAATTTTCAGCATCCTTTAAATGATAGACATATTTTCTGATCTTTCTTTTATTTTTACATCTTTCTAATTGCTCTACTCTGAATCTTTTACAGCCATTTACATCTGCATCTAACTCTATCATTGGATATGATTCTGACACATCTTTATCAGATGAAGATGAAGAGGCAGAAGAGGAGGAAAACCAGGATAATGAAGATGATAATATATGGACATCAGGCAGACCTACAACTCTGTGAGTAGAATTACACAAAAGAGTATGAGTGCTGTATGTTAACACTGTAGACTCCTCTTTGGAGGATAGATCCCACAACCTTGCCACACCAGGGGTTGATGATGTGGTTTCTACAGCAAGTAGGTTTTAAATTTTTTTACAGGTAGAGTTGCTAGCTCCAGAGACATCTAGTTTTGAGTTTTCTTTCTCCTAGACTGGTTTCCAATCAAAACTAAAGAGCCCATTCTGCTCTGTTATTAACCCATAGCTGGAGGGAGAAGAAATGGTTTTAGATCTTTCCCAAGGGTAATTTGAACTTGACTGACTTTCCATATGAATAATTGCTATGCTAAAGCACCTCCTTTTACATCTTTGCTGGACTGACATTATTTTATTATCCAGAATGTACTTTTTTTTCTTTCTTAATGTTACATAAATACTGTACTTTTTCATGGTGCTTTTTGTAAAGTCATGAAATGTCAATTTTTAACATAACAAATATTTAATAAATTTAAAGAAGAAAATCAAGTCAAACCAATTTCATATTTTTATATAAATATATATTTATCATCATTATTAGTCTCATGACTGGATATGATCACAGAATCACTGCATAGCTTGAGTACCTGACCATCTCCCTCCATATGTCTTGGTTGCAGGCCAATGTCTGAGTCTCTCTGAATGATCTTCCAGTCTACTTGGTGATCTAACCATCCTATATTTTCCTCTGCCTGCCTCTACTCCTTTTACATAAATAGACACATTGTAGGATGGCAAAATTGTTGGCTCTTATGATATGTCTGTACTATTTCAAATTTTCTTAATAGTGGGAAACCAAATAAACATCTGACTACAAAATACAACTAAAACCAAACCATACCCTTATATAATAACATGTAATAAAAGAATTTGTCTCCAAAATAAACACAAAATAAAAACAAATCTTAAAACTACCCAATTCAGTGCGAAATGATGCTTGAGGTTGGTGCAAAATAACCCATCTAAATCTTAATAGTGGTTATGAGATCTTCCATTGGGCCTGTATTAGTTGATGGTATCTTGCACTACATCATTTATGATGTGGTCTATATAGAAATTGCCTGGGATGGTTCTGAAGCATTTCATTTCTGATATATAAGTAATTATATTATTAGAAATATAAACATATAATGTTCTATCACTACTTTCATGAAAGTGTTCAGACAAACTACATTTCTTGGTTCGTTCAGGCCTAAATCTTCTCGGCAAGGACCTTCCATGCCACTTACATTGTAGCAAACCACCCACATTTCCTCTGTGTTCCATTAGTGAGCAGTAAGTTCTACTCAAACAGCTTCTTTCCGTTAACTTCTGCTCTTTGGAATCGACTCCCAAGAGGATGTTTCCCCCAATCACTGCAATCTTAACTTGTTCAAGTCTAGGGTTAACTGTTACCTTCCTCTCTTATCCATACAAACTGCCTCTTAACATAACCCTCTATCTCGATTAGACCCCAGGTCTTGTACAGGGTGAAACTTACTGTTTAAAAGAAATATATATATATATATTATCAATAACAGTAATACTGGTTAAGTATCAATGACAGCAATGCTTTTCCTTATATTACTGTAACAATTTTATATCAAATTAGAAATGATAGCTGGCATTAACTGAACCAATTCCTTTTCCTTTGCTCTGCTATGCTATTGCCATTTTTTTCTTTTCTTTGAGACATTTATATATGACATAAAATGGTATCAACAAAATTGTCATAATTAGTGCAGTTCATTATTTACATTATTCAGACTATTGTCCTCCTCTTTGTTGCCATATTTATTACAATGTTTCGCGCCGACCTTCTTCAGGTGTTTGGAATGGCGAACTGAACCCTTTATTTCACTCACTGAGGTAGACTGTTCTAGTTCCATATGCCATGTTTAATGAATGTCAGTTATCAGTTATCTCCTGTTAATTTCCCTCTGAAAGTTCTCCACTGCTTTAACCGGGTATTGAACCATGTGTCCTCAATGTCCGAAACGTAATAAATGTGGCAACAAAGATGAGGACAATAGTCTGAATAATGTAAATAAGGTATATAATACCTCATCTCAGAAATATAGATAGATACTAGAGCAGTTCTATAAGTTTAACTTGGTGAGCACCATGAAAAAACTGAGTACAAAATTGGTGGTGCATGGAGCTAGCAACCTCATCTTATAAAATCTTACTTGCTATAGAAGCCACAGCAGATGCTGTGTCCCCCATACTCCTCAGTGGAGTCTACAGGACTAAAAAGGAAAGTTTTTTTGCTAATTTACTTTGTTTCAGATATAATTTCTTATGTAAATCATTTAAACTGATTTGTTGAAATATCGGATTAGAAATTTAATTAAAATAATTTCATATCTATATATATTTAAAATAATTTCATATCTATATATAATTAAAATAATTTCATATCTATATGTAATTAAAATAATTTCATATCTATATATAATTAAAATAATTTCATATCTATATGTAATTAAAATAATTTCATATCTATATGTAATTAAAATAATGTCATATCTATATGTAATTAAAATAATGTCATATCTATATGTAATTAAAATAATGTCATATCTATATGTAATTAAAATAATGTCATATCTATATGTAATTAAAATAATGTCCTATCTATATGTAATTAAAATAATGTCCTATCTATATATAATTAAAATAATAAATATAAATATATGTAATTAAAATAATGTCCTGTCTATATGTAATTAAAAATAATTTCCTATCTATATGCAATTAAAATAATGTCCTATCTATATTTAACTCAAGTGAGCACCATAAAATAATGTCAAAATCTATATGTAATTAAATATAAAATCTTAAATAAGGCAGATGCTGTGTACCTCATCTCAGAAATATAGATAGATACTAGAGCAGTTCAGATATAAGTTTATGTAAATCATGAAAAAAACTGATTTACAAAATTGGTGGTGAAATGGATTAAAATAAACCTCATCTTATTTAAAATCATATCTATATATAGAAGCCATTTCATAGCAGATGCTGTGTTAAAATAATTTCATATCAGTGGAGTCTACAGGACTATAAAATTAAAAAATATTTTTTAAAATAATTTATATTTGTTTAAAAAGATCATATCTATATATAATTTTCTATATATAATTAAAATAATTTCATATCTATATGTAATTAAAATCATTTAAATCTGATTTAATTAAAATAATTTATCTATATTAGAAATTTAATTAAAATAAAATTTCATATCTATATATAATTAAATAATAAATATAAATATATATAATTAAAATAATGTCCTATCTATATGTAATTAAAATAATGTCCTATCTATATGCAGTTAAAATAATGTCCTATCTATATGCAGTTAAAATAATGTCCTATCTATATGCAGTTAAAATAATGTCCTATCTATATGTAATTAAAATAATGTCCTATCTATAGTTAAATTTTGAATTTTGTTGCTTATTTTGTAAAACTTTATTTTTTATATTTATAATTCAACAGATCTAATTTTTTTCAACTTTATCTCCATAATTTGGTTTCAGTTTGAAATGGGGGGAAAAAAAATCAAATTTTCATTAATTTTGATTTGTACTCACTTTCTCTTACATTGCACACTAAACCCAGCTTTATGGGTTAATTAATAAGGTTTTTATCACTAAGCCATTATTATCTCAAAAAAAAAAATTTTACAATCTAAAAATATTTTCTGGCTTTAAATAACCTGCAAGGTGTGATAAGCCATAGAAAAAGAATCAATCAATCAACACAACATTGTCTGGTACAAAGCCACAATAGTGGAGTACCATTTGAGGTAAAAACTCACTATATTAGCAAATTGGTTTTCAAGGACAAGTTTGTAAAGCATTATGTCACATTAGGTGCTCAACAAAATTTACTTGCTATCTTTTTATGGATCTACAAAGTGTATTTTGACTTTTTTTCTTAAAATCCTGATTGCATAAATTAAGCTGGAACAAACATAAACCATCAAATTCTGTGTCAACAACTGATGAAACATTTAATCTAAATTTAAACATTTAATATATTTGCAAGATTTCCTTTATTCATGTTATTTATTGATTATATATCTAATAAATCTTCTCTACTTCTATCATTTTTAGAGGATTATCTCCCATGCAACAACACAATGATCCAAATTCTTATTCTTGGTGCTTAATTCGCTATGCCATTGTCCGATTGGTGCTACATAATTTGCAAAACTTCCTTCCATTAGTATCCATGGAATTGCAAGGTGGGTATCTTTAGAAAGTAATCCAATAACATCTCTGTAAGGATGCATTTTCTTTTTTAATATAAGATCTGTTGACGTAAGTTCTAAATATATTTGTTAATAATATGAATTATTCATTTTTTACTCAACTCTTATTTCTCTTGCTTTTTATTCAAGGCTTATTCTTTATTTCTCATCTGCCCTGCTTACTTAAATATGCTTTATTACTTAATAGGATTCAAATTTCTTCTTTATTTCTCATCTGTCCTGCTTACTTAAATATGCTTTATTACTAGTAGTATTAATAGGATTCAAATTTCTTAGATGAAGCATTATCAATTATTATTCATTTTGGACTAGTATTTCTTTCATCTTATTTCTCTTGCTTTTTATTCAAGGCTTATTCTTTATTTCCCACCTCCTTCCTTATGCACACACACACACACACACACATATATATATATATATATAGACATGATAAGACATCAGAAGTGTTGAAACACAATGGCTATTTTTGTAGTGATTTTATAACATATTTAGGTTATAATTGTTGAATAAATTATAATTGCTCTACTCTGTATTGAGCACTCTTTTAAGAATTGTATTTTTGATTATTGGATTTTATTCTATATACACCAATCCTATACTTGGAGATATATATATATATATATATATATATTTATTTGGAATTCTTAATACAAAGTTGCATGTATTTGCTTACAAAAGATTATGTACCAAAAAAAACAATTTGTAATTTTTGTACTTGTCTGCGTGGATTTGTAACGAACTTGAAAAGCATGCATCAACTTACTTTGACTGAAGCTAGAAGAAGCTGTTCAATTTATGTTTAATTTATGTGTCTAACGATGTTTCGTGCAGTTCTTCTCAGGTCACATGACTGTTTTTAATTCACGCGATTATCTATAATTATTTTTTTTTATTAGTCTAGGGGAGATAACTTTTTGTCTCTCACAGCAGGAAGCCAAGTGTTGTAACCCACAAATTTCATTTTATTCCTGTTTATTTTTATTGTAACTCTCACACCATTAATTTGCAACTATCTAGTTAGCAGTATTAATCATAATCATGAAACAAACCTCCTACAGCATTTGAACTTGCATCTTTTATCCTTATTAGTATGCCTACAAAGGTTTTATGAGTAAGTCTCATTTTTAGATGAGGTCCATATACTTGAAATATTTTGAAGTATTATTCTCATCTTAATTATTATAGACACAATGTTTCAGACAAGTACAACCTAGCCATCATCAGATATCATGGGATATCTGTAGATTAGTGTGCTATTTTTCTGAATTGGGTGGTGAAACAATTTTTTCTTTTTCTTTTTTTTTATCATTTCTTCCCATGCAAGGTAGGAATACCACTAGTATACAGGGGGTTACAGGGAATGAAAGTGAAAGAAAACTGAGAATAGGGAGGATTGGGGAAAGGACAAAAATGAAGGGGATTCAAAAAAAGACAAAAGATAGCAATTGATGTTTTATTTAAATTTTTGAAGATTGTATTTATCATGGAAGCAAGTAAACAGAAGGCAGTTCCACAGGTGAGATGTGCGAGAAAAGAAATTGTTGGTGTAGAAGTGGCAGTTGCTATGATTAACTACTTCAACAGTCAAAAGGTGGGACCTAGATGCCAATCTAGTAGCATGCTTAAATTCATATAGTCAGAACACCAGGGAAAAAGCTTTTCAGAGCAGTTGCCATGAAAATATTTGTAGAAAAGACAAGGAAGCCACCTCACAGCAGTGAGAAAGTGATTGAAGTCAAGATGCCTGGTCAGAATCAATTACATTACAGATACCTTCTTTGGATTTTGTCAAGAATCTTGAGATGTACAGCAAGAACACCAGACCAGATATGGCAACAGTATTCAATGCATGGACGAATAATAGATTTGTAAATGTGCAAGATGGATTTTGATAAGAAAAATTTTCTGGCATCACACAGTAACCCAAATTTTTTTGCAGCAGATGCAACTATTGATTTCATGTAGTCCCTCTATTTAATGTCCGTGGAGAATGTGAGATGAAGAAGGTGCAGTGTGTTGCTCTCTTGGAGTCTAGCATCAGCCATGATGATAGCAGACAGAAAAGGTTCTCTATATTTGTTAAATAAAAGCAATTTTGTTTTGGAGGCATTAAAATTTACAAGCTATTTCTTGCACCAGTTAAAAACTGATTGTTAGTCCTTTTCAATAGCAACCACCAGGTTTACTTTGTCAGATCTGATGGGTTTGCTATTGAGATAGGAGTAAATGGTAGTGTCATCTGCATAATTACCTAGTTGGGAACTGATGACATCAAGGAAACCATTGATGAAGATCAAAAACAGTGTAGGATCCATGATAGAGCCTTGGGGTACATTCGCATTCATATGAAAGGATCTGAAAGTGAGCCCGTTCAAAATGACCTTCATTTCACAATTTGATAGGATCGATTGAATTAAACATTTATACACGGTTTCATCAGGAACAAACAAGAACTGACGTCACAGGAATGAAAGAACACAATCAACAAGTAGCCCATATCAACGAAAACAATTGGCACCTGATGATGGCCAGTTCTGTCTAGAACATCTATAAAAATCAAGATAAGAACAATAGTAAAAAAAAAAAAACAAAAGCATATGAAATATGTTTTCTTCATTCAATTGCTACTGCATCATGATCTTGTTCATTTATTAATTTTTCCTATTGCTATTTTAGTATTTAATAATCTACAAATATCTGTAATTGATGTATTGTCAGTATTAATTTTTAACTAATCTTTGTTTCATATTACTTCTATTTTATCCTACACTCATATCTTTATCGTATTATTTATTCTATAACTTAAATAAGTAACATGGATTGGGAATAAAGAATAGGTCTTCGGCAATTTCTGTCTAAATTTCTGGAATGAGGAGTTATCTTTATTTATACTATTTACATGCTGACTGTTGTCATCGTCCTTGCTGTTGTCATCACAATATGATCACAGTTGTGTCCTCTGGCCTTCCTCAGCTGTATGCTGATCCGAGTAACCTACAGGAAATTCCAAACTTGATGACATAGTAATTGTGAGTTCAATTCCTGGGCCAGGAAATAGGGTGAGCATTAACTGAGCACTACTAAAAATAGATATGGGCAGTGAAACAAGAACAGTCTACTCCAGCAGATTAAATAAAAGGTTCAATTAGAAATTCCCTGTAGGTTACCCACATTGATGTAGGCCAGAGTTCAAACTTGGATTTGGGAGGATAGGAGTGCTGTTACTAGTTTAACTTCAAAGGCTTTATTAGTAGATGTCACTCAAATAAGTTTGATTTTTATTTTCTATTTTTACTTATCTTTTTGGTCTTCATCCCATTTTTATTTTTGTCCATATTTCTATCACCCATTTTAGCAGAGAGCCTCCTTTATAAAAAAAAAATTAAATCAGTTGTTCTTTATTCATATACTTTTTAAAATGTTAACTTAATAAACTTCTTTCTTATTCCATTACTCAAGACAATAAGTTATTTGATTTCATTCAAATTTAAAATCATGACTTTGGTGCAATCAGTTAATTATATCAATAATATTTAATCCTATAATGTGGTTTGAGTTTATCAATTTCCCAATCAAATCATTCTTTTACTTTTTTAATTTATTTTTATGAAATAAGGCATTGTCTTTTATTATTGTCAATTTTTTTATTAGTATTTACTTTTATCTTAATTTTGCTGAAATAAATATTAGTCAAAAATTAATAGTAACAGCAAGTTTTTATTGTCTTTCATCCTTCTGGCACTGAAAAATAAATGTCAGCCATGTTGAAATATTTTTTCCTATCTAGAAGTCAATATTGAAATATAACCTACACTGAATGTAGATGCTATTTATTTGCTCAAAATTTTTAATAAATTTTATTTTATCATCAGTAATTTTAACAATTTTATTTCATCATTCATTTATTAATTTTAATGTTGAGATTTTATTTGCTGGAAATATTTTCTGTGTTTATAATTTTAATTTTCAGTTGTCTTGCTAATGTTCAGAATTTAAGCCATTTTTTTCTTGGAAATTTGTGCCTGTCAAATCAATTAAAATAACTTTTGCTGTCTCATCTTTATGTATAAATAAGTTCCTTAAGAAACTGTATAATGATGTATATGATGTGTATGATGTGTAAATTTATAGTAAAGAGAAATACATCGACAAATAATTTTAAGAAAAATACTAAACACTAAGAAATTGTATAAACTGAATAATTCTTTAAATTTTTCATTCATTTATTCACTATTAATGGTCTATTTCTTAACATTAAAAACTTTATTTAAAAAAATCTGCTCATCTTAAAAACATTATCTTCCAGTAAAATTAGGCATATGCAGTATTTGTTATTATTGCTTGTTAATCTAAAGCAGGGTTTCCCAACTGGGGCAGTATCACCCACTGGTCACCAATTTTCAATTGTTGAGTGAGCATGAGCAACTGAACAGAAAAATGGTGAGGGATTAGAAATTTTGGTGGGTGATATAGGGTTTTGAATACTAAAAATGTATTTCAACATATACTACCCAAAACAATATCCAAAGGAGATATGCAAAGTACCTGTATTAAAAATATATATACAGTTAATCATCCATTGGTATAATCCAAGTGAGTCCTATTAGCACAATATAGAATTTAAAATGTTAAATGTTATAACTGACTCACAAAAGAGCACTCAATGTTTATTTTCATAAAACAGAGCAAAATTTTTCTTACAATTGGAATTAAGATACCATTAGTTAATGACCATTTTCACCTATGAATTTTAAAATTTTAAATTTGCAGGATTTTTCAAACTGTTTATGGTGTCAGTTTGTATACTGACACCATAAACAGTTTGAAAAATTCTTTTAAGAAGGACCATTAACATTCAAATAGTTCTTCAGATTAAATAATGTTTTGTTTTTTTTCTGATATAAATCAGTTAAGGTAAGGCCAATAATAACTTTGCCAGTAATATTAAGAAGTGACCTCAGAATAATTTTTATTTAATACAACATTGGCCATCTTGGATTTATCAAGGCAAGAAAAGTGCCCATCAAAACATAATTTACTCATGACTGTATTCTTTTGAATATTTACTATACAAGTGGGCAGTGGAAAATTTTTCATGTGAAAGTAGGCAATGATGCAAAAAAAATGGTTGGGAACTGCTGCTCTAAAGAAATAATTTCTTGAAAGGTTGTTTCTTTGTATCTATTTATTTAATTGTTATAATTAGCCTTAAGATACTAATTATTCTATCTTGTAATGTTTTTTGTTATTTTTTTAATATATAAAAGCATAACAGTTTTAATATATAAATGCATAATATAATGCTATTATGTTCACTTATATATATATATATATATATATATATATATATATATGCATAACTCATTCACTTTGTTTTTTAGAGCTCCCTGTGAGTTCTCCTTTATTACATGCTGTTTTGAAAAATCTGGAACAATGGGAAGAGGTGTTACATAGCAAGTTAGAGCTGTTTGCTGGTCCTCCAGACAATTATATTCCTCAATTGATTTTGGATGTTGAAGCAGGAATACCACACACCAAATATGAAGCTTTACTAAAGCCTCACAATAGCCCCTTTATGTAAGTTTTTTACTAATATATATGTTGTAAAGTTCTGTGAGAGTAGTTTACTAATCATTGCTCTATCATGAGGTGAATATAGTATAATAAGTACTTTAGTGATTTTTTATTGTAAGAATAATTTGTTTTTATCTCATGCAGTACAATTTTATTTCTAAAACCAGGAAATTTTGACATTAAAATTATGACATTTAAGTAAAAAGGTCAAATTTCATTAGGGAATTTATCAAATGTGAATATAATAGTTGTTAAATATTCAGTTTCTGGTGGTAAGCAAAAATAGCGAAATATTTATTTGATCCAGAAATATTTTTGTTTTTCTATTTATTTCAATCTCGGGTAAAAAAATTTATGGAAAAAGAAACCTTTTTTTTTCTTTATAAAATCTATTAATTTATAATAAAAAGTTTGTTTTCTAAATTTTTTTTAGTTCAGATTTTTTTTATAGATTAATCAATAACTTTAATATGAAATTAAAGAGATATAAAAAGTTTAAAGCTCTTTTAAATTATTTTTTCATTTGGAATTTTTTTTTTTTTTAAGATTAATTAATAACTTTAATATGAAATTGAAGATATATATTATGGATTAATCCCTATCTTCCTGTGTCGGTTTAAACTGACGCCTTTTTTTTATATTTCTATACAATGATTATAAACTATAATTTAGAAAAGTGAAAATTTACTGGAATATGTTGGACAATTTCAAAGTTTTCATCTGAATTTATTATTTCATTTCTGAGATCAGTAATTGTCAATATTCTTGTATTATTTTAAACTATTGTTTTTATCTTGATTGATATAGATGTTAGAATAGATACAATGTTTCAACCAAGTACCCTCTGGTCATCATCAGGTATCCATTGATTGGCAGATATGGGATATCTGTTGATTATTGTCATATTTTGCCCCTGTGATGTCAGTTATTGTTCTGCTAATATCCTTCATAGTATAGTGGCTATAGGAGTTGGTTAAACCAGTCTTACTGTTATCTAGTGGTCATGAGTTCAATTTTTGGATCAGGCAATGAAATACCAATTCAGCAGGAAAGAACAACAACTGACATCAAAGTGAAAAATATCATAATAATCAACTTAATCCCATATCAGTCAATCAATGGACACATGATGATAACCAGATTTACTTGGTTGAAACATTGTATCTATAATAACATCTATATCAACCAAGATAAGAACAGTAGTTCAAAATAATACATGAGAATGAGATGAGTAATTGCCAATATTCTTGTATCTATAATAATATCTATATCAATCAAGATGAAAACAATAGTTTGAATTAATACAAGAATATTTTCATTTCAAGTTAAGAAAATACAAACTCTAAACAAAATGGTCACAATATCTAGAAAAAGGAAGAAATTAGTTTCAACTGACACCAGGATAACATGGATTAAGAAATGAAAATATCTATAAATGTTTTCCCTAATTATATTTTGGTATCTTTTCAGTAATCACCATTCAACCCTACCCTTGAAAAGATTATGGTTCTTATTGGTTAAGGAAGAATTCCTCAAAGATATATTTATCAGATACATTTTTAGAAAAAGAAAATTTATGGATGATACTGAGGTTTGTATTTTGAGAATTTGTTTTTGTTATAAAATTTTCTAATAATTTTTAAAAAATTTTTAATAATTTCCTTTAATTTTCTAATACTTAAATTTGGTGTGTAGCTTTTATAAAAAGATTGTTTTAAACTTATTTCTCTGACTTAAGTTGTTAGAATTACTTAAATGAAACACTTATCATTATTTGATACAAGTTTACATATACCTTAAAAAATTGAGGACAATATTTAAGTAATTTTGCACATTTACTTATAAAATATCAAAAAATTTGTTTCTCTGCATTTTCTTGTTTATGTTTTGTATTCTGAATATTAAACTCAAAAACTTTCTTCCTTGGTATCTTGACAAGATGAATTTAATCATGCTACTAGATTGGCAAGTAGGTCTCATCATTTTACTATTGAAATAGCTAGATCTAACCCTAAAAAAAGTTTCTTTTCTTGTGCTCCTTGCCTGTGAGACTCTTACTTTCTTGCCACCTATGATCTTCAAAAATTCAAATGCAACAGCAATCATCATCTTCTGTCTTCTTGAATCCTGTTCTTTTATTATCCTTTCTCTTTACTAATTCTCTTTCACTCTCAGTAACACCTTGTGCCTTAGTGACATTGTTGCCTTGATTGGAGTGAAATTCTTATTTTCAAGGTGGGATGATTTTTGTGCAAAGACTTGTAGGTTAAAAGGTTATTGTGTATATTGATATTTTTATTTGCTTCATCCTTAGCAATTTTGAATTTAAACAAAAGACCCTGTTGATTTTGCTTGAAACTTTTACAATCAAATTAATAGTTTCTTTTCTCATACTTCTCACTTGTGGAACTCTTCCAGTTTCTTGCTTCCCTGTCACATAAGATCTTCAAAAATTTAAATGCAAAGTCAATCATCATCTTGTCTTCCTAAATCCTATTCATTATCCTTTCTCCTCACTAACATCTCATTTTATTTCACACTCAATAACTCCTTGCATCTTAGTGACATTATCACCTTGCTTGGGTGAAATGATTAAAAAGAAAAAAAAAGAGTGAAAGAAAAGGAGAAAACGTTGTGAGGAGAAATTTGATATTGCATTTAAATTTTTGAAGATTATAATTGATAGGAAAGCAAGAAGCCAGAAGAAAGTTCCACAACCTAGAAGTGTGAGAGAAGAAACTATTAGAATAAAACTTATGGTTACATCCAGCTATTTCAATAGCTAAACAATGAGACCTAGTTGCCAATCTAGAAGCATGCTTAAATTCACGCAGCTGAGGTCCCAGGGAACATTAGAACAATTACCATGAAAATATTTATAGAAAAGGCACTGGGAAGCCACATTACAATGGTGGAAAAGTGACTGAAGTCAAGATACCAGGTCAGGATCAATAATATTATGATATTAAAATTACACTTATTTTGAAAAATTACATGTTAAACTTTACTATACAGAAAATTTTTCAAGTCTGTCTCTTTATAAATATACTTCTTCTTTTAAGCTTTGTATCCCTTCAGGATGTAGGAGACTATAGCTCTCCAATTTTCTTATCCTCTCTAACTCTAGTGCTTGTCCTTTTACTGTCTTTCTCAGTCCATGTTCTGCCATACATTTCCATAATCTCATTGGATAGCTTACTCATCATTTCCCTCTGCTCCTCTTGACTTCAGTATGTCTTGTGAATGTCAAATTCTCCAAGACCTCACAGATGAATAGAAGACTTGAGGCAACAGAGATGTGGTTCTACAAGAGGATGTTGAGAATACCATGTACAGAAAGATGAGCAACAGCAAAGATTAAAAAATGGGAACAAAAAGAACACTATTTGTACTTAGAAATACAGGTTTATATATATATATATATATATATAAAAGTGAACATAGAAGTCAACACTTAGAGGCGACAGTCTGTTTCATGCTATATGCAATTTCAGGCCACGTGTGTTTTTTTTTTCGGCTATTTATATATATACGGGTTAGTGGTGCATTGTGGGTATTCTATTATATGAATTTATTTTTAAAAATCGCTTTGTTCATTTATTTTAAAAGTTATATTGCTCGATTTTATTTTTTTTTTATTTTATTTATTTTATTTATTTATTTATTTATTTTTTTTTTTTCTTATTTTATTTATTTTTAACGTAAAAAAATTTTGTTTATATCACGTATTTAACAGTTTTGTTTTGGTTTGAGAATTTAATTAAATTATTTGTTCAATTTTTGGGGTAAAATTGTTGTAAAGTTCATTCTAACTATTATTTTATAGGGAATAGTTTTTTTAATTTGGGATTGGTTTGCCTATTTATTTACTTGGATGAATTAAAAAGGTCAAATTTTAAAATAAAATAAATTTTTTTAAAAATAAAATAAATTAAAAAAACAAAACTGTTAAATATGATATAAAACAAATTTTTTAAACGTTAATAAATAAATAAAATAAGAAACAAAAAAAAATAAATAAATAAAATAAAATAAAAAAATAAATAAAATCGAGCAATATAACTTGACCCAAATAAATGAACATTTTTCCGGTAAAAAAAAATAACCGCCATAATAGAATACCCACAATGCACCACTAACCCGTATATATATAAATAGCGAGAAAAAAAATAACAGCACACGTGGCCTGACGATTGCATATAGCATGAAACAGACTGTCGCCTTCTGTGTTGACTTCTATGTTCACTTTTTATTTACACACGCCTATCTCTGATATTGAGCACTTTATCCCATAAATATAGCACACCTTAAGACTATATTTTTTATATTCAGCTCTGGTAAACAGTAGAGCACTCTCGCTACATTTATAACACAGTATGGACATGGAAAAATTTAACCTCGACTACTCCCTAAAAAACATACCCATCCCATCCCCTACTATATATAAACTAAAATTAATTGAAAAATAGAAAGTTTCCTAAAAGAATGAGATGGAAAGTCCACTTTTTAAATCAGGACCTTCACAATAACACACTTAAGAAGGAAAAATACTGCTTCAAAAAACAAAAAAATGCCCCCACAACAAAAAGAATTAGACGATTTTGAGAAAGACTTAACTGACCTAGTTAGAAACATAAAATTCCATAAAAAAACAAGATGCATTCCAAAAAAAACTAAAAGCAGATATAACTAAAATAAACAATTCAGCAAGTGTATTTATCGCTGTTGACAAAACGAGAAATTTATACAAACTAAGCCCTCCTACACACAATAAATTACTCAAGAACAACATAACCAAAAACATACAAAAAGGCACCCCAAACAACAGAACACGATATCAATAAGGGAAGCTAAAACAATCGCCAAAAAAATTAGACCTAGATGACCGAATAAATTGTATTAGCAAGGCACCAGCCTTTATCACACTAAAAGACCATAAAGAAAATTTCAAAACTAATCCTGCATGCAGACTCATAAACCCAGCCAAAAGCTTAACTAGGTAAAATAAGTAAAACAATACTAGAAAGAATTAATTCTGAACTTAGGAAGAAATTAGGAGTAAACCAGTGGAAAAATACGAAAACAACTATTGACTGGTTCCACAACATAAATAACAAACAAAATTGCCAATTCCTACAATTAGACATAAAAGAATTTTACCCATCTATAACAGAACGTATGCTAGATAAGGCCATCGACTTAGCTCAGGAACAAATAATAATAAAACCAAGCGAAATCAGCATCATTAAGCACTCCCTGTAAATCATTATTATTCCACAATGAAGAAGCATGGATAAAGAAAGATGGGATATTTGACACTACAATGGGAAGCTTTTGACGGTTGCAGAGGCATGCTAAATCATAGGCATTTACTTACTATAACTGAGCAAAATAATAGATAAAAAATGACACAGGACTCTACAGGGACGACGGCCTCATAATCTTAAGAAACTGTAACAAACAAAACACAGACAAAACTAGAAAAGCAATAATAAAGATTTTTAAAAATAACGGATTAAACATAGATATAAAAAACTAACCTAAACGAAGTAGATTTCCTAGATGTGACCTTCAACCTAAGAGAAGGCACATATAAACCATACAGAAAACCTAACGATAAACCACTCTACATACACATCTTCCAACCATCCGCCTTCTATAATCAAACAGATACCAAAATCGATTAACCGCAGGCTCTCCGACAATTCCTCCAATGAATCCCTATTTAACAAAGCTAAAAAAAAGACTATGAAACGGCCCTAAAAGATAGCAGATTCCCAGCAATACTCACATACTCACCACAGAATACAAAAAAGACCAACAGGAGAAGAAATATCATATGGTTCAACCCACCGTACAGCAAGAACGTAAAAAACAAACGTAGGGAAAAATATTCTTCAAACTCTTACACAAACACTTCCCAGAATCAAGCACCTTACACAAGATATTCAACAAAAAATACAGTAAAAATCAGCTACAGCTGCACCGAGAGCATGGCACAAATAAAAAAAAAAGCACAATAGGAAAATTATCAACAAACCACACGAACAAATTAAACCCACGTGCAACTGTAGAATAAAGAACGAATGTCCCTTAAACGGAAATTGTCTACAAAACAACGTAATATACCAAGCCACGATAAAATCACCAGATAACGAAGAAAAAAGTATACATAGGAGTAACTGAAGGACCCTGGAAGCAAAGAAATTATACACACAAAACATCGTTCACAAATAGTAAATATCGAACAGTACTATGCTTTCTAAGTATATCTGGGAAATAAAAAAACAAAAACACATCACACCAAAAATATCTTGGAAGATAAGGAAAAGTCATCAGCCTACAACAACCAATCAAAAACTTGCAAACTTTGCTTGGAGGAAAAAATAGCTATCATTACTTTCCCCGACCAAAATAAATTATTAAATAAAAGATCCGAGCTCATCTCAAAATGCAGGCATGAAAATAAATTTTACTACGTAACCTAAAAAAAATGAAAACAGAAAAAATAAAATAAAAACAAATACAATAATAATAAAAAAATATAAATAAATAAAATAAATAAATAAATATGTTGCTTAAAACCGAAAAACCAAAAAAGAAAATATAAAAATAAATTGACCTAAATTCATCCAAGTAAATAAATAGGCAAACCAATCCCAAATTAAAAACTGTTCCCGCCAAAATAATAGTTAGAATGAACTACAACAACCAACCCCAAAATTGAACAAATAGCTTTAATTAAATTCTCAAACCAAAAACAAAACTGTTAAATACGTGATATAAACAAATTTTTACTACGTTAATAAATAAATAAAATAAAAAAAAAAAAATAAATAAATAAATAAATAAATAAAATAAAATAAAATAAAAAATAAATAAAATCGAGCAATATAACTTGACCCAAATAAATGAACAAAGCGACTTTCCGTAAAAATAACCGCCATAATAGAATACCCACAATGCACCACTAACCCGTATATATATAAATAGCCGAGAAAAATAACAGCACACGTGGCCTGACGATTGCATATAGCATGAAACAGACTGTCGCCTCTAAGTGTTGACTTCTTATGTTCACTTTTATATTTACACACGCTCTATCTCTGATATTGAGCACTTTATCCCATAAATATAGCACACCTTAAGACTATATTTTTTTATATATATATATATAAATGGGAATAAAAGAACACTATTTTACTTGTGAAATAGACAGGTTTTTTTTTTATATATATATATATATATATATATAACCTGTCTATTTCTAAGTATAAATAGTGTTCTTTTTGTTCCCATTTTTAAGTTTCCCTGTTGCTCATCTTATATATACTACACAAATCATTAAAGATAATGATTTTTCATTTTTGTTTATTTGTGGAATTTTCAATTATTTTTTTTCTTTTTCCTCAGATAACATTAAACTCTGGCGACAGTGAAGGTTCTGAGAAATCCAGTGCTTTGATGAAAGTTATTCACAAAGAACAAGACATCATTACAGCTTTTGCTATCAACCAGGTAATAATTTCTTCAGAAATTAATTTATTTTTGTCATGTAAGGTGGTTCTTTATTCTAGTTGATATTCAGTCCTTCATCAGAATTTAAAATTTATTTTTATCTAGTTAGCTTAGTCTGGCACAAGGGCATAAATATTTGCAGTACTTGGTGTATCTAAGGCAGGGGTGGGCAACCTTTTTGAGAGTGCATATTAAAACTGGCCAAATCTCTGACACAAAATTTTTCCACATGCCAACAAAATTTTTTTTGAAAACTCAAAACAAGCAGAAACAAATTTGGAACTGGGCGTACTGGAAATTTGGAACTGGGCGTACTGGAAATAATGTTCATAAAAGTATCAGCCTGTTTTTTGTCTTGCTCAGTTCACAAGAAATTCTCTTTGTTCCTTCTCAGTTGTATTGCTTAAGTTTTTATGAACACTTTCAAAATGTCTCTTTACAGAAGCAGTCCTACAACTGATTGTTTCAGAACGGCTTTATCGACTGACTTAATCATGCCAAATTTTTCAGTCCAGTATTCTTTAAATTCTCTTATATCCTCTTCATTTGAATGACACCATTTCTTAGCTAATGATCATGACATTCTGCACAATCTGTAAAGGGCTGAAAATATACACGAGTTAATGATATACATGAAAGAAGAGAAAGAATAAAAGTAAGTCAAAAGGAGAATCTAAGGAATAAGTTTTGCATGCCAGAAACAAGTCATCAGCATACCATGTTTGGCACACATGCCAAATGTTGCCCATCCCTGAGCTAGGGGTCACCCACCTAAGTTTAAAGCTACCTACATTTATATATTTTAAAACCCAATTATACAATCATTTAATTTTATTTAATGCTTACAGCTGCTGTAAATAATTATGATCTATATGATAATGATCGATTTCCCCTGACACAGTAACACAATGAAAGAAATACGTCTTAGGCTCAATTTGTGTTAGCACAAAACTGTAAAGATATTCTAACTTGAAGAATAAAGCAACTTCTAATTCAATCAGGCTCCTGTTCTCTAAGTAATATTTAATTAAATATGAATTGTCCACTTCAAAAATTCTTCTCTACTGGTCTATTAATTGCTAATAACAGTAATTACTCTCAACCTGTCTGCACTCTCCTCCATCAGCCATACAGATATGTTAGTGATGTTGCTTTAATAATAAATTAAGCTTAGTGATAATTAACATTTGCAAATAATTATAATATAAATTCTATAAGTAGCAAGTGACTTGACATTGAATGGAGCTTTTAGGCAACGTTTAATTGAATGGTTATAATGCTTAATTTTTTATTTTTATCTACTTTTAGGCAAATCCCAACTGTTTGGCATTGTCCACTCAGAAAGAAATAGTGGAATTAGATATTGGTGCCTTACTAAACCCTCCAGCTTGGTTGAGTGATGAAAATGAGTATGACATAGAAACATTGACAAAGTAAGTGGCTTGATTTTTCTTTTTAATTTTGTAGTTTTGTTTTGTGATTTTCTCTCTCTTAATATGAATTAATAATATAACCAAATGAACAATTTTATTTGACTAATTGACGTCAAATAGGAGGTGCAGGTGGTGTAATGAATAGTGGCTTGGAATGAGAAATCAGAGAGCAATGTTCAAACTCCAGTCAATTTCATTGCATTCACTTATGTGCAAACACCCTTAGGAAAGATAAAAATCCAGCTCTTTTTTGCACAGCTATGGATTAAATAACAGGGCAGACTATGTTCTTTAGCCATGGCTGGCAATATTATATTCAATTATGCACAAATACACTTAGGAAAAGTACAAATCCATGTCCTGCCATCTATGGGTAAAATAACAGGGTAGACTGAGCTCTCTAGTCATGTCTGACAATTAGTCTACTAGAAGGATGACTGAATACAAAACCATTTGTGGCCCTGGAGCCAAATCAAGGATTAGCACTGGAAGCCATTTCTGCCAGAGTTTCAGTGCTGACACCAGCAACAGTATGTGGTCACTGGCAGAATCTAACATTGTGGCATTGAACTGCAATGGTGCCATTGCAAAACAAAGATCCTTCATACTAGACAATGGATAAGACTTAATAAAAACTATGGGAACACATAGAGTAATGCTTTCTGTCTCTTAATATATGCACATTCAAAACTTCTATGATGACACATGTGACCATCCTGATGGATGATCTTGTTAATAAAGTCAAGTAAAAATTCTGTAACAAATTCTTCACATATCATTCCTATTTTCTGTCATTCAAAATTACCTGTGGCAAGAGCAGTTCTATTGGCATTTTCAGAATGTAGTGGTTACTTGAACACTTTCACTGCTACATTCTTATAGCATTGTTGCCTGGCTATGCTGGTTAATTTTGGTAAGAATAGAAAAAAAAAATTAATGTTTGCTCAGTATTTAGATGCAGATTGCAATTTCTCATAGAGGCCACCATTTTGTTTTTGATCAGATACTCTGTAGTACACACCGAGCTAACTGTCACCTCCAACACAAAACTATGTTACAAGACCAGTCATAAATCACAAACAAATAACTACTACATCACTTGAGGACTTTCAATAGAAATGGATAGAACATTTTACTTGAAGAGAAAACAATGACATAATCAAGATGTTGACATTCCACACTACTTCAAGTAAAGGAATAGGAAAGAAACCCACATCAGTACTGGAAAGAGCAATAACAGCTACTGGACTGGAAAAGTCTATTTTCCCAAAAGATTGTTTTTAAGAGAAAGATTTTATAAACTTCAACCAACAATAGTAAAAGCTGCTCAGTCAATGAATGCCAACTGTTTCTTTATAAGGAAATATTACCATTACCAATATATGCTGATTTAGTAATAGTGCTATTTCTTTATGAAACTTACCCAGCCTGTTGTTGATATATATATATATATATATATATATATATATATATATATATATATATATATATATATAAATTATTAAGACCCTGTTGGTACCAAGTATTTGTTTTATAAACTAGCTGTTAGTGCTCATTTGATTTATAACACAAATACTTCAACAGCAGGCTGTATAAATTTCATAAAGACATACAAGTAATGGAAGTGTCAATAAACAGAAATGTTTGTCATTCACATTTAATTATAGTCCATGGACTTCTCAGTATCTTTTAGAACCACATTTCTCTTGGCTCCAGTCTTCTATTCATCTGTGGGAAGATTGTGCAGCATTTACTGCTATACAAGAGGATTGATATAACACAGCAATTCAACACATTTTTTCTTGTTTCCAATTAAATTTTCATGTTTTTTTTTTTGTTTAGCTTTTGTAATGCATCTAATGTGCTTTTAGATCTCTGTGTTGCATTATCCATCCTTTGTTAAAACACTTCCCCAAAAAATTAAATAGGCAAGATGATTTTTCTAAGCAATCAACAAAATATCTTTGAAGTGAAATAGAAGTGCTGCAAACTTCTTTCTTCATTCAACTTTTGTTTTCCTAAATTCCAGTCCTTAGAAATATCATTAAGCCATTTATTTCCCATTGGCATTGCAATATTGCAGACTCATAAGAGATTTTTTGCTTGCATTATGCTTAAAAATCTTATTGTCTTATTCAAGTCAAAAAGAGCTTCAAATCCTTAAAATGAGGGATAGTCTCATACATTTTGTTTTCCTTATCAGATTTAAATTGTAAACATTGAATTTGTATGCTTTCAGTACAACTGCTTATGGCTATGACGAATCTGATTTTGTACTTGTCCAAACTCCGTTCGACCAACTTCCAAATACAGCTGTGTCTACGCCTGGAACACCCATGTCCTACAACTCTGCCGTTGCCCCAATTCCAAATATGCAACAATACAATACAACTGGACGTGGTAGTAATGTGGTGAGTGGCGGCTTTGCTATGATTAACTTTATCATTTATAATACACCTACTTTTTTTTTTCTTTTTTTTTTAATCTGGTATATAAGTTCTAATATATCTTTGGTTCCTTGTTTTATCAATATTTGTCAATATACAAACTGAAATGTTTAATGTTACTTTTGGCAATATAATAATTACTTATTCTGCATAAGAATGTGTGAGAATCTGATATATAAATTTCTATGTACAGGCATCCATTGATTAATGCACATTCAATTAAGTTACTGAGGTACACATTAGCCACACTAATCGAGGGATTCCTGTATCAGGACAATATTGGGTAATTGAATGACAAAATAGAAAAAAAATTGTATATAACACATTTTATCCTTGAAAAGGACTTCATCAGATTAAAACAGTGTTTCTTAACCAGTGTGCCCAGGTGCACAAATGCGCCTGAAAAGGTACCCAGTTGCATACCACATTTAACAGAAGAATAATTTATGAAATATTTTTATATTAAAAAAAAACTTTATTCTTAAAATTGCTACAGACACCAAGTAATGTAATGTCTTAAAAACAAATGCTTATTTTATTATTTATTATTTTCATATTTTACGATTAATTTTCCCTGTATTAAAATTTCAAGTTTGCTCCCAGAGTTTTAGCTATTCTACAAGTGCACCCTGGAGTAAAATAGTTTGAGAAACACTAGATTAAAATAATGTTCATATCAATGAAATATAAACAAAAAAATGTAGTTTATAATTATGCACTTAGTTCAAACACTGAAGATGTCGGGATGCTAAATTTTAAAATTTCTCTTAGTTCATAATTATAATCAACATTTTTCATTTATGTTTCCCTTCCCCTTCTCTATATATATATATATATATATATATATATATATATATATATATATATATATAATTCTGTAAGAAGAACATTAATTTCACCTGAAGTTCTTTTTTTAAAGGACGAAACACATTATATAAAATTTTTTAGTATTTTGTCATTCAATTATGCAATAAGAATGTATGTAATTCTATGCTTATTTCTAAGATGTTTTTGCTTGGTTATGTTCGCACAAGTTTCTCAAATAAAAAATTATGAGAATTAATTTTAGGAAGAAAACCACAATGCCAGCAATTTCAAAAAACGTACGCTGAAATACTGATTCCCATATGATCACCAAAGTTAACATGTTGGCTCCCACATGACCCACTGGGGAGTCATGGTGGTATGTCTGCAAGGCCCACATGACCCTCCAGTGAGTCATTTTCCAATTTCTTTTTTATGAGGATTATTGAGAGTGGGATGCTATGATTGATTGCTTATGAGATCATGGTACACCAGAAACACATTTTTTATTTCAAAAACATCGAATTTTTTTTTTTTTTTTGTATTTTATTTTGGTTTCCTTTTGGAATTTCTACAGTTTTTTTTGTTTTTTTTTGTTTTTTTTGTGGAGGGCAATTTTTTATTTTTACATACACAGAGTTGTACCATGCATTTGTGTGGGTTGTATGGGAGTCTGGGTTATAAAATGAACTCTGGTACCAAATGACATACTGGTGGGTCATGTGTAAAAAAATACTACCTATGATATCCTTGCTTCATATATGAAACAATGTTAAAACAAAGTTGATTGTACCAAAATTAAGATATAGTGTTGGTACCCTGAGACAACATGGGAAATA